>MU123717.1:98726-303675 GCA_014904935.1 Melanogaster broomeanus | reverse complement strand
TCATTGTACCATCCATTCCGTGGGCGGCCACCCTCGGTGAGCATCTATTTCGCCGCTTTATACTGTAGTTCATTTTTGACCCCGTGACAATTAGGCCTAGGCATAACGGTCGCCTAGACTTACGGCTCTCCAGGGGACAAATTTTCGATGACCTGGCTTTTGTATTCGACCTGTTTCAGAGATTTGAAGACTTGCTAGTTTTCAGAGAGGTAAGCTCGACATGTCACATATGACTCAGTAAACCCGAGAGATGTTCAAACCATCATGCCAGTGATAAACTATTGATTATGGATTATAACACATACCAAGGCTCACAATGTGAATGACAGCACGAAGGTGCTCAAGCAACGCGCCAAACACCTGTAACCCGTGACTCCAAACCAGTCTGCTTCGGTGTGTGGACAGCCTCATCCTAGTACTTGGCCACAAACCAAATGCGAGTCCAACACACTTAGCGTTTCCCACATGCCACGGAACGGCCGATCAGCCCAATATGTCAGAGCATGATGAAAGGATGTCGGAAAAACTAAGTTTCCAATGCAGACTGGTTTGCCAACTTGGACTCTGGACAGCGACAAGGCCCGACAGACCGCAACCGAATCTGACAGACCACACAGATTGCTGCGGTTGTCGTCCCATCGATCGAACCATGATGAAGTATAAACCCTACAATCAACACCCCTAACACCGAGGCAAAAGGAGCAAATCAGTGTCACCATATGACATTGATCTTGAGTGCATGAGACGGATTCCCAGTGCGGTTGGTGCTGGTTTTTAGACCTCCTGGCATCGACCATTCACTTTACTTCCCTCAGTGCTAATACGTATCAGATCACTCCAAAAGCCCTAGTTCTAACTTCTTCAGGTTCAGATCCATGACAACAAATGAAGTTGTTGTTGTGCATCAGCCCTGCAAGAACCCGACTCTGACGCTGGACGACGCCGTAATTGGGCTCCGAAATGATCCAAGTAAGTATACTCAAGTCAAGTCAAGTTGCCCTGTTCGCGCGATATCCTGACTTGATCCGACGATACAGTTTGTAAGCGACCAGTATTGCGTCATGATGATGAATCTCTATTCTCTTATTTTACAGCGACTCTGAGTTCAAGCCCTCAGCATGCATTGCAGAGATCTTCAGATGAATGATCGACCTGATGCAGATGGGCCATGAGTACTGAACGTTATACACAAGTGAGCGAAAAGCCCTTCACCAAATGTGGCTAGGACTACGTCCTGGACTAGTACTCTAGAGGTGGCATATCCAACGGGGTTTCTTTGACTTGCTACTACAATACTAGTTCGCCCCAACCCCAAATCCGAAATGGTATGTAATAAGATGAAATTATGGCCCACTAATGCGGACCCTCCCAGAAACAAAGTTGCGCTTACACCGCGTCCTTACTAGATGCCTTCTGCGTTCCAAAGTTGCGCTGATGGCGCCATAAGTCGACCGATTGGCTTGGCATCGACGGTTGCTCTTCTCCAGCGTCGTTCTAAGATTGGGAGTGTATGGCAACGAGAGGTTCTAACTAGTAGCCTCTGACAGATGGTATGTGACAACTCGACGGCGAGCGCCTCCTAGTGACATCCGACACGACCTTCCATTTTCTTGGGGCCTGGCCTGCGGGGAAACGACTCCAAATGGCATCATATCATTGATATTGATATTGTCGCCACGTTAATATTCGGCTGTCCCTTCTGTGAATATGGATAGCACAACGCGGTTATCAATATTTAACTTTGTCCTAAATGATGTACTAAATGTGAAGGTACAGTCTAAACTTGACGTTTAGTACATTTTTCGCGTTTCTTACTGCGTTTTCACCTGGCCTAAATTCTCTAGTAACCGCGTTGTGTGCAGCAGTGGCACGTGGGACTGAGAAAGCCAAGCCGTCGTTGTTGCGATAAAAACTCGAAGATGATGAGGATTGTTGGCAGGTTACCTCCTTCGAACTTGAACATGTCAGAGGCTGTATCTGGCAGTAAGGCGTTTCAAATCGCGTCGTACGTCGGTACCATCCTGCAAGACATGATTGTATGGTGAGTTTAATGGCTCACTCGGGTCTCAGTGGCACTCACATTCTCTGATCTGTGATAGGTGTCGAACTTGTTCTCTATTTCAAGACCATGCATGTCCTGCTCAGGCAGGGCCAGAGAGGACAGCGAACAAAATCCAACATATTTTACGCGTTCTTCAGCAGCATGATGTTCTTCTTGATTCACGGTCTGGGTGGTTGTCCAGGTTATATTCGGCGAGATGATGTGGATACAGAGCAAGACTACCCAGGTGGTCCTGGCCAATGGTCGGCGAGCCATATGTCGATTTGGTATATGGATTTTGGAATGACCGCAGCCATCGTGCTGCAGCTCATGACTGACGCCCTCATGGTGAGACTCTAGTCAATCGAACGTTGGAACTTGACCCACTGTATCGGTTCTAGATCTATCGCTGTCTGGATTGTGTGGAATGGCTATCGCGTCATCGTCATACCATCCATTCTGTGGGTGGCCACCCTCGGTGAGCGCTGAGCATCCATTTCACTGCCTTCAGGTTTGTTGTTGACCTCGTGACAATTAGGCCTAGGGATAGTGGTCGACTGGACTTCGAGCTCCCCAGGGGGCAACTTTTTCGAAGGCCTGTCTTCTATACTCGGCCTGTCGTATTACATCATCTCTGCTCTCTTGAACACCACCGTGACCTGTATCATATGCTATTATCATTGTGCGCCATGGCACAAGGGTGAAGAACCACCTCGGACAGGAGTATGCGTACGCGTATTTCGACGTCGTCTCGATTATCGTCGAGTCTGTGCTCCCTTATACGCTGTCGGGAATCGCGTTCCTGGTTTCATTCGGAACAGGGAGCCCGACCTCGGTAGCGTTTCTCTGCGTGTACATAATGGCGATGGTGCGCCGTTCTGGATCGTTGGTCTTCGAACGATTCTTCGCTGACGAATGACGTATTTCTAGTGCATATCACCACAAATGCTTATCTTGCGGGTCGTCTTGAGGAGGGCTCGGAATGACGACCGTGCTCGCACACGAGTGACGACTGTCAAGTTCTCTCCGGGCGGTACAAGTACTACTTGCGAGGAGAGTGCAGTAGCTGTTCGTTTTCAGTCAAGGGTGTGCATTCCGGACAACGAAAACCATGTGTGAACATTAGCAGAGGGTGTTACTTACTGATGTGTAGGAGGAAGACATCGAGTGGACGGTAATCCGGTCCGTGGTTCGGTATCAATATGATCATGGACTGTGGCTAACGACATTGCGGGGCTATACTCGATGGGTGGTCTCACTCAGGCCTCAGGCCCAGGACTGAGGAACTGCTCACGGGAACAAGACAAATGGAGGAGACCGTATTCGGAGTAGGTCATTATCCAGTAGCAGTGATGAGACATTGTAGAATCAGGTATATACCTATGAATATTCCTTTATCACGCTCACAACCAGCCACGGACTCACAGAGTCTGTCCTGCTCCGTCGCATAGGATTCGGAAAATACTACTGTCTCAGGAGTGGGTATATGGTTTTGGTTTAGTCTCACCCACTTTTTCTTGCAGGTTTGCAGGATACAACATACCTATAGCTAGTCGACAGTATTGAAGCTCGTTGCTCACCGTTTGGAACGTTCGTCTCCGCAGTTGCCAGAGACGAGAGTTCGAAAACATCCCAGGTCTTGTGAGCTCAATTTTGGGTAAATTTAGTGACCGTATTACGAGCTGGTTGTTGGAAATATCGGCCGAGTGTACGAACCATGTCACTCGTGGGAACTTTTCGTATAGTATTTAGATAGAATTATCTAGAGTTGTACGTTTGCCAAAGGCCACCCGCCGTTCCTCGCAGCCTGGTCAAACGTACCGCGTCGTAACCGTATTTACAACACTGGTTTCAAGGCGTCTGTAGTGTGTATTGTACGAGATCCCTTTCAACTTGAAGTTTCAAGTTTCAGTTTTCTTATACATACACGTAAAGTTGCTAAATTCAATGTTATTCTGTTCCTGAGTGTGACTTCCAGTCAGGCATTTTTCTAACACGCGCTCGCCCTCTACCTTGGTCGATGCGTCCTCACGACTGTCGGAAGTGCTGGAGGAAGTTGAGCAGCGTCTCAAGATGGACTACTCATTCGCACCGACACCCTCTCATCTCACCAGATTCGCAACGCACGTAGACAGTGGACACCATTCCTCCGCGCTCAACGATGCGGCGAACAGCACGAACAATCCGTCGTTGTCATTGAATCAGGAGAAGAGCTTACATTCGTTGGCACTTTCACAACATTTGTCAAATCCGTCGTCGTCGTCGTTGTTTGTGGGCGGTGGAAATCGATGACCTGGCTTCTGTTATTCTGTCTCTGCTCTCTTGAACACCACTGTGACCTGTATCATGTGCTATCGTACTAGGGTGTGCCATGGCATTGGGGTAAAGAACAAGCCCGGAAAGGAATGCGCGTGCACGTATGTCGACGTCGTCTCGATTATCGTCGAATGTGTGCTCCCTAGCACGCAATTGGGAACTGCATTCCTGGTTCTTTGGGATAGGGAGCCCAACCTCGATAACATTTCTTTGTGTGAACATATTGTTGATGGTGCGTCGTTCTCCGTCCGTTTATTTTCGAACGATACTTGCGTGCAATTTTTTTTTCTACAGTGCATATCACCGCGATTACTTACCTTGCGAGTCGTCATGGGAAGGGCTTGGAACGAGGATAGTGGCCATCCACAAGGAACGACGGTCAACCTTCTGGCGATCCAAGTACTGCTCCTCGATCTGTCGAGGAGAGTGCAATAGTGGTTCATGCGAAGCCAAGCGTCTACCTTCTGGGTACGTTTGACAGGCTGCGAGGAGCAGCGGGCAGCCTCTAGCAGACAGATGCGGTACAACTCTACTTAAATGCACTACGAGATGTTCCTACGAGCGACACCATTCACACTCGTCCGACACACTGGGCCAATGTTCCAACATCGTTGTTGTTGTTGTGCATCAGCCCTGCAAGAATCTGACTCTGACCCCAGACGACTCAGAAATTGGGCTCCGAAATGGTCCAAGTACATAACACTAACTGACTCGATACTGATCGATCTGATGATACACTGTGGGAGAACGCCAAGCAGATGGTAAGATTGGCAACATTGAGCCTTTGGATCTTGTCTGAGGGGCGTAGAAGCAGCAGAATGAAGGGCAGGGACGGCATAAGCGACCTTATTCCGTCATTACGATGAATCTCTATTCTCTTATTTTAAGGCGACTCTGGGTTCAAGCTCTCAGCATGTATTGCAGGGATCTTCAGATGTCATGATCGACCTGATGGGATGGGTACTGAATGCTATTATAGTAATATATTCGCAAGTGAGCGAAAGCCCTACACCAAATGTGGCTAGGGCCTTAGGTTCAGTTGTATACCCAGTGGGGTTTCTTTGACTTGCTACTACAATATAGTTCGCCCTGACAGACGAGATCATGGCTCAGGAACCTCCCAGAAACAAAGTCGACTCTAATTATGTAGTGAGCATCCCTCGGTTTTCTTGGGGCTGGCCTGCGGGGAAACGACTCCAAATGGCATCATTGATATCGTCACTACGTTAATATTTGGCTAGCATGCACGCATGGGGCAGTGCATGTGGGACCGAGAAAGCCAAGCCGTGATTGTTGTGATAAAGACTTGAAGCTGACTAGAGGTTTTTGGCAGGTTACCTCCTTCGAACTTGAAACATGTCAGAGGCTGTATCTGGCAGTAAGGCGTTTCAAGTTGCGTCGTACATTGCCACCAATGTGCAAAACATATTGTATGGTGAGTTTAATGGCTCACTCGGGTCTCACATCCTTTGATCTGTATAGGTGTCGAACTTGTTTTCTATTTCAAGACCATGCAGGTCCTGCTCAGGCAGGGCCAGAGAGGACAGCGAACAAAATCCAACATATTTTACGCGTTCTTCAGCAGCATGATGTTCTTCTTGATCACGGTCTGGGTGGTTACTCAGGTGATATTCAGCGAGACGATGTGGATACAAGAACAAGACTATCCAGGTGGTCCTGGCCAATGGTCGGCCAGCCATATGTCGATTTGGTATATGGATTTGGGAACGACCGCAGCCATCGTGCTACAGCTCATGACTGACGCCCTCATGGTGAGATCCGATGAATCAGCGTCGAATTACCCACTGATCAGTTCTAGATCTATCGCTGTCGGATTGTGTGGAATAGCTATCGCATCATCGTTGCACCATCCATTCTGTGGGTGGCCACCCTCGGTGAGCGCTGAGCATCCATTTCACTGCCTTCAGGTTTGTTGTTGACCTCATGACAATTAGGCCTAGGGATAGTGGTCGACTGGACTTCGAGCTCCCCAGAGGGCAACTTTTTCGAAGGCCTGCCCTCCATACTCGGCCTGTCGTATTACACCATTTCTGCTCTCTTGAACACCACCGTGACCTGTATCATATGCTATCATATTGTGCGCCACGGCACGAGGCTGAAGAACCAGCTTGGACAGGAGTATGCATACCCGTATTTCGACGTCGTCTCGATTATCGTCGAGTCTGTGCTACCTTATACGTTATCGGGAATTGCTTTCCTGGTTTCTTTTGGAACAGGGAGCCCCACCTCGGCAGTGTTTCTCAGCGTGTACATAATGGCGATGGTGCGCCGTTCTGGATCGTTGGTCTTCGAACGATTCTTCTCTGACGAATGACTGTTTCTAGTGCATATCACCGCAAATGCTTATCTTGCGAGTCATCTTGAGGAGGGCTCGGAATGACGACCGTGGCCGCACACCAGTGACGGCGGTCAAATTCTCTGCTGGCGGTATAAGTACTACTTCCGAGGAGAGTGCAGTAGCTGTTCATTTCCATGCAAATGTGTACGTTCCGGGCAACGAAAACAATGTTTGAATATAGCGGAGGGGTTACTTACTGGTGTGTAGGAGAGAGACATCGAGTGGTGAAGGCTTAAGCTGGATCGGGTAAGTTCGGCGCTGAACCGAGAATAGCGGACGGTAATCCGGTCCGCGGTTCGGTAACAATATGATCATCCACTGCTAACGACAATGTTAACGTGGCGCTGTTGTCAATGATACACTCAGTGTTTGCCTTGAGGTGAGCCAGCCCGTGTTTCCCAAGCACACTAGAGGTATCAGGGAAGCGACTGCAGCGAGCGGCAATTGGCCATCGACCCAGAGGCACGAGTTGATTCACTCGTTGTAGGTATTATAGGTGAGAAAACATAGCCACCATACAGCAACTGAAGGTAGCTATAGAAGGTCGTAGATAGCTCGGCGTTGTAGGGCGGTCGAACGCGGAGGAGTACTTGGTACATCCGATCAACCGATCAGAGTCGATGGTCTGTAGTGATCTTCGTTGGCCTGATTGGGTATGGGATGGCGCCACAAGTCACAACTTAGCTGCGCCCAAGTCGTGAGGTGGACGGCAACGACTTTTTTTTTCGGTGTCTCCTCGTTCTTTCTTCTGCACTGCCATAACCTCGCCATTCGAATCCCAGCCACAGAAGTTCCTCCTATCCGTGAGCCCTGGCCTGTATATAACCCTGAATTGATTCCCCACCAGGCCATACTACCCCTCCTTCCCTAACTATTCTCTAGTGCAATGGCCGAACCAATACATTCACTAGCCTCCTTTCCCGAGGAACTCCTGGCACGCATACTAGCACTCTGCGTGACACCACCCCCAGCTCTCCCCTCCCGACCTCCATGGGACGTTGTCCCCCCAACCACACTTCGCAACCTACCACGCAACCGCTTTGCACCGTTGCTCGTATCCCGCCAATTCCTTCGAATTGCCTCGCCCCTGTTTTACCACACCTTACACCTCCAGTCACCCAACCAGGCCACTTGGCTACTCGAGACGCTGCAACATCAGCCGTCCTTGGCACATGCGGCGCGGAAACTCGTGTTTGGTGGCATCTGGCGTGACTGCGCAGCTGTGCTCACGCTCTGTGACCGCGTGTACGATCTCGACATCTGTTTAGACTGCGGTCCTGACAACAGCACCCCAATTCCCCTAAACGTTACCTTTGGCAATGACAGCGATGGGGAATCATTCTGCTTCGCACTCCAGCAGCGGGACTTCATCACGCATCTTACGATACGTAAAGCCGACAATGTGTATCTGACCCATCGTCGCCCAGCAGTGTGTACTACGGACGTCTGCCAGTCGATCATACAAAAGTGGTCGAACCTTGTAAGCGCCGGAGGAGTACCATCACCGCATGTTGAATTAACTTGTTGAACTGTTTTCAGGAGTCCGTTCATTTCGCTGTGCGTATCTCTGCGTCACCAATCACTCTTCCCCTCGCACAAGCTCTCAGTGAGGCACCTCGCCTACATTCCGTACGCGCACAGGTCCCCTCTGTTTGGAGCGACTTCCTCCTACTTATCTCATCCAACCCATCACTCGAAAAAATAATGCTCTACTCGGAATCCATGTCCGGCGTTGCACAGAACAGAACCATTCAGGGGCTCGCAGCGATCAAAGGGGCGTATGATGGTGTCGATGACAACGAAAATGCGATTCTGGGTACTGGGATGTTCATGATCGGAGCAAGGATGCATGCAAGACTCTCGGAGCTCATCAAGGCTGGAACGTAAGGGTCTTCGCTCCTTCGTTCGGGACATTGTTTGACACTGATCGATTTTACTTCTCAGCTCGATTATCCGAACGAGAGCCACGACACTCGCGACCGTCTCCAGCCAGAAAACTAGCGCCACGACGCTGAGCGCTACCAGAGCCAAGGAGGTAGCTACGGAGTTGCTGGCCAACCGCCACGTGTACACTCTCGGTGTCGCAGCAGCCCAGCCGCCTGCGATCAGTTTAGGTCATTGAGCACACAATATCCCCGTACATCTCATAGTCTTTGATACCCTAATTACCATGCCATCCTCGTCTGGTCACGTCGACTTCTTGGCAGCATCTTTGAATTTATCCGACGTTCCGTTTTTCCTAACCTCAGGCTAGTTCGCGCTATCATTTCGGTGAATCAGACTACATTGCATACACAGACGTTGTACATATATGTCCTTTGCACTCTCTAGCATTTGCAATGAGTCGTTCGTCTTTCCAGTTGACATCGATCTTTACGATGTGAGGCAGAGAGCGCCAGACCTGTGAGATGATACTAAAGTGTATCAGAGTGGCTCGCCAAGCAATCCAGGAATGCCATACCGGGGAAGCTGGAGCTGGAACCTCCAAACTGCATCGATCTGGCTAGCTCTGCGCTGTGGCAGGAGGCCGAGCGGTCCCATACTCGGCAGGAAACAGGATGAAGGTATCACATGTGAAGCACTTGCTACCGATGGCACAAAGGTAGCCAGCGCATCACATATGTACCAGCATCGGCGTGGGCGTACGTGCGTGTTCATCGAGTATGGGACCGCTGGGCCAAACCACAATCGGTCACCAAATGAGCTAATCCGCCATCGCCGATCTGTGTCGATTGGTGAATAACTGCCTCTACAGTACTCGGGAGAGCTGTGTGGTCCTGGGATGGACATGGTAAAAGCTGAAGAGGGTAGCAGTCCGAAAAAGGCATGTGCTGTAGAACTGGTCATATGCATGTTGAAAGTTGGTACTGTCAAAAATGCACGGTTCCACGAGCCAACCGTGACCCTGTCTGTCCCACCTCACCACAATCTCCTTTTCTACTATCTGCTCAGCGCCAGCCTCCCCGTCCTGTCCTGGCGCTATAAATTCTGTTCTCACTTCTTGCTGGCCTACGTTCCATTCCCAGAACTACCGACCGACACCGTCAAACGACGCCATACATATCGATCTCTGTCCGAGTCCACGCGCGCTCCATGAACTTTTTCAAGACTAAACCACGAACACCGCCAGACCTCGTGCGCGGACTTCGGGATGCGATTCCAAAGCTAGAGTCTGGCCCACCGGGAAGCGAGACAAGGAGAAAGGTGAGCCCAATCCCGGACACACGCCCTGTCATGTGATTTTGATTTTTACTCGATCGCGTCGTCCAGGCGAGCGAGGAAGTGTCGAGGAACCTCCAAGCCATCAAGGGGATATTCTACGGAGACGGGGGTACGCTGATCTCCCTCGTCTAGGCTTTGTGCCACTCACTCCCATTTTCACTCACGCGCGCCATGTTCATGCCATGTCGGGTAGAACCCGTGCCCGAACTCATCGCCCAACTCGCGCAAGAGACGTATTCGACCGATTTGCTGCTTAGTCTCGTGCAGAACATCGCACGTTTCGATTTTCGAGTCGCGGAAAGATGTCGTCCAGATATTCAACAACCTCCTACGGCGCCAGATTGGCGCCCGCTTACCCACTGTCGACTACATCTGTGCAAAGCATGAGGAGGTCATCTTTGCTGCTCTTGCGGGGTATGCAAACGAGGAGATCGCGCTGAACACTGGGATGATTCTGCGAGAGATGCTGAGACACGAGCAGCTGGCTAAGATTCTGCTTTATTCCGATCAGTGAGATATCTTCTCTGCTCTTATGCACCTATCTCTACCGAGCTGACACCACGAGAGATTTTATTTGTTTCCAAACCACATAGAGACAACATCTTTCGGCGTATCATGCGACGCTTTTGCCAATTTGAAGGAGACGCTGACACGGCACAAAACCATGGTGGCAGAATACCTTGACAAGAACTACGACAGAGTGGGTCTTGGCCTGTTTCTTTTCTTTCTTTTTTTCGTCACCTTCTCGAGTCCTGACCTCGGGGGTGGTGACAGTTCTTCGCGTCCTTTACGACTCTCATTCTCTCCAACAACTACGTTACCAAGCGCCAATCTCTCAAACTCCTGGGCGAAATCTTGCTGGATCGTGCAAACTTTAGCGTCATGACGCGTTACATCGCCCAAGAGGGCAACCTCAAGATGATGATGAACATGCTCCGAGACAAGAGTAAGAACATCCAATTCGAGGCTTTCCATGTCTTCAAGGTCGGTCGTTGTTGCTTCTATATATGGTGGGGATCCACGTATTGACTGACCGCCTCGGTATAGGTGTTCGTCGCCAACCCGAAGAAGCCACCTCAAATCGAGTCAATATTGCGAAGAAACAAGGAGAAACTGCTGTCGTTCTTGAAGACCTTCCATAACGACAAAGAGGATGAGCAGTTCAGTGTACGTGGTGCTGCGTCCTTCCCTCGATCGAGACCAGCCACCTGATTCGTTCTGGTGCCCCTAACAGGACGAGAAGCAGTTCCTGATAGTCCAAATCCAGAATCTGTAGCCGTTGGTACACATAGTCCCCGTCCTAGATCCCTCGCACGCACGCACGCACGCACTTCTTGTCCGTCACACACTCGGCGTTCTTATATCCTTATCTACCTCTTTCGGCTTTTTCACATCGCAGACAGACAAGGGTCCCGCTACCCCACCACCCAAGTGGGCGATCAAATCGTATGGTGTATCATAGCCATTTGTGTACATACCCCCTGACACGACCCCATACATCTCTAAGCTACAGTATATATTGGGTGGATCGTTGTTGTATATAATGGCACACCCAGGATTGGCGTTGCCGTTCGCTGTGTACTTTTTTTTCTTTTCTTTTTAGTGTATATCGCAATTGTCGAACATTCGAACATTGTCGGTTTTGACGTGGCCACATCAGTGCATGTAGAGCTCGTGTGCATGTGGCTCTACACAGATCACTTGCTGTGCTCGCCGACATACAGTCATCGATCGATCATAGCGTATTGGTGGCAGCAGGCATTCGAGCGCTGTCTCACCTCATACGGCCTCATATGTACTAGTGAACGAGTCAACTATAAGTGGGTGATCGAGTTCAAGAAAAACGAAAGGAAAAAATAACTGCAAACGGATGGTGTCTTTTTTGCCCGTCGCCGTTGCATTTCTCTCTGGCGGGGAGTCGAACCCCGCTCTTCCGCGGACCCGTCTCATGACAGGCGGATGTACTATCCGATATACTACCAGAGATTGGGATAGGGCGGGCTCATTGACCATAACGTTGCATTGGGATGGGAGGGATAGTACAAATTGTCTACAAATTACAGTATTATCCATATCGAAAACAACAAATTGATTGACAGCATTGATGGAGGAGAGCATCCCTTTCCAATCTAAATGACTACTACACTTCACCATCACCAGTTCTCCAACACCACCTGTGCGCACTCCTGTGAAAAGTGCAAATGACCGTTTTAGCCCCGGTTTTTCTGCGAGAGTCTGGTAAGAAAAACCGACCTTCAGTCTCGCTAAGCTATGCACGATTGCGACGTTCAAGACCGTTCGCAGCTTCCTCCTGGTCTCTGGCTTCCCGACTACTAGCTGGTACGACCCCGAGCATTGACAGTATCGGGAGACATTGTCGGAGCGGAGTTGTTTGCACTTCGTGCAGCGGAGGTCTTGCTGCACAAACGCCCTCTCCATTGCACCGACCATCCGGACGAGCTCCATTTCTATCGCAGCCCGGTCGTATTCACCTCCACATCCCCCACACGTCCATCTTGGGGGCCCGACGTCCAGACCGTTCGACATGAGCTCCGGGTCTCGACAGAAGTCGAAGTCCCGGAGCGCATCACAAAGTTTGCAAGGGACGTTAGATAACTTCAACGTTTCGCAGGGATTTCGGAAGACTGCTTCATTGGCGAATTCGCGGACACCTGCTAACTCGAGAAGGTTACGTTTCAAGAGACCAATTTCCACGTGATAGTCTTGGGCAAGGCCGAGAACTGCGCAAGTAAACTTGACGAATTCGAGGAGGGGGTCAGTGAGGGCAAGATAAGAGCCGGGAAGTATTGGAAACATGAACTGATTGTGGAGTTCCTCATCGTACGCTGAGTCTCTATGCTTGGATTGAAGAAGGCCTACGACTCTCAGAAGTTTTCGTGTGAGTTTCCTGGAAATGAACTCGCGAGTCGTATCCGTCTCGTTCACTTTTCCGGCATCTCGTTGTGTGAGGTCTGGTGCGAGGTTCTGCAGCACTCGAAGGGGAGCCCGTGAATGTTCGTTCGTCTTCTGTCTGATCTTGTAAAGCTCGACGATGAAGTACTGGATGACGGAGCTGAAATCGTCCTGAACGGCGGGTGGCAGGAATGTTTGAATGTTCCAGCGCATTTCGATAGTGAGCTCTTCCGGAGGATCGACAGCCAAAGGGTCTTCGCAAACCACACCTCCCAAGTTCGCGGAGTCCATGAACAGTAAGAGGTCGTAAAAGCGCTCCGTTTTGAGATAGATGTGCTGGAATAGTTCGTGGGACGTGACCGCTGTGTTAATATACGTGGCATAGGCATGGGCCGTTCCAGGTGGTTTCGAAGTCGCAAGTAAAATGCGGCTGAAGTCAGCATAGACGACTTGAGAGCCGAGCCGCTTGAATTCAGCAAGCATTTGTATGAATGTTTTTCGCATAAGTCCATGGACAAATCGGTGGATACTGGGATCATGAAGGTGGGATGCGCTCGTACTGATCCAACGCCAGAAATGATCGATAGCTAGGGTTGCAGGACTCTCGAAGTTACCCTGGATTTTGTCAAGGAGCCAAGCCTTGATCATCGACTTCAAGATGCCGAACGTCAAGGCCGAGACATTCGACTCCCCAAGTGTAAGATCACGCTGTGCCTCGCCTCCGGAGTACTCGTTCAGGGTGCGAGACACAGAGTCGAACGCCGTTGCACCGCCGCTCCCTTCAAGCTCGTTGACCACCACAGAGTGCAATACAGAGTTAACGGCTAGGTTGCGCACTGTGATCTCCAAGCATACGTTGGAATAGCATCTAGGGGTCATAAATTCCGTGTTCTGCAGCTCTTCCACAGGCCGGTTGTCTGCCTCTCTGCCACCCAAATCTGGTCGTTCAGTAGGTGACCACCAGAGAACAATGTCCTGCTGTATTAGCCGCCGTGCAAAACTGATATCAGACAAGAACAGAGGCTGATCGCCGTTGATATGTCCAATAGGAACGTCATAATAGTCCGCAAGAGCAATCGAACGATCGAGCCATACACCGAGCGAAAGGTAGCGCTGCAGCATCTTTTGAGCGACGTGCGTTTGCCATGGGAAGACGTCGAGGGAGTGAGGAACTTTTGCTTTCGACATCGATAGGATTGGAAATTTCGACAATTTGGAGACCCAAGTATCGAAGTAGACTTGCTCCTTTGACGAGGAGATGACGACCATGTACGACATGTTTTCTAGCAGTCCGAGCTCCCGGGAAATTGCTTTGAGGGCCGTGATATCCTTGTTGTGGTATGTGGTCGTGAACTCGCAAGAAGTGGGGTACTGGATTGAAGCAGGATCTCCGTAACTCTCTTTCCGTTTCTTCAAGGTATCGGTGTACAATTCTTGCAAACGTGGTATGCCCTGTCGGCGCGTCGCAGGGTCGACCAGGTGCAGCTTAACGGCACCACTAGGAAGGAAGAGTGCAAATACATGGATCGGAGCATTATGCGAGCAAGCATGGTAGAGGAATAGGTATTTGCCCCCACGCCCAGAGTTGAGGTACGGTTTTCGAGAGAGAGAGGGGCTGGCGCGATCGAGCTGGCTCAGATCGACTCCGCTACTCTGGGCCCGATTGAGAGTCAAGCCCAGTTCATCCACAGTACATGTCTTGCCTAGTTTCAGTAAAGCTCGCATTTCTAGCGGAACCTAGCGTAGCTGTTAGTGAGAGACGCTTAGCGTAGATATCAAGACGTACCTGTCGCTCGAACACACCGTCGACATTCGGATCGTTCATTAAGTCCGTAAAATGTTCCTGGATATCCTGGTACACATCCTCCTTTACCACCAGCTTGTACAGATTTCTGCAAGGGAAATCTCTCGGCAGGTGCCTAACTACTTTCTCATACTGGTAGTAGTCCGTGCGGAACAAGTTGTCTTTGGGCGGATTCTTGAAATGGACGTAGAACTGTCTTGGGATACGGAGCGGGACGGGCGTGGGTTCTCCGTCAACAGAAACCCATAGTGTGAAGCGACCCGAAATCTTGCTTGGTCGAATTTGCACGATATCCCAGCGTTGCGTTGTTCGAACGCGTGAGCTTTTAAACATGGAAGGAACGATAGCGGACGCGTCTCCACCCCAGCGAGCTTCTCGTCTCTTCCGCCAGCGAGGCTTGATGGCTTTCAGCCACGCAGAATAGTTCGAGGAAGGGTCGGGAAGGGGAGTATTGTCTACGTTGTTGTCCTCGTCCTCGTCCTCGTCCTCGTCAGGACTTTGCCTCCGCGCAGCCTTACGGCTCACGACGGCAATACGTCCTTGAGCGGGCTTCTTCTGCATCCCAAAGTCCTCCAGGTCTTCCTCTCCGTCCTCCTGCGTTTGGAGCGGAGCTTTGGAAAAGAAGTCAGTAACCTTGTTCTGCTTGAACTTGTCCACCGCCACTGCAACTCTGCGATGCAACCAATCGGGATGCCTGATCCTCGGTACAGGATTCGACACGCCTTGCATAGCAGCAGGAATAGTGATCAGTTTCTGAATCACAGAACCCAGTCGCTCGATGTAGTATTCCCAGTCCAATATCCCACGAAGGTCAAATGTTGTTAGACCTGGATCCTTGAGCCATTTGCGGAGGTAAGTCCGCTTCACAGACTCTTCGGCGGAGAAGATGGCGATGGGAACGGCTCGCTCGGTGACGGGAGCACCGTGTGGCTTGGCGGAGATGATGAACTTGCATGCGAGACCTTTGTCTTTCACCATTTGGTCTCCGAGAAACTCGGCAAGTCTCTTAGCAGTACTGATTGACGTAGATTTTTGTCCACCGTACTCGGCAAGTGTCTTTGACATGCTTCTGTTTTCGGCAATGAGTTCGACAAGTTCCTCGTCGGTGCAGGGTTTCAGCGCGACAGAAGAGGATGTCGAGCCACTGGTTGGCGACGCTTGCGACGGCAGCCGTAGCATTCTTCGGTGGTGGTGCCGAGCAAGAACTTCTCGAAGATCTGGGATTGGAAGATTTTGATGAGTTGGAGCTCTCCGCGCCGCTTGACTTCGAAGCCTTTAAGTTCTGCAAGGGACCCGATCGTCAGTTGAACACCTGCATAACGCTTTTTGAGCAGCTTGTCTTCCTCCTTCGACGAGGGGAGAATCATCGCGCGGTACGGACCATCTAGCTCGAAGAAGATGGAGTTCTCGGAGTGTATGACATATTCCCCGGTTGCCGCGTCGAGGTCGTGATACTGATGATTCGTGAACTGTGCATAGACGAGGTGATTGAGCATCGTACAAGGATACGAGAAGCCTATGTTTTTGCCATTATTCAACTCGAACTTGAAGTTCTCTGGGAACACTCCTGGGAGCATACACCAGATTCCATCCGTGTCTAGCTCAAGTGGACGCCCAATCTGTTCCACTAACGCACGAGCCATCTGAATGATTGTCGCTCCTGTCAGACAGGTGATCCCCGCCATCTCCATCGAGTGCCAACGTGCACCTTTGCGCATCACATACCCGTAGAACGAGTTGAGAATACACTTGTGTGCGTAGCTGCAAGGAGTCGTAGAGCACGATCATCTTCTTCGCTTCATCCACCTCCGCGAGGGAGCGACCCTCGCTCACCACGGTGTCAAGATTCTTCTTCCATGTTTTGTGCAGCCCTTTGTATTCATACCGCCGATCACGGAAACGACGCACGGTGTCAACGTAGAATGGGTTTTCTCGCTGACATACGATCGACTCGCGTGTCTCGACCTTCGTGTCCTTGGTCTTCTTGTAGACTTTGCGAGAGTAGTCTCCGAGGCGCTTATGCAGGAGAGCCGTCTGCTCTGCATCCGTTAAGTCCGCGAACTTCCTTTGTGGACCCCCAGGCTTCTTCGGCGGGAAGCTCTCCTGGTTCAGGGCATGCCGAATCATGTTATATTCGTCCCGGTGCGCGGGGAAGAATTCGCCCCTCCACGCCCATTCCAGCCTCCGATCGCATGTCTTTCCCGGCCGATTGTAGTCGCACACCGCGCACACCGACTCATCGACCATCGAATCTGGCTGTAGACGATTCGACAACATGATGTTGGGATACATGGCGGCGACGTCGAGGTGATATATCAGCGGATTGTCCGTCCGTTTTGGGTTATCTCGCATCACTTCAGAGGGCGGATTGGATTTGCGACTTGACTTGGTCATAATTTGTGACACTCTCCAGAGAGCACTTTGACTCTTCTACGATGCAGAACGTTAGGGCGGCGTCGAGGTCATCAATGAGCTGAGCAGTCATTGTCAGTGCGCGTTTAAGCATTTAGAGAATGTCGCAAACCTGTTGGACGGCGGATGGGACGATCTTGAAGTCTGACGGGATGTCACTGCGGAAGACGCCAGCTTCCAATGCTTCTACGTGTCCTCCCACATAGGTCTCTGAGGCAAGCAGATGGCCTTGGAACATGTTCAGGTGAGCGTCTTCATGCCTGTTGGGCATGATAATATGCCCTCGGTACGCTTCCACCTAACTCGATGCGTGAGCGCTGGCCTACATTGCCGACAAGTTTACGCACCATCAACAGCGTCTCACAAAGCGTGCCACTCCCCTTCCGTAAAACCTCGTCAGGACACAAAGGGATGATGTTGCACAGCGAAAAGATGAAGGGGTGCACATATTTCATGTACAGGTAATACGTCGCCACGGCATCTGAGACGGAGTATTGTGCAAGAACTTGCGGCTGCTCCATCGCATACCTGATGGAATGTGGTTAGTATCAGCCAAGGCAAAAATCTGGCCAACTCACGGGGTCATCAATTCTGGGTCTAGTTCAATAGGATTGTACCCCAACTTCGCCGTCGTGACGGCCTTGAGACCCTGACTGCCTTGGGGCAAGTATGAGTCGCGCTTGACCCATCGGAAGCAGTCCATATGGACGCAAGAACGGCTCTTGAACTCGTCTTCCGAGTCCTTGGCGAAACCAGTCTCGAGGAACATGTCGATGCCATTTGCCTGTGCTCGTGCACAAAGGAACGGAAAGTCGAAGAAGTCACCGTTAAAGGTGGCCATGACTGTTGGCTTCACGTCCTGAATGTGCTGGAAGAACCTCGTGAGGGTTGCAGCCTGAGTAAAATTAAGGTTAACGAATGCATCTGCCCGTGAAAAGAGAACGAACCTCGTCCTTTTCGTTGTATACAATAAATGGCCCCTCATACCCCTCTTTGGGCGTGTACTCAAAATCCTCGATGTCCTCGCCCACAATCTCGCGGTTGGTAATGAGGTATCCCTGGCCGTCGATCATGTACGAAATCATCATCACCTGGTCAATCGACTGGTCAGGAAACTTGAGCGGCGCTTTCGTCGTCTCGATATCGTATGCCATCACCACCGGGTCTGCACGCTTCACGCGCTCGACGATCTGCGTAAAGGTAGGCTGCCCAGCAGTAAACGTAACCGCATACCACAGGCCGACGCGCATCTCGTTGTCAATGGCCACGCGCAGGTAATAAGGCACGTCGAACTCCCGAATATCGATGATGGATTCGCGGGGATCTTTATCTCTGTAGCTGGAACCGTTGGCGCTTCCACCGATTTCCGTCCATTCGCCTTCGAGCTCAATGTTCGTGCCAGCAACCGCTGTAGCACTGACGACTTCTGCGTAAGCATCAACGGCGTCGCGTTTGGCACCGTTTGCGAGTGCGAGGGGAGCAATGTCGCGTCTGACGGCGAGGAGATCCGAGACATTCCTGAAGCAGAGCTGGAGGTAGAGTCTTCGGTGGCCCATCAAGTGATTGGGCAGCTTGAGATCTTCTTTCCGGTCGCGTACAATTCTGCAGATGATGCCCTCGTAGCGTTTCGTGAGCCACTCCTCAACGGACGATTCGGTGCCAGTCTGTACGCCGTGAAATACTGTCATCAGAAAAACAAGCAACGTACAACCCAGAGAGCGAAACCAACCTTGCATGCAATACAGAAGTATGGCTCATACAGCATGGTGCATTTGAACGAACCCCCATCATCCTGTATAAAATAAAAGTCCACCGCAGCTTTGCCGCCAGGATACTCGGGATCCTTGACCAACGTCGGGTGCATGTTGATGAGCCATCCTTCTCTCCTCCCGCCCTCTTGTACTCTCGCGAACCCAAGCTTCTCGTCGATCTCGTCGCTCAGTTGGACTTTCTCGAACCGCTCCGCGAGCTGTGTTCCGTCGTCTTCGCGTTGTGGGGGTGGTCCTTCTCCAGGCGCGTTGCCGTTGGGCCCTCCTCCTCGCCCCCGTCCTCTGCCACGACCTCCACGAAAATGGGTGCTCCCTCGATATCCGCCGCGCCACCCACGTCCTCCACGTCCGCGACCATTTGAGGTCAGCCCGAAAGTTCCCCCTCGCGCCATTAATGTCAAGAGGTCAGAGGCACGACCGTCGACATCCAAAATCTGAGCGTGTATAACGTGACAACACGTGTTGTGACAAACGCGAAACGTCACACACGTTGTCTACGTCACGCTGTTATAAAATTCAAGCAATCACAAGATTCACAACTGAGCAGCATCTCCGATTCCTCTCTAGATCTTAGAGTCTCGCTACAAGAAGCAGCGTGTCAGGGCAGAGCAGTCTGACCATACTCATTACCTTGGTGCTCGTAGGTAGCCACCTGGCCAGTCAACATACCGCCCAAATCGAAGCCTTCTCAAGGTTGAAAGAGTACCCCGATGTTATGAGCAATATCCTGAGGATCGACCAGTCTTTATTGGTCTGACGAGAGACGTGGGGCATATGTAATAGAAAGACAGCTTTACTGTAAGTACCAAGAAAACCTGCGGATAGGTAGAATTAAGGACGGGGTATCAGACAAAAATACGCGTTGCACCTCAAAACTCTCCAAGAAGGAAAGAAAAAAAGAGCCGATCATGACGAGGTGAGAAAGGCATTGCAACAGAGAGAGAGCGTTCATTCGATCGATGGATAGGAATGTGGACCATGGATGGGATGCAAGAGAGACCAGACAGTAAGAACAGAAACAGAGACGTATCATGAAAAACGACAGGGAACCGCACAGCGCGCACGTCTTAGAAAGGTTGTCCGAGAACACAGACTAATCATGACAGTAAAGTAGATGAATCGACACTGAACACTTTCACTCCTCCTCCCCCTCGTCCTCCTCCTGAATAGGATGCTTAAACGCAGGTCCACGCGTCGGCGGTAACTGCCATCTCCCACCCCTCGACTCCGGCCCGTCATACGCCATCTCATTTGGCCCAGGAGCAGGTGACGACCTCCCAGCAGGCGAATGTCCCCCTTTCTGTCTCCCAGTACCCCCGGCAGAAGCCCTCGCCTTGCCCGCTCGACCATGCACACTATGGCTCCTCGGCGGCGGTGACGTGACCAGCGGGATCGACGACTCCAAAGTCAAATAGGACGAACTCGCACTGGTCGTCGAGCTCCCAGGCATCTGTCCCAATCCCCCTGCGAACTCGGGAACTTCATCATCCTCATCAACCCAATCGCTCTCATCACCCAAGCTCTGTCGTCCCCCACTTGAGCTAAATACATCCCTGATATCTGGTGCTGGGGAAATGGCGAGAACTTCGACAGGGAGATGGGTGCTACGGCTCTGCCAACCAGGAGGCTCGTGGCCCCAGCTTTTCTTCCATGACGTACGTCCTATCGAGCCAGAGTTGTGTGGACTCATGAACGGTGTTAGACGCTTCTGCGCTATGAACGTGCCTGCACCACGTCGAGGCGTACTATCATCCAACGAGCGTCTGGAGGGGTAACCCTTGAATGGCGAACTCGTCCGAGGTCCCTCGCCTTCGGAGGCTTCGTAAAACGAGGTTGGTCGTGAGGACCCAAGAGAGTACACGGAGGAGGCAGCCGAGTTCGTGCGGTGGTGTACAGGACGGGAAGCTCCTGGTGGGTTTTGGATGTGACGCACGACACGCGTAGAGGATGAGGAACCGGCCCGACGATGGTTGTATTTGGGCAATGGAGATGAAGTGCGATGATATGCTGATCCGTTCGACCCCGCGGAGGGTGACTTGTGATGCTTGCCACCACCGAGAGAAAAACTACGTATCGATGACGGCCGTGAGGAGTAGTCTCCCCTCTCAGAGTTAGGTGTGTCCACGCCAAAGGACTGGACAGAGGGAATCTGATCGAGAGTATGTGGATGTTCGAGGACGAAGACTGGACCAGAGTTTCCAGATGATCTCCGGGAGTTGACGCTGCTGGACCGACGAGATGAAGCAGATTGGCGTTTGACACGACGACCACGGCCGCTTCCGCTAGCACGCCGCTTAACAGACCCCTTGCCAGCAGGAGACATGGATGCAGGCCCCGCAACAGAGTGAGAATATTGCAATCCACGCCCATTACCCTGAGGTAGCTGTTGCATGGTCTCCTTCCGTTTTCCCTTTCTGTCTTCTTGAAACCACAGGCGGAATGCGGACAGCAGGCTCGCGCGATTCCTATTAGGAGCGACAACCCGTCCACCGTCCTCCCTGAAATTCGGGAGTGACCTCAGAGTATCGCCGGGCGAGCTCACAGGAGTTGCTGTGTATCCTGGTGACGTCCGCTCACCCGCCAGTACCCACGGAGATCCTGGCATAGCAGGCAGATCAGGAGTAGGTGTCGAAGGTGGTATCACCGCATCCTTCGCCCTCACCGGGGGAGACTTGGTGAGCTTGGAAGAACCACCGCTACCATGTGAACTACGGGGATCGTCTCCACCCGAAATCTTTTCATTCTCCCGCGACTTCTCCTTCTCTCGCTCCCTTTCACGCTCGCGCTGCTCCTTAACCCCATCTGTCGACTTCTTGCGCACAAGACCGGCAGCTTCCAGGGCTGTCGTCGCTCGTTGCATGATAGTGACGCTTCCTGACCGAGGCTTTCCTTCCCTCTTCAGCCTCAGTGGATCTTTGTCCCTGCCCTCCCCACTCCTGTAGCTTCCACTTGGCGTCGAAGGGTTCGAGCGTCCCGAAGACTCATTAGTAGTAGGCGACGGCGACAGAAACGGCGACTTGGCACGTGGAGGTGTGCTAGGGCGCGGCCCAGTAGGAAGCGTTGGAGTAGGTGGTACGACGGCGAACGCAGGAGGTGTAGGCTCGGTTGTGGGTTCTTCAGTTTGCACTGCAACGCCGCGCTTGGTTCGTCTCCGAGAACTTGAAGGATGGTCGCCCTCATCGTCCTTCCTCCGCTTAGACCCAGAGCTTGCTCCGGCCTCCTCATTGACAGGGTCTGAAGGGATGGCTCGGACCTCCCCAAAGATTCGCTTCTCGTGTTTACGCATCAGCATCCACCAGAGTGCTCCTGCTGAATCGCATGCATCTGATATCACAGAATGCACGATTTGAGCAGTGTCGAAACCCATCGCGCTGAGGCCGTTCAGTAACTCGCGCTCAGCAGGAGTCGAGAAGATGATAGGAGCTGGTGTATTAAGAAGGGATGAGAAGTCCTGCGGAGGGAGGGGTGCGAGAGGTTTCTCAAGTTGTGGCGAGCCATTACCATCAGAAAGCATCGAAGATACGGAACGGCGTTTCGTGCGCGCAGGGGTACGAGTGGGATGTGGTGGGGCACGCGCCGTGTTCGACGAGGACGTGACAGATGGCGTTGTGTGCTTTCCGTGATCTACACTCCCTTCTTCTTCAATCATAGTCTCAGGTCGCCGCATAGTTATGACATTAGACCCTGTCTCACCTTTAGTAATTGTGCTTTGGCTTGGGTCAGGATGAATCTGGACAGGAGCATCTTTCGAATCTTGGAATGGATCAGGGACGTTATCAACCGGTGTTGGGGGTACGGAGGGTACAAGATCGGAGGAAGCAGAGAGGAAAGTCGATTCCGAAGTGGCAGAAGTTGCTGATGACCCCGATGGCTCTGAGTCCTGTGCCGCCGCACCATTGATGGTGGGTTTCATGACCAAAGGGAAGGTATCACGAGCAGGTGAAGGTGAGGACGGGACGTTGTCCTCAGGACCAACAGCGGCGGCAGCGACAGTCTGGGTTATAAACCAAGATGACGCCAAGATTTGCGGGATCGTCAATCGCTTTGACGGATCAGACTGCAGAATGTTTCGAATCACGTCACGCGCCCCTGCGGGCCGTGTTGGCTAACGACTTAATACAGAAGAATAGAAGTAGCGAACCTTGGGTGAGCCACTCGGGATCTTCGTATTCCCCTTTGATAACTTTCTCCTTCATTTTGGTATCGTCGTCATCATCAAATGGTAAGGTGCCCGTTAGAAGGCAATAAAGAATTACCCCCATGGACCAGATGTCCACCTCTGTGGCACACGTGAATAATGTGCGCGCTAGCACTGTGTTACCGCTCACCTGGGCCCATGTATCTCGTACCCTGGAGCACCTCAGGGGCAGCGTATCCGGTAGTTCCACAGAATGTCTCCATATACACACCATTCTCGTATTCGCGCGTAAATCCAAAATCACCAAGCTTGACACGACATCTTTCGTCCAACAAGACATTTTCCAACTTGAGATCCCGATGGACGATGCCCTTGTCATGCAGGTACGCGACGGCGAGACATAGTTGTCCGAATATTATCCTGGCCTCGTCCTCGGACAAACGACCCTTCTCTGCGAGGTAATCGAAGAGCTCGCCTCCGGAGCACAGCTCTGTTACGAGCCAGATGTGGGATTCCGTGGCGATGACTTCGTACATTTGTGTAACGTGTGGATGGTGGAGTTGGCGGTGGTGATGTATCTCGCGGGTAAGGGAGGCAGACATCGCCTTTGGAATCTGCTTGATAGCGACACGGGCAGAGGTGAGACGGTGTGTACCCATGCGTACTTTTCCATAAGCTCCTGTTAAGTAAGGTATCTTATGAGGCCCCACTGGTGCCGGTGATAGGGCAAAGGTGACTTGCCTTCGCCGATAACCTTTCCAAGGGTGTAATTACCTATTACTCTAATCTTTTGAGAAGCGAGCTCCTTCCCAAGTTCGTTATAGGCGTTAGCTAGCTGGGCTTTCTGGTTTTGGGATACGGAAACTGAGTGCTTGTGACCGAGTGCAGACATTCTGGCATGTACAAATGAACTTTAACGTAGAGGTAAACGAGAGGCGCGGGCACGACGGCCACAAAATAGTAAGCACAGATTTAAGAAATTTCGGAGCAGGATTCGTTGAGGAGAAGAGCGAGAATAGGAAACCGAAACTTTTGCCAACCCACGCTCAAGGTGGAGATCCACATCACTCAAAACTCTGTCCAACATTGTCGATGGCGTGGGAATGGACAAAACTGGCAATTGCCGCAGTACACTTGATGCAAGAGACAACCACGACAGCGGGTCGGACAGAACAAGGGCGCAGAAATATGTATCAAAGTCCGGGTTCATCTAGCGTCCTATCGACAGAACACAGCGAACCGCAATAGTAAACACAGAAGAACCGAAAGAATTAAGAACGCGTGTCATAAGTACAACACAACAGGAATAGGGACATGTGGAAGGGGGCCAAGGTGTAGGTAAACGGTACAGGACGCCTAAGCGACTCAGTGTTGTGTTGCCTTCACAACGCTGACAACAATGATAACGATGATAATGGTCACCGCAAGGCCAATAATGAGGCGCATCTGGAGACTAAAGTTAGCATCAGTGCGGCGCCTAGACAACCAATGCTCGCCTTCATATCCTTCCACCTGACGCCCAGTTAGTGAGAAGTAGCGTGCAGAACGATGAAACAACAGTGCTTACCACATATTCTGAGAAACCAGATCAGCGTCACTCGATATATAACAGTAGATATTAAACTCACCTTCCGCACTCGGTTTGCCCCACGACGGAACCCTTGTGCTGAGACAGCGAGGTTGTCTGCAACATACGTTTATAACCCGATGGTGGATACAACCACCAAGAAATAGTGCCTCACCAGTCTTGTCCTGCAATGAATCCAACCTCTCCCCTCGTTCTGCGACCTTGGTAATGTTCTCCCTCATAATCCCAACTGTGTCATCAATTTGCTGTTGAATGGCCGCGGTTTTGGGGTTGCCCTGACTTGAGCCAGGGGCATTCGATGAAGAGCCATTGCGGGGAAGGTAGGGGTCGTAAGGTTCAGACCTAGGGTTTGGGCAGGTTACACCAGACTGAGTATGGCCATAAATGTGGAAAACAAACGAACATGACAACGTGAGGGTAAAATCTATTCAGCCAAAAAAAAAAAAAAAGGATGAGTTTCAGTGAGAGATCAGAAGACAACTGATGTGTTTTCTCTTTGACTTACCGTACGAAGCGAGATGAAGGGTGTTGCTTATAAGTAGGTGGACGACTGTGCAGAGAGTGCTTGGAGGCAGTGTGGCTAGGTGGGTTACACAGGTCCACTTTCACACGTGGAGGGTGACCGGTGACCGGTGACACGTCACAACGCGTTCCGTGACTGCCACGACTAGTGACACCTCGGAGCTCTGTCACTGTCGTCACCCCAGTCAGACCTGCCACTCTCGTTGCATTTGTCGTCGTCGATGGGTGCCCACTCTTGTGGGCCCCTCACGTTGTTGCAGTCGTCTTGTCATCATTGATGGGTGCCGACTCTTGTGAGCCCCTCATGTTGCAGTCGTCTTGTCGTCGTTGATGGGTGCCCACTCTTGTGGGCCCCTCACATTGTCGCAGTCGTCTTGTCGTCGTTGATGGGTGCCCACTCTTGTGGGCCCCTCACGTTGTTACAGTCGTCTTGTCGTTGTCGATGGGTGCCCACTCTTGTGGGCTCCTCATGTTGTCACAGTCCTCTTGTCGTTGTCGATGGGTGCCCATTCTTGTGGGCCCCTCACATTGTCCCAGTCATCTTGTTGTCGTCAACGAACGTTTGGCATGCACGAGTTACTCGCCGATAACTCACTGGCTTACAGGCTACAGCGCCCCTCAGCCTTCAAAGGAAAAGACACGTATACTGATGACATTCACAGCATCCGTGTCATTACAGTGCCACCCTCTACAGCAACCGCCAAAAAACGTCCTCTGCCTGCGACATTTGCCCCCCCACTAATCGTCGTCGCGTAGCGTAAAAACCATGCTAGTGTCCGTTCTTACTGAAGCATGCTATTGAGGATTTCCTCCTTCTCCCACATTGCACATCATCGGCCTTTTTCAACTTGTCCTTTCCTAATTTTTCCTGCATTTGCTTTACAATTGCCCTCCGTTTTCGCCCCTATGCCAACATCATGATGAAGTTCTACTATGTAATTATCGTTGTGACGAAATATACACGCTCTTCTCCTTTCCTATCTCCTGTCAGACTACAAGCAAGGTTTCTGCTGCGCCATGGCGGCAGTTCCTGAGTTTGGAATTACATCACTGTAACCTATGGGTTATCTGGGTATGGTAGGGAGTCGACTGTACACCATATGCCCATCGTCTTTCTGCTTCGTTCTACAACAAACGAATGGGAAGAGTCATCCTGTTCAGCATCCTTTTTCGCGTCCTCACCGCCGTCTTCACCCAAAGTTACTTCCAGCCCGACGAATATTTCCAAGCATTAGAACCTGCACACAAATACGTGTTTGGTTATGGTCATCTTACTTGGGAATGGGTTAGCCCTCAGCCTCTCCGGAGTATGTTATACCCTGCGGTCAATATACCCATGTACTGGCTCTTGAAGGTATCCAGTCTCGACGTGTATCCTTCATTGGTGGTGTGTTTCGTTTATCATATTCACTCGCGGATGCGTCTAAGGTCTGTCAATAGGTCGCCGGACCTAGAGTGATCCATGGCTTGCTGGCTGCACTGACTGATGTATGGGTGTGGAAGCTATCCATTCTAGTTGTCAGCGGCGTGTCTGGCAAGGACATCGCCATCCACGCAGCGCTACCTGTAAGTGACTATGTTTTGAACTATTCTGGAAACGCTTCCGATACTATTGATTTTAGTGTTTTCTCTCGTTGACATCATTTTTTCATTCGTTATCCTTGTCGAGATCGTTGTCCAATTCTCTGGAAACATCACTCACAACGGTGGCCTTAGGTTACTTTCCTTGGGACATGGCTTCTGCATCGTCCTCCTTGCTCGACTTGTGCGTTGTATTGTACCAGGTCTCTCCTGCTTGTACCGCTCACACATCCCTGAAGGCAGAAGTTCCAACGAAGCCTTGTTTTCGCAGCGCTTGCATGTGCTGTCCGACCAACCAATGCTATAATCTGGGTGTACATGTTCACAATCCTCTTCTGGCGTCTGAAAGCGAACACAAGACTCCTGGTGTTGACAGTACGTGACTGTGCGATCGTCGGGTTCGTTTGTCTTTTATCTTCTCGCAACTCATGTTATAACACTCTCGAAGCCTCACAGTCATTTTGGCTGTTTTTGCGATTGATACATGGTTTTATGGGCGGCCTACATTGACATTGTTCAACTTCCTGCGTGTTAATGCATCGCCAGTCTCGGTATTCTATGGATCGAGTCCGTGGCATTATTACCTGTCGCAAGCTCTCCCAATTTTATGTACGACGACACTCCCATTTTTACTTCACGGTCTCTGGCTGGTCTTCAGGGAGGACGGGGCAAAGTTGAGGATCATGGCGGGGTGCGTCGGATGGACTGTGTCCGTGTATTCGTTCGTGGGACACAAGGAGTGGCGATTTTTACAGCCGTTACTTCCTATGATGCACATAATCGCCTCTAGGTCCATCGCCCAGCTGGTCCTCCGCGACGCACAAGCTGAACATCCGAAACGGGCGTCAAATACCGTGAGCAAAATGCACCAGTCGCTCTTGCGACCTCGATTACTCGTGTCAGCCTTCTTGTCGCTATCGATTCCAGCCTCCATGTATGTGATGTTCTTCCACTGCACGGGTCAAATCAAGGTCATGTCGTTCTTAAGAGGAACTCCTGCCGATAATTCGACAACGATTGGGTTCCTCATGCCATGTCACTCAACGCCATGGCAAGCCTATTTGCACCGACCAGACCTGGCTGAGCCTGGAAAGATGTGGGCGTTGGGGTGCGAGCCTCCATTAGGGTAAGCTGTGTCGTCTTTCATTTGTCAATGACAGTGCTGAACGGAGATGTAGCCTTCAACTCCCCGTGAAATACAGAGATCAAACGGACGTGTTCTTCGAGTCTCCAATTTCATACATACAAGCCCACTTCCCTGCTCATGTTGACCCCACCTTCCCTCCGTCCCCTTACCCCAGCTCCGTTCCCAACGTGTCCTTCATACAAACGCTACGAACCATCGAAATCCAATCGGGATCGTGGGATCTCGAATGGAGGCACGAGTGGCCAAGGTATATTGTTTGCTTTGGTGTGCTCTTGGAAGAGCCCGGGATACTGGCCTTGTTCAAAGAAAAGGGGTATAACGAGGTGTGGAAAGGTGGGTGGGAATGGGAAGGGGATGCGAAGAGAAGAGGTGGTGTGAGAGTGTGGGAGTACAGCTGAGAAGCGTAGTTGGCTAGCATGAACCGCTTTCTGTGCTGCAGTGTTGTAAGACACTAAACTTAAAAATCTACTTTTGTCTAAAAGGAGAGCCGTCCTGAGTCGGTTTGATCAAGTGGTACACACTTGTGAGATCGCACGACTGGGATCAAGGCGAAGATAGAAATTGGTAGGTAAGTGTGGATCATGCTATTCTATCGAATAGACCGAACCGATGGAGCCTCCACCTCACTTAGAGTTCTGACGTGACGCTCGGGTGAGCTGAATGTGTGTCAATGCTTGCCCAGTGGAAATGCTTGTTGGTCAACTTACTCTACGACGCTTCTTCAACCTAGAATAAGATGTTAACAAAATCCAAACTGGCCAAAAGGTGGGACGTACTTGTGCTTCTTCATCTTCTTTCGCCTCTTTCGCCGTGTGCTGTCAGCATGGATGCTGACCCATTGCTGAGCAGACTCCTTGGCCTAGGTCATATCACCCTCTGAGCCCTCTGCAGTCAAGCCGAGCTGGGAGATGGTTTCCTGCCACGAAACAGTACCTCCTACGCGGTTCATGACCAATGTGTGCGCCAATTGGCGAGCGGCATCCGCGTCGGCATCCGGCGACGACTCTGGTGGATCCTCGATATTGATGAACTGTGCTGCCGAGATTGGTTGCTAGCTTGATCTGCATGAGAGCTGGAGATCAATGGAGTAGAAGGATCAGCAGAATCGAAGATAATTGATGCTGGCTGGTTTAGAAGGAGTAAGGGACGGTGTAGTGAAAAAAATTGATGGAATTTGTATTCCTTGGAGGAAATGGACGGATGAATTGGGATCAAGTGTGCGGTCGGAGAATGGTGGAGAGGAAGTGAGGGGCACAGAAGAAGCACTTCCTGAGAGAGTGTGTGCCGGGTTGCTGGGGTGCTGCGTTGGGTGGCTTGCTGGGTGAGGACGAGGGTGGCAAGGGTGAGGGCGAGGGCGAGATTTCCTCGGCGCCTCCAGCCTTTACCTTCCCATTACCGTGTTTGAATTAGAGTCTGCAGAGGAAACTGAGTTGCCGTTGGTCTCGACTTTGCTGCGACCTGGCTGTAGGACTGGTTTGGGAGGTTTGGATGGAATTGAAGTACCTTCCACCTCCAGGTTTAGAAGAGAAAAAGGAGGAATAAGCTCTCCCTACGGATGGAGTAGGACGAGCTAAACGAGACAACAAAGACATTCAGCAATCGCTGTTCTGTCCGGAATGACCACCTTGAGGTGACTCGTGGCGAATGCAAAAACAAGACAGCTCCAAATCATTCATAAGCCTGAAAGAGGAATGACTGTCTTCCTCTCTGTCGGTCTGGTTTGGGGAGACTAGGCAACATCTGAGCATCGTCTTCGAAAGAATTTATCGCTGACGCAGATCTGCAGCCTGCATTGACAGGTGACTTTACACTGCTTATGCAGTTAACATTCCCAAGTACGTGCAGAGGTCTGAAGCACTCCAACTTCTGATGGCACCAGGATTGATACTAACAGACCTAGATATGTAGAAAGCTAGATACCGACGATGCAAGAGTCCAACCAGATGCAAAGAATCATGATACATATTAAGATTTGGTAAATAAATCCCCGAGTACAACGCGGACCCCCGTGGACCACATCACTTCTTGACGGGGATTGGACCAAGATGGGACATTCAGTCGCTATCTGTCCTGGGCGCGGAGTCAACCAACTTTGGCAGATGGCTGGAGAAAGGCTAATCATTTCCACCCATCGCTTCTTGAGTACCGAGGACCGGCACGCCAGTCACTGGCAGCGTGGGGCATCATCATTAACGCACCCAGATATGTAAACGATGAATGTCAGCTTCGAACGGCGGTGTTCAGATACTCGAAACATCCAAACCGAGGCAGATTAAGCTACACAGCTACCTCGGTGTGAGTCAGACCAGATTACTGTAAAGCGCTGGTGAAGTCGATGGGCACAGGTCGTGTATTTGAAAAGTGATTGCCTGACGCGGAGAATAGCCACGTCGGACGCACACAAGGTTTAGTGACAGACGAGCGTCGGTGCGACTTGGAACTTCAAGTTCATGAAGCCATCGGATGCACCGGAATTTCCAAATTTGTTGTCGGCATAAGCCGAAATTGAAGTCCCGCCTCAACGAACCGCTCCTCCTACCAAGGCACTCACAAAATCAGCAAGTCCCGGCAATTCCGTCAAGGTAAGCACGAATTCACGCTCGTCCGCGGTATGGTACACTGCCAGGAGTCCGTATACCCCACCCTGAAGGTCCGGAGTCGAAATGTGACCGTCTGAAATGGTAGATGGGTGGATGTGGTCATGGCATATCGGATGGTTCGGGTGCAGGGCTTCTCGCTTTTGATCTCTTGGACTTGTATTTGATCGTGGAACTGACTGCTCTGTATCGGCGCGTCCTTCTCCATTGTGTAGATGGTGCGTATGTTTGACGGATATGCACTGAGACCAACACTAACTCTTTATCTCGGGAGTGCAGAAGCTCGAAATCGACTCTTTCTCGGGTTACCGTATCTACCCCTCCAAGGGGAAGCTCTTCGTTCGCGGAGACTCCAAAGTGAGCCCTCTGCCCCTAGTCAATCGCACTCCACTCATCTTCACTCCCCGATCGCGTGCCACACAACGGATACATTCCAGATCTTCCGCTTCGCAAGCTCCAAGAACGCGTCTCTCTTCCTCCAACGCAAAAACCCTCGCAAGATCGCCTGGACACAGGTTTACCGCCGCATGCACAAGAAGGGTATCACTGAGGAAGTCGCCAAGAAGCGCTCACGTCGGACCGTGAAGCACCAACGTGGTATCGTTGGTGCCGACCTTGCTACCATCGCCGCCAGGCGAAACCAGACCGCAGCTGTCCGTTCGCAGGCACGGCTCGCCGCTATTACGAAGGCTAAGACCGAAAAGAAGGATAAAGAAACGAAGAAGGCAAAGGTTGGTCTTGTTCTCCTGTCACAGGCTAGCTATGCGGTTACTGACTTTGCTGCTTGCATTTCTCAGCCTGCCCGTGCACCCGTGAGCACCGCACCCAGGGTGTCGAAGCAGCAGATGAAGGGTGGCAAGGGAGGCCGATGAGCAAATTTCTTGAGGTTTCTATTAACCCACACATATATATCGCACGTTCCTCCCTCGCCATGATTCCGATGCACACATGCAATTCATGCCTTCATTTGCGACCCTCGACCACCGCGCGTTTGAAACCCGAGATTCTGCAGAAAAGCCTTGGCAAGGAATCTATTGAGGGTAATACAGGTCTGGGCGACTCTCGAAATGACTAGGTACTGTGTGATCCAGCGAAAATAATATAGGTATATGCAAAGTTCGAGTCCATTTGTTGGGTAATAGGTGGAGATTTCCTGCTCAGAGCTTTGGTGCGTGCGGGCGCTCAGGAGCGTACTTGGCCTGAGAGACGAATAATGAGTTTTATTAATCATAGGGAGCGTAATGACAGCATTTACCATCTCATTTTCCTTCTTGGAGAAACCACACTTTTCATAGAAGGCTGTGAACATCGGCGGCGATTCAACACCCCTATGTATAACAAAACCACAGCCCCCAATCACTTACGTATGTTGGCATCACTACAGTTCAGGATGGTCTTGTAGCAACCGCTGTTCTCACTGATGTGTGTAAGGGCTTGAATGATGCGCAGACCAAGCTTCTTGCCCTGCTGGCTCTTATCAACGGCAATATCTTCGATGTGGCCGACGGTTCCAAGACCGCGGAGGAATTTCCGCTCGAGGAAAACAGTACCGACACCGACGATGTGGTCGCTGGCTTTGTCGACGATGACGATGGAGAAGTACGTGCTTGGAAGTGCACGCATCGCGTGAAACTGGTCGACCCACGCCTCCTCACCGAGGTCATTGACCACTGTAAGAACTGAAAGAACGGAGAGATGGCCGCGTTTGTAGTCAGTTGAAGCAAGTGGGCGGATCTATGACGAGGTCATTACACTCAGTCATACCGAAGACGCGCTGGTACACGTACGATCAACTCTGGGGGCATCTGCTCAGATACCTCGGCGGAGATCAACTCTTCAGAGAACATGAGGTCGAGCGCGGGCTGGGATGTAGTCGTGGACATCATGCTTGGTGTGTGATGATATGGAGTAGGACCAGGAAAGTAGGAAGGTGGAAAAGGGAAGGGTTTAAACTTGGAGCCACTGTGGTGCTGGTTGTGGAGGCGACCTGCCAACTTGGATTTCCTGCTTCACTCAACTTATATTGGTTTCCTAACATAGCCATGTGACACAGCCACAGGAGGTAGCGCATTCGCTGAACATGAAACCAACTGATTATAAGTGGCGAGCCAATATTCGCTACAGAGCTAACAAACAGAAAAACCTATATACTGAGTCACATTGCACCAATAATAGCTGATGTTTACAATTGAGACAGAGTAGCGCTACGAAACTTGCTGGTGATCATTTTCCCAAGAGGCTTCCCCGTTCCCTCCTTGCGCTTCCAAAGGGTCAATGTTCCTCCCTGACACGCCAAACTCAGAGGAACCCCCGGACCTTGTTCTCGCACCACCTCCAAAATATCCTCCAACAATACCTTCAGTTTACCGACGGAGCCTGCCGCCTGCTGGGCATGAGGCTTCATGGCTTCGCTGTTGAGCGCAATCTTCTCCACAGGCTGGAAGGCGCCGTTGCTATGCCAAGCAATATAGAGCCATGCAGTTTGCGAGAGGTAGAGCTGGGGATAGATCTCCCTCCAGTCCAGTTCTCTGTGCATGGACCTCGTCTTGACCTCGATCAAATTGGATTGACGTGTCAATGACTGTGGCAAGGTGACCTTTACACCAACTCCTGCTAATGGTGGCATGTGTGGTCTTGCCACTGTGTCCCCTCCAGAGTGAGCGCTCGATGATGAGAGGGAGGTAGGGAATGGATCATCATCGATGTCTGACTCCGTGCAGGCGTCCGCCGTGAAACTAAGCAAAACCTTCAAACCTCCGAAGTTCTGTAAATGTTACCGAGTTTAAGAAGGGGCGGTTTCAGGTATGAGCATCGCTTACATATGTGATGATGCGATGATGGTCTGTCATGTCCTCACAGTTGCGTGGAGCCCTAGTAGCGGCCTTCAGGTATTCGTTACCATAGCCACTCCACAAAGACCCTACAGGCTCGACGTTCTCCTCCCAACGCGTGAACATACAAGTACCCTGAATCAAATCGATGTCGATCCGGAAGTCTGTTTGATTGCGATCGTTATAGATATAGCGTAGGAGCTTGCGAAGACTGTTGCGATTGGTGATAAGATCAAGATCATTGTAATGGAAATTGTCGTGCAGGACATCAATCGCAGCAAAGAGGGGCACCATCGGGGACTGGTCGCCTATCCCTAAGACGTCATCGTGTATAAACTGCACCCCGTCATCGAGTGGAACTTGTGTAACAGGTTCACGATCGTTCGCCCAAATCCAGGGAGAGCCTTCGGAAGTTGAAACTAAGTGCATGAGCGTTATGATGGTAGATGTTTCGTCTTACCTGGAACAGCGATGGTTGGTGTCTCTGCTTTAAGCCACGAGTACGACGCGATAGCTTTCACGTCGCTAAGCTGGACGTTATCGGAGTCTGTAGAAGCCGCAGAGTCAATGGGCAGCGTTGTGATAGGCGCCTGAAGATCCTTCAAGAAAGTTGGATCACTAGAGCGACTATGACGGTGATACAGATAGGCCCGGGGAGGTCGAGCTATCTGCCATCCGTCCTGTCTGCTATATGCTGCCATAGGTCGTTGACAGCGTTGTGTCCGGCCCAACAACGACACACATTTTATGTATGAGGAAGGGCCGCGATCCGAATTGAACCTGCATATGTCCATTCCAGCATGGCGCAGATCACTCTGGGCGTCTTGGGTGATGCGCGCCGTGATATCATGATATGGTCCCCATCAACATTTAGGCGCAGGAATTGGAAAGGTGATCAGTTGCAAGCCTGGAGGTAGAAAGCCGCCTGTCACAATTGTACAACATAACGGGATTCCACTTGAAGTACTTGATCCCAAGTTTCCAACTATATTGCTGTGAAGATGCGTTTGTCCCGGCTCGTCTGAGCTCTTGGTGATCTTCGCGCTGAGACTTGTGAGAAGACCTAATTCATGCTTGATATATTGATGCCTTGATTGCTGCACTCGCACTGCAGCCTCGGTTACACAATACTAATGAATGATATTTGGCTCCGATCGGGAGACGTGGTGTACTTGCACCTCCTTAATGACAGATATTTAATTTCTCAGTTCAGCAGTCATTCTTGAGGTCGTTCACTCGCCCTGATACAAAAGACATACATAGGCCATAAACTACGCCCATTCATAATGTAACAAATTCTGATAAAGATAGCGGCTACGCGTCCTCGCCAGCGAGCAGTAGTCATAATCATAACGAAATCGCACACAAGAAAAAAAAAAAAAAAAAAGGAAAAAGAGCAAAATTCATTCCTCCTCGGTCAGGGGCATGCCTCTGAATCCAGTTCCTCCGCTCCTCCATCCGGTGTTGGCAGTGTCCATGCTAGGCCGTGGCTTAAAGCTTTCCCTCTTGATCCGGCTAGCTTTGCGTGACGTCGACTCACGCACACCGTTGGATGCCATCGAGCCTGCTCCATATGATTTTGAACTCGAGAGGTAGTGGGTCCTCATACTAGAGCTTCAAGCTTGTGCTATGCCCATTTGATGCACCGCGCGATGTCATGCGCTGCGTCGTAGACGGCGCACGACCCCATCCGAGCGCCGCGTATCCATCTGCTTGTCTCGTCGCTGTTGCTTGAGGTACCGGAGGTACAGCCTGGGCGACAGGCCTTGGTAGTCCAGAAGAGCTTCCACTCGGCGTACGACCTTTGCTGGGGATGAGCTCCGGACTGGCTTAGAGCTGCCGTCGGCGAGTCTTTGTCGCTTGTTTGTCCCCTTGGCCATTGACGACCCAGGTCTCACCGCTGGTGTGACAACGCCTGCAAGGGCATTGTGCGATTTTCCGGGAATATAGCTACCCTTGCTGGCACCGCCGTTCACCGCCTCAAGACTGCGACTTCGAGTTGCAGGACCAGCGTTGGCGTTGTTTGCCTGCATAGAATATTGTGACGTCGGTGCTTTCTTCTTGTTCTCCTGCTCATTCGAGGATATGCTCTCCATCAGAATCTGTAGCATGCTTTCGTTGTGTACCAGGAACGGGCGACCATTTGCTTGCTCCCATGCTGGGAGGGACGATAGGAGCTGTTGTTCGAGCTATAGGTAGAATTGGTTTAGTGCACCTGACAAATGAAGAATAATCTGAACGAACCTTGGGCTTCTCCTTCCCTACCCGCTTCCTCATCTTTTCTTCCCTCAGCAGTCGGCCTGGATCCCTGCCACCTCCTCGACCAAGGAGTCGCGTCTGATCCCCGGCAGTCCGCTCCAACTCCTTCTCTTCCTCACATATTTCGAAGAATTTACGTATGGATGTCAACAGTGGTGTCTTAATGCTGACCTCCGCCTTGAGCCGTGCAATCTCGTGCTCGTGCTGACTGAGCAGATCTTCCGTGTGTTCATCTGTGCACAGAATATAAAATCGCTATTGATTTCACGTACTTCGGAAGCAGAACTTACCATCCGCGAATGCAGCGAAGTCCGCTCGTTCGTCTTCGCCGGTCATCAATTTGTCCCACAATGATTCAATCTCGGATCTTGCGTTCCCGATAAACTCGCCCATTCGCTCTCTCTTCAGGTCGATCATACGCTCCAGCTCTTCTTCGTACGCTTGGATCACTTGTGGGGTCGTCCCGCGATTCGTCTGCATAAACAATGCATTGATATCATTGGAGAGGCACCCATCCTCGTTCGTGACTCACCTCAACGAACCCGTCTATTGCTTCATCATCTACGCCCATCCTTTTCCAGAGTGCCTCCAGCTGATCGTACATCGCCTGAATGTGGGTCTCTCTCCGTTTCTTCAGTTCCGTCAACTCGACGCACCGCTGATCTGCCCACAACAACATCTTCTGTGTGGGCTCGACCCCAAGCGAGCTCAGGAGGGACGCAGGAACTAGATCAGTCGTCGATGATGATTCTAGAAGGTGTACGAAGCGGGAAAAGGCCTGATGATATTCGCGCGTCGGATCCACCGTAAGTTCGGAAAGCGCCATAGGGGGAACCGAGGCTGAGCGGAAGAGAAGCCCGATCTCAGTTTTGCCTTGATATGAAGGCGTAGGTGTGCTTGTTGATGCAAGAAAAGGATCTGAGTTCGGTGGTACTAAGCTACAGGAGGAAGAGGGACGAGTAAGAGGGTAAGGAGGAACGGCGAGCGTTGACGAGGAACAAGCGACAGGCCCAGCAGACGTATCGTCGAATTCTGGTTGATCAATGCCAAGTTCTGTGCATAGCCAGTCTATCTGGACGAACATGTCACCCAGCTGAGCTAAGCGTTTGGTCTGTATGGCGAGGGTTCAGCGAACATGCATTCGGCAAGGTAGATATGGGTACGAGGGCAGCCCTGAATGATTTCATGGCGCCGCCCACGTCAAGCGCTAGAACAAAACGTTCTGCGTGACATATCATCATGAAGCTTGGCCTAACCAAAGCCCGAAGAATGAACATCTACGTCGTGAGTACACCTATGTGAACCACACGACAAGCAGGATACAACCGAAATTCCCAGCTGCTGCTCATGTTTATGTATTGTTCATGCGTAGGGTGTACTTGACCGCATGATAATGGTAGAGTCAACTCACCACTTCGCCTTTGCCTCGTACAAGCTCTTTCTCTAACTTAGAGAAACGCTCTGGCATAACGTCTCTGAGTTGCATTTAAATTATTTGGGTCTTCTTCGGCTGGGACGGTTGGTTGAAGGATATCGGCTGGGAAGTACTTCGATCCTAAAGTACGCGAGAGGGCACCGAGCCGATTCGTCAAAGTCGTCAACTGCTCCAGTTTCGTGTGATACACCTGGCCCGATGTCAGCATGATGTATCTTTCCATCGATATTCATTGAGATCGTTGGACGCACCTGTCGCAGTCGCTCTTGGTGCTCCAACGCACGTTCATAACGTCGTGGTAACACCTTCTCCGCCTTTATGTCACTGAGCGATCCGGCAACCTTTGCGTTCGTCCCCAGGGCTGTGGAATATCTCAAACATCCCATCTCTACTTCATCGCACTTTGTCTCCCACTCTTCTACTTGTTTCCTCCGTACTTCGATCTGAGACTCGACTGCACGAGTCAGGGTATGCTGTAATTCCTGAAGCTCATCTTCGAGGGCGTTGGTTGTGAGGCCAAGCTGGGCATGTAGCTGTGGCAATAGCTGTGTTTGTGCATTGAGATGCGTGTGTAATGTCGAGAGGAGCGTGCTCAACGTCAGAGACGATGAGGAGGCCATGGTTTTATGAACTAAAACTGTATCTCCAATCGTTCCAACAAACCGCGTCTCCTCTGATCACGTGATCGTTGTTATTTCACGTGACCAATGCAGTCCTTACATAACTGCGATGATAGTAACTTGTAATTATAACAAGGTTAATAACACGTTCCATCAAGTGATTCAAGTCCCCAACAGCTACAGCCTCAGTTAAGATTGCGCAGTGCGGCGTTATGTTGGCTATATGTGGGACCAGGGCACAGGTTGTCTCCTACCACAAAGACCCGGCGATACTCAGCGACACTCAGCGATACCCAGCGATACCCAGCTATGCCTGTGGGACAGAAGAATCGCAGAAGGACTCCTCGTTCCACAGACCAGTACCAACACTTTATACCCAGGTTTATTTTACGCCGTTTCCAAGTAGGACCTGCCAAGTAAGTATTTGTGGAACGTCCTAGTATAAATTGACTTATAGCCGTGCCAGGTCAAAAGCAGAACGCAAGCGAGAATTCAGGAGAACTGGGATTGACCCAGAGTATGTCCTCTACTACGACATCGCTTCAGGCACCCTCGACACCCGTCCCCTCGGGAAAGTCTATGGCGTACAAAATCTCTACGAAGACATACGTAACCAAGAGAACGTGAATGAACTCGAGGAGAAGTTGGCGGTCCTTGAACGCGAAGCAGCGTCCATCATCAGTGACGTACACGTGGCTCTCCCTACACGCAACTTCTCCATCAAGCGGAGACCACTTGAAGCCTTGCGCAAATTCCTGTTCATCATGCATTACCGTCAAGCAGCCGTTGCTCCAGTCTACTTCCAAGAAGATCATCCTGAAAATGTTGGAGGTCGCCAATGGATCGAGCATTTCAAGAAAAGCAAAGGCCTGAAAACCGCGGTTGATGCGTGGTTGTACATGCTTCGATTCTATCTCGACAACTCGCACTCTCAGCTTATGCTCCTCGGTGCCAAAATTGTCGAAAAATACGGCATGCACGCTCTCTTTGAATTTTTGGCGGAATCACACATACCTCCTGAAATTGAAGATTTCCCCGCCGTCACATACCAGACGTTCGCCGGCGGCTATTTCATGTGCATATGGGAGGCTGCCGAAGGTGACGAGTTTGTGGTGACCTGCAACGGATTCGGGCTGTGGGAAGGTTGCGTGCTTGTCAATGGCAAATCCGGTGGCTTTCTTCATAGGATTTTCGTCATGAGCCCACGCGTTGTACTTGTCCTTCGCAGCGGCGTCCTACGGCCTGAGATCGTTGATATGCGTCAGTGCTCCTATGTTGAGCGATTTGCTTGACGTCACCCAGTCTCCTCCTGAGACTGACTACGCAAGGCAAAATCCTTGGATCAACAGCGCTACGATCTCTGAGCTGGAAAGCTACCGGACATCAAAACAAGCCGAAGATGACCTGTTCACGTTTCCAATCACAAAACTCTCCAGATCCCAAACGATGGCGGTGAACGAAGTCCTTCTGAGGAACGTCCGAAGCTCGCTCACGTTCCTGTCGAAAGATTCCATGCTACCACACGACTCGCAGATTCTGTAGCAATCTCGCTAATGATATCCGTAGTCGGGAAGTTCACAAAGCTAGGTCGAAATACTATCCTCCGACTTACAAGCTGCTGAGGGAGCAGACCCGCTTGTATTCGTTGACACAGAGCTTTTCAAGCTCCTCATGGACATCTCCACGGCTACTAAGACCTTCAGTTCGGAGTTTGACCGCGCAATGGCGATTCAGGCCATTGTGGATAGAAAACGGATATCCTGCGTCCGAATTCGCTTATGAATGCCATAGACAAGTCACGACGATCTATGATGCATTTCGACGTGACTGTGAAGTCAATCCACAAGATCCAGAAGAGGCACAATCGGCGGCCTTTCTCGGAATCAATTCCTCGCGATACATCAGTCTCGGTATTCAAGCTCATCGTTCCTATCATGCAAGCGTCCGGCTTCAAAATGGGCTCCCACAACAGATGTCCTGGAAACTCTTCAGGCTGAAGTTGTTGTGGTTGGGTTCTTGCAGCATGTGTCTTGCAGTCCAACGGCCTGGTACAAATTGATCACCAGCGATCCAGCCGCCGCGTCGCTGCTATCACGCCTATTCAAAAAGGGCTCATGCTGATAGTTTCGTGGCTTTGTGTTCGGGTTTGGCTTCGTTCCGAGGTTTTTGATTCAAATTACGACAAGGCACAGCGCACTGTACCGTGTCATGTCTCTCAGTGGACCCACGACGAATCCGCTTGAGTTCGTACTGCGCGTCTTGCATCGCTGTTGTTACCCGTGGATTTAGCCTCATACCCCCTACCAGCGGGGATGTTCGACCAGGCGCTCGTCTTGCCCAGAAACTTTCTGACGTGCAGTCTACACCTGTTATGTCAATGATCAAGGACTCATGGCGCGGAAGGATATAAGTTCTCTACTGGTCAGGGTGAGACAGGGACGGAGGGACGGCGGATCGCTGACGAAGTGATTATAATTGGAGTTCTTGACTGGTTGGCCAAGAACAGGTTCAATATGCTCGATGGTTTCTGTCGTTCACGCAACATCCCACTCATTGAGTGCGTGGTGGTCGTGCACAATGAAGCTAGACAGCTACCTCCCATGGTTACGGTTGTATGAGTATTATATGTACACTACGTGATGCGGATGCTGTGGTATATATGTACATGTAGTCTGAGTAACTTGAACATTCTGTCCTGTTTGGCCACACCGTGACCGATAGAAACTACTTGCCGATCGGTCTGAAGTTGGTCTTCTAACTCGGTCTGATTCGAAGTCATCGTATAATTCAACACTGAAGAGTTGTTGAAGTTGTACTGTACGGTTTACTGGAGGAAGTACGCAAGCATGTCTTTTGAACACGATGAGCACACACTGATTCAAGATCTATCTGCTCATGGTCAGCAACGCAGTTACGAGCCTGGATAACACACCTCGAGGCGGAGGGCAGACTCAAGACACCCCTTTTGAACACCAATACCGAAGTACTTCAAGATATGGCAAGGAAGAGAACTTGAAGGAGTTGGAGCGGGCTGCCGGGGATCAGATCGATCAGACGCGGGTCGGCTGCTGCCATTGACGGACGAGAAGTCGAGGAGTTGGCTAGGATTCACTTAGAAGAAACCTGCGAAGGGGAGGTTAACGATTTACATCTACAATCCAAATAGCAACCTCTATCGTCCCTCCCTACATGCCAGTGGGAGCAAGCAAAACGGTCAGCCCATTCTTGGTGCATGATACCACTACACATTCCGAGTCTGATGGAGAGCATGGTATCAAGAGCATATCAAGAGCACTGCACTGACGCATGAATTAGTAGGTCTTCTCAGCACGAACGCCGAAGATCACCTAGAGCTCAACCCAGCTAGGATAAACGCAACTTCACAATGCAATACGGTTGGGATCAAATACTTCAAGTCCAACCCCGTCACTGCATGTTCTGGCAGGCGACTTTCTACTTCCAGGCTTGCAACTCAACACTTTTCTGATTCTTGTGTGTCGATGTTCAAGATGGGGGCCCTTATTACGACCCAAGACGCCAAGAGTGATCTGCGCCATGCTGGAATAAACATGTACTAGGTTCCATTCGGATCACGGCTCTTCCTCATACATACATTGCTGGACAACGCCGTCAACGACCTATGGCAGCATATAGTAGACAAGAGGGATGGCAGACAGCTCGACGTCCCCGAGCCTTGCAGTATCACCGTCATAGTCGCTCTGGTGATCCAAATCTCTCGAACGATCTTCAAGCACCAATTACAACACTGCCCATCAACTCTGCAGCTTCTACGGACTGCGACAACGTCCAGCTTAGCGACGTGAAAGCTATCGCATCGTACTCGTGGCTTAAAGCAGACACACCAACCATCGCTGTTCCAGGTAAGTCGAAGTGTCAGCTGTCGCAGAGTCGGCTCCTTACTTTTGGTTCAAGGCTCTCCCCGGATCTGGTCGGACGATGATCCTGTCACACGCGTTCCACTCGATAGCAAGGTGCAGTTTATACACCATAACGCCTGTAGAGATGGGCGACCAGTCTCCGATGGTGCCACTCTTTGCTGCGGTCGATGTCCTGCACGACGATTTCCGTTACAATGATCTTGATCTCATCACCAATCGCAACAGTTTTCGCAAGCTCCTACGCTATATCGACAACGATCGCAATCTTAAAGACTTTCGGATTGACATTGACCTGGTCAAAGATACCTGTTTGTTCACGCGATGGGAGGAGAATCCCGCGCTCGCAGGGTCTTGGAGTGGCTATGGTAACGAATATCCTGAAGGCCGCTACTATAGCTCCTCGCGGCTGTGAGACTACGACGGGTCATCATCGTATCATAACATATGTAAGCCGTCCACATACCTGAACCCGCCAGGATGTCTTTAATCAGTAACGTTGACATTGGCACTGGCAGAACTTCGGGGGTTGAAGGTTATGCTTGGTTTCACGGTGGACGCTTGCACGCCGGCGGAGTCAGAGGTCGATGACGACCTCTTTCTTGCCTCCCTCTCATCATTAAGCATCCGCTCTGGTGTGGACACAGTGGCGAAACCACACACGCTATCGTTCGCAGGAGTCGATGTGAGGCTCACCTCACCACGTTCACTGATACCTCAGTCCAATTTGATCGAGGTCAAGACGAGGTCCTTGCAGAGTGCGTTGGTCTGGAGGGAGATTTATCCCCAGCTTTACTTCTCGCAAACTGCATGGCTCTATGTTGCTTGGCATAGCATTGGCACCTTCCAGCCTGTGGAGAAGATTGCGCTGGACAGCGACGCCATGAAGCCTCATGCGCAACAAACGGCGGCCTCCATTCGCAAACTGAAGGTGTTGTTGGAGGATATTTTGGAGGTGGTGCGAAAACAAGGCCCGGGGATTCCCCTGAGTTTGGTGGGTCGAGGAGGGACGTTGACCCTTTGGAAACGCAAGGAAGGAACTGGGAAACCCCTCGGGGTGCAGATCACCAGCAGGTTCAATCGGGCTACTCCGCCGCAATCTTAAAAGTTGGCTATGTTGGTGTAAATCTGGCTAAGAACGTAGGACTTTCTGTCATTGAGCTACCTATACCTCTGTCCCGTCGCAATTGAAATATTGGTACCTGTTCTAGTGATTGAGGGAACAAGCTGCTATTCATTGCTCTAATTAACCTCACGTTCGTCGTCTGATCCGCTCTGTTTGGGGGTCGTCGGTCGTGTGTCTATAATTGATGTATTACCATCGATTTCAACAAAGAATTTCAGCTGTTGTTGTTACTGGCCCAGGCCGCACTATGACGCACACCCTACGTATTGCTCTGCTTCTATTTGGCGCTGAATGCACACAACGACAAGCATCGCCAGCCTTTAAAGGGTGCTCTCAATGCCCCCCTCCCCCCAGGATTCCCAGTTCATACCATGACTTACAGGCAGACCAGGCAAACCAAGCCCTCATATTCCGACCCCCCAGTCAATCCCCTCTTCCTTCTCAAGGATCTTGGGGACCCCGTCAAAACGTTTGTTGCCGCATCAGCTGCGACAACGGGTGTCGTCAAACTAAACGACTTCAAGGTTATTGCGTCCTACTCTTGGATCGATGCGGCAACGCCGACGATCGCTGTGCCAGGTTGGTTTTCCATGGTTGAGCACCTAACGGAAACTCCTCTGATCAATTTGGGACTAGGCTCCCCAAGAGTTTGGGCGGATACCCGTGTCACGCGTGTTGCCGCTGACACAGGTGTTCATCACATCGATCAGAATGCGGCCCGCATGCTGGGGCACTCACCGCTGCTACCCCTATTCATCGCCATCGACAACATGCAAGAAAAGTTCAGCTACGACGACCTCGATCTAGTCACCGATCGTAACAATCTACGCAAATTGTTACGTTTCGTGACTGGTGCCCAGGCCGCCGAGAAGGACTTTCGTATCGATATCGACTTAGCCGGCAAAACGTGTCTCCTCACCCGTCGTGAAGAAAAGAATTCGGAGACCGTCGTCGGTTTCCGAGGCTTCGGTCACGAGTACGAGAAAGCTGCTACCAGAGCCACACCTGGCTGCGAGAGGGCGACGGGTCACCATCGCATCGTGTCTTATGTGAGTCCCTCTTTGGACGTGAAATGGCAGGCAAACTCACCTAGGATCCGTCAGGACTTCGGAGGACTCAAAATCCTTCTGAGGTTCGAGGTTGATGCGTGCTTGTCGGCTAGCACCAGTGACGACGAATTCCTCGAATCTTTTTCCTCGTTGAATATTGGTTCTCGCGGGGCTGCGGCGACCACGGCTCCTCCCGCTTCGGCTCCCACTACAACATCTGCCTTGGCTGTGCAGTTCACTGTACCTCGCACTCTTACGCCTCAATCTGACATGATTGAGATCAAGACCCGAGCTTCGCACCGAGCTTTAGATTGGACAGAGATCTATCCACAGCTCTATCTGTCCCAAACTGCATACCTTTACGTTGCAAAGCACGAGCGCGGTAACTTCCAAACCGTGGAGAAAACACTGCTCAACAGTGCAACTATGAGGCCCTATGCGAAGCAAGCTGAGACGTCCATGGGACAACTCAAGGCGTTGCTCGGGCAGATACTGGGCGTGGTGCGTAAGGAAGGAAACAATGTTTCGCTGAGTCTCGTCTGTCAGGGAGGGAAGCTGACTCTGTATAAACGCACCACGGGAAGAAACCCGGTTGAAAAGTACATTACAAACAAGTTCACGGGCCCTTCCGTCACAAAGTAGATACCTGGTCAATGGTTAGCATGATCAAGTGTCAGTTCTTAGGCACGGGTTAGTGATAGTTATGCTGTTTTACTACCTTTTCGCCCTGCAAATTGTACAACACGAAGAATGTGACTCCTACCAGCTGGGTTGCGATTCATCATGCTCGTCATCATTCTCGTGGATGTCAAAGAGGATTCGGATGTAGTCAGTGGTCCAGTTATCTAGCCCGGTCTCCCAAATGTTAATGGTGGAGTGGTCGAGGGAGAGTGCAGTTGCACGAGTCGTTGGCAGCAGAACTGGCGTGACCCGGCGTGACCGTGACACCTGCACCTCCGAGTCCGCCGTCATTACAGTAATTTCGTAATGCATCATTGCCCAATCTTCCGGACTATCTCAAGTGGCTGACTGAAGAAAAATCATCGAATCGGATGTGTTCAAGTTGCGCTATCGTGGATGAAGTTCAACCACATATTACCAATGGGACACCTAGTCACGTCAGCTCATCAAAACTAATAACCTCCAGTGGGGCGGAAGGAGCACAGAAGGTTCCACCAGTTTGACCTTTCTGTTTTTAATTTTTTTTAATCAAGTCGGCGGTCCTCCCGAACGCGATTATTCGCTTTGTCCTAGTCCGTTAGAAGTTTCCACTGCCACCAATATTATAGACCTGTGAACGAAACTCTCTTTCGATGACGGCGAACGGTGAGGGAAGAATTTGATTGTTCTCCGAGGTGGTAGTGATCCCCGCGCATCAGATTCCATTCAACCTCTCTCGTACCCCCCGCGTTGGGGCCCTCGGAGGCGACCACCGTCCCTTCTCTTGAGGATCCCATTCCTGGAGGAATCTCGTCACGGAATACACAGCTCGCCACTCTCACGAGATCTGACCATTATAGGAGATATAGTTCGAGGCAGGGCCAACCTACAGCGGTAGGTTTGATCGCCATTCTTGATGACATTCAGGACCCGTGGACTCCTTTTCGAGACCGGGCACTCCCATGGTAAACACCGCGAGGTCGTGTGGTCCATGTCGTATGCCTGTAATTTGTCTACCTGCGGAAATGAATGGCAGCACAGGACAGCACTAGGCACAGCACTCCTGAAGCGACACAAGCTAAGTTGATAATTTGCAAAGGGTCCTGCCAGAGCAGAGGAAATGGCCCCCAACATGACAGCTCACGAGAGGCACTGATGATGGAACGGGCATCCGCCGCAACTGCGCAACAGGGCAAAACAGAATTGACCATGATCGGGAGAGGGGTCATTTCTGATCTCCGCCGCTCAGGCTGTGTGCCGAGTTTTCTGCGACCTGGTGGTGGCTGCGTTGGAGTAGCACAGCTCATATTGTCACTGTCAAGGTGGGTGAGTCGTGAGCCGAACGACTTGAAGTTAATCGCCCCTGGTGGTGCGTGCATCCGAAACTTAGTTCTTCAGGAGTGAGTCCGATATCAGACAACTTGGAATATGGCCTTCGAACACGACTCATCGGCAAAGATGTCGAACACGAGCGATTACATGTGTTGAAACATCATTCCGGACCTCTGATTTCCACTGTGCGGTTCTGCCCTAGCGAGTGCATCACGCCTCGGTCACGGTGGTGCTCATGCCATAGCCACATACAACTTGAATTAAGACAGACTAGCTCCTCGCCCAGTGGCGTCTTGGGTTAAAAAATAAATTTTTTGGTCAGAAAGAGGGAAGTCCTTGGTCTATAATCCTCGTCAACCCGTCGTTAATAACTTATTGACTTCATTGTGCAGGGCATCACCAGCTGCCTTTGATCAGGTTACCTGACTGGCGCTAAGGCTTCACCAAGTCTCAGCGTTCTCCAGTTGATAACCGCCACTGATATTGCACAAGATGGCGCTAAGCATAGCGCTCGCTTCAGTATGGGATAGGCTAATCTGTCAAGAATCGTACCAGAGAAAATGAATTGGCTCACGACACGATCACTCGCGATAGGCATAAATGATCAAGAACGGAGCATCAGCCGAGTCGCACAAACGGGAAAAACACAACCAACATCATGGAACCCATGATGGGGCATTGCCGAGCTGAAGGCAAGCCACAACCGACCGCAATCAAGATCGGGCCATATTCTGTAAGGCCGTCTCTCTGGCTGTGTACTTGATGAATCAGAACGATCTGAGTGGTGGCTGCGTTGTTGGAGTAGCGCAGTTCATCTTGTCAATTATCAAGGTGAGCGAGATGCGAACCGAATAACTTGAAGTAAGTCGCCACGGAACTTTGTGGGTGCATCCGAACTTAGTGTCGCGCCAGAAGTCACGAGCGTTTGGCGACACGCCCCTCGTTGATTAAGCCAGTTTAGCTCGACCTGACAGACGTCAGGATTGGGGCCCGAATGACGAAACCAGAAAGACAATAGGAATGCTCATGGCCAGAATTTAGGAAGACTCGCTCGCCTTCGAAATGTCTGGAACGATTTAATATGTCGAAATTGATGTGATCGAAACAGAATCGGTCTGCTGTATGGGGATACATGTGAAATCTACGAAAACAGTCCAGTGTTAGCTACTAGTACATTTCAAAAATACTTCAACCCGTCACTTCAGCATTGATAACTTTCTGTTGGGCATTAAAAGTAGTCGAAACGATCGGGCATCCTATTCCTGGCCCATTCAAATTCTGAATGGTGACAGCCGCGGCATTGAGACGAGCATTTTGCGACGCGGTGCTATTGTCGGTTGGGAACGTAAGGAGAACCGTTGGGTTGAGAACCACATGACCAGCACGTAGGTTTGCGGTAAGGTTCTAGGGCAGGGTACGGTCAAGACTGGTTGGTAATGTGTGGGAAATATTGTGCTTACCGAGATGTAGTGTGTTTGGTCTGGCGGGCATTGGCATGGGATGAGAATAGGTTTCCCATTGGTACCGTTAACGGCTCCATCACAATTTCCAGTACCTTTGAGACCTTCTGTTAGTGATAAAGTTTAACTGCCTGGTGGGGTCCTCACCGTCAGGATTGATTCCGGATGACCATCCAAGCGGGGGTGCAAGAGCAGCAATCTGTGCATCAGTGGGGGACGTGGAATTCCCAGTTGGCGACGTAGCGGCTGTGGTGTTCGTGGGAGGAGGCGAAGGAACCGTAGATGGTGATGACACGGCCGATGGTGTCCCCGCCGCTGCTGGGGTGGCAGTGCCAGGGGTGGGACAGCTGCTGGGGACTGTTGTCGCAGGGGCACTCGGTGATGGAGCAACAGGAGTTGTAGCGTTGGTCGTTTCAGCTGCGATAGCTTTCTGCTGGGCAGAGAACGTGGTGGAAGAGATGGGACATCCGACACCAGGGCCTTCAAGATTCTGCAAAGTGACGGCGGCCGCGTTCAGGCGGGCGAGCTGGGACGCAGTGCTGTTGTCGGTCGGGAAAGTCAATTTAACGGTGGGGTTGGTAGTCACGAAACCAGCCGCGACATTTTTATTGAGAGACTATCAGAATGCTTTGATCAGGAAGTTGACCGCAAAATAAAATTATTGTGACTAACGTCGAGGAAGAAGGTCGAGTTCGGTGGGCATTGGCAAGGCACCAGGATGGGTTTTCCATTTGTCCCATTTACAGCGCCGTCGCAGTTTCCCGTTCCTGACCGACGTTATAACTTCAGGGCTACTCCGTATGAACTAGTGTACTGACCATCAGGGTTAACCCCCGCCACCCAGCCGAAAGGGGGAACAAGAGCAGGACTAACGTCTCTCTTATGCCGGAGACTGGAGTCGAAGGGGAAGGCCACAACAATATGGATCAAAAATATAATGGAGACAGTCTTGCAGAGGAACATTGCTTGATGATTTTAACTTGAAGAATACAGAGATTAAATGGCCGCCACACCAGAATAACAATGTTAGTTGCAACAAATGATACAGTGAGAAGGGCCGAAGTGAAGGACAGGTCGCCCGCGACGGTGAGGAAATAGACAAGAGGATGGGTATAGACGGGTGTCGAGAGGTATTAGACTCGTCCCAGCATCTTCCATCCAGTCCGAGTCTTTAACATAGCGACAGTATAATCATTGTTTTCCGAAAAAGGCAGGTGGTCATCTCCATGGGAGGAGTGGTACCTTGGCGTGGCGCCAACACAATAGACCCCTGGAATGATTTCCCCACCCATTGTCCAAATTTGCGATTGCAGCGATACAATACCATCGCACTTCGCGGAAGCTTCATCATTAGCGACGGGAAAGGATGTACAAGGGACAAACCCAAGAAAGCCCAGGAAACTAATAGTAATACTGCTTGGTCTCTCTAAGTCCATTGTCATACAAGACACATATGCATAATTATTCCCATCGTCTTCGTATAAGCGGCTGTAGCGCTGATCGCCAAGAGTACTAGCGACGCCGCCGTAATTCGAGTTATGTACTATTGTTTAACTCCTCAGCTCTCTTTCTCAGCTCCTCTCGACTCTACAGGTTTGAATCAGTGCCGACAGTAACGCAGAATGTAACAAACAATGCAACTTACCAGCGGAGCTTCTAACTTGTTTAAAAGCTCCTGGCTCGGAAGATGGGGCTCCCGGGCATGGAACGCTTGGAACTCGGGCTTGCTGTTCAGCCCAGCTCCGGGCTGAGGGGGATCAGCGAGATCCGCTGGATTGTTGGTTTTCTGCTAAAACGTGTCGTCATTAGCCAGGATCCGGTTTTAAAATTAGGTGAGTGGCTGACCGCTGGGTGAGGCAGGATACCGAACCGTTGCTCTGCCTGCTGGCCTTCAGCAGGTTGACCAGAGCCCTTGTTGAGTTTATTGGACGTTCCAGACATGGTGGTTTTACTATTAGATGCGTAAAGGAACTGATCGAGTCCGTGAGGATATAAGAATCTTTCCGGCGGACTGCGGTTTCTCCATTGCGCAGAAGATATGACGTCATACTATCACATGGTGCTCGATGCGCAGTGCGCTGTCTCAGTGACCAAAACTGATAAATTCTGACCTCGGGAAGAGTGACGCGGAGGTAAGAAGGAATGGTAACTTTGGGATACTATGCAACATTCAAAGACACTATCCGTAGGGATATCGAAGGGATTACAAGCTGAAACATCATTCCTTGCGACTGAATTTCTGAGTAGGATAAGAGGGTTGGACCAACTAGACACCCGGGCCACAATGAAAGGGCATGTAGAGAAATACAGGAATTTACTTCGAAAGCATCATCTATGATTAACAAGGTTCAAGTTAGTATAGAGAACTTCAGAACGAGCACGGCGCGTGCCAATCCTCACCTTGACGAACTCTGAAAGTCAGGCAATCGATCCTTTAGCAACGACGTAACGAAAATCAAGGAAGTACGATGTTACTTACCTTCATAGTTGATTTGGCCATCGCCGTCGACGTCAGCCTCGCGGATCATCTCATCAACCTCAGTATCAGTCAACTTTTCTCCTGCAACGTAGTCACGATGAGCTCAGATCTGGTGATAAAACGAAAGACTCACCAAGGTTCGTCATGACATGGCGCAACTCTGCGGCGCTGATGTATCCATTTCCGTCCTTGTCGAAAACCTTAAATGCTTCCTTGATCTCCTCTTCGCTATCCGTGTCGCGCATCTTGCGCGCCATCATGGTCAAGAACTCAGGGAAGTCGATCGTGCCGTTCCCGTCGGCATCGACTTCGTTGATCATGTCTTGTAACTCGGCCTCGGTGGGGTTCTGCCCTAGCGAGCGCATCACGGTGCCAAGCTCCTTGGTGGTGATCGTGCCATCGCCATCTACAATTAAGACCGATTAGGGTTAGATCATCGCTCAGTACTGTCTCTGGTTATATACAAGACCTTTGTCAAAAAGAGAGAAGGCTTCCTTGAATTCTATAAACTTTCGTCAACCTCCGTTGGTCGAGGCCCAAGGAAGAAGATCTGCATACCAGATATTTGTTCTGTACATCAGCGAAAAGAAGCAGTCAGTGTCATGAATCTATAACCTGAAGCCATCGCTCATCGGCAAGACTCACCTTCAGACTGTTGTGTAAGGCGTACGAAAACCCGCTTATCAGCTCACCCGCATCCACGTGACGATCTAATTGAACTGACCAGTTGATCCGCCATTTTCTAGAAAGATGAAAGTTTCTGTCGTGGAATGACGTTCGTCGTTAGCAATAGGAGGCGGTTATTGTGGTTTGGGTGCAAGATGGGCGGGTTGTCGATGGAACAGGGCACCCCAACGACCTTGTAACTGATTGCACTATTATTTGATCTCGGCAATCGCCACAGCCAAATCAGGAGACCACTGTCAAGACATGATTATATCATGGATTCATGGGGCACAAGACGGATATGGAGTATGTGGACTGGACAATGAGCTGATAATCCCAAGGGAGAAAGGTTGGTCGTGAGGGTAATCTCAGTCCAGAGATGAGCCAATTATGCCAACCGGGCGTGGCATATAAGTATGCCAAGCTTGGAGGGTCTCACAGCTTCACAAGTGCCAAACCCGTAATAATAGTGTCAAATATATAAAATGAGAAGGTTGTAAGGTAGCTAATCCCATTCGTCGTCGTCGTCGTCTTCATCGTCGCTATCACCAAGTTTCTTGCTTCGTTGCAGGAGGGCCGCAGCAAGAGCCGCAGTCAAGTCACCCCCACCACCCCCTCCGCCGTTGCTACTGCTAGAATCCTCTGCTGCGGGTGCGGGGGGAGGAGGCGGCGTCGATGAGGGAGCGGGCGTCTTGCGTAAGTTAGACACACTTTGCCCCCGAATTGATGCCAGAAGGTCAGCACGCCCAGGTTGTGGAGGAGGGATGGACGCAGTCACCCCGGCTTCTGATGGCGGGGGTGGGGGTGGAGGTGGAGCGCCTCCTCCAGCAGGTGGTGGTGGTGGTGGTGGTGGTGGCGGCGGCGGCGGTGGAGGAGGAGAAGCAGAAGCAGAGCTTCCTCCAGCTGGCGGTGGTGGTGGTGGTGGAGGCGGTGGGAGACTGCTCCCAGTCGGCGGTGGCGGCGGCGGCGGCGGAGGTGGTGGTGGCGGAGGATGAACTCCGTCGTGAGGACGAGCCGGCGGACGAGGCAGTACTGGTGGTGGATTGCTTGGGCGTGTGGGTGGTGGTGGTGGTGGGGCGGGAGTGGAGCTCACAGGTCGAGTAGGAGGAGGAGGGGGGGGAACATGGGGTCTCAGTGGAGGCGGAGGTACAGTGGGTGGGATAGCAGCGGGCGAGGGACCGCGCTGTGGGGGAGGCGGAGGTGCAAGTGTAGTGGTGCGTGGTGGAGGAGGGACATCGGGCCTTACTGGAGGCGGGGGTACATTAGGCATTGCAGCGGCGGGCGGTGAACTGCGTGATGGGGGCGGGGAAGGGCTGGGTAGGATGGAGCGTGGTGGTTGTCTAGAAGGTGGAGCCCGGGACGGGGGGGCAGGAGCTGAATCACCATTGGCTGAAGTGATACTGCTCGAGGGGCCATGCGTACCTCTTCGAGGAACTGGCGGAGGCGGTGGTTTTTTCTTAGGAGTAGCCCCCTGTTCCCGGCCATCGTTCTGTGCGTCACGAACGAACTCCTTGATAAAGTCCATGTTCTGATTAATAAGGTCCTGGGTAATCCCATGGCTCTTGAGACTGTCCAGAAAGGTAAGCCATGACGGGTCAACATTCGTGCTTGTATATCCTTTCTCCTCGTCGAATCCGACGTGGGCAACGTGTTTGAATGAACCTGCCTGAGGGCCTGAAATCATCGTCTTATCGATCTTTCCACCTTTCTTGGCCTTCTTCACTTCTGGGGCGGCTTTAGTTGCTACCAAGATGATTAGCTTCTTAATTACTTCGGTGGCACTGCTCCGGCGTACCTTTCTCTGCCTTGCGATTTGTGACTTTCTTGTAGAATACCTTTGCATCCTTCTCTGAGGAAAATACCAAACCGATCATGCACTCCTAAAGGCAGGCACGCATTTAAGTACCACTTCCTCCAGATCAATGAACAACTTACGTCGCCAGCGAAAGAGTGGAAGAATGGTCGATCTTGAAAGTACTCAAAGCCTTCATAAAGCTCATGTTCCCATGTGACCTTCCGTGTTCCCCAGCAGTCAACTAGCTTCAAGACAAATACACCTTTGGACTTGTCATATGTGAACGCTAGTACTCCCTGCAGTCCGCCATAGGACCACTTGTTTGGCTGCGGATGCGCGAAGTAGACGCGTGCTGGAGCAGCAGTGAATATCTTGTTGACCGAATCTTGAAGGGCCGACTGGACCTGCGCTTTCTCGACAGGAGATAAAGAAGACTGTGCAGGCATTTCAACGTGCGGTCGGGCTCTGGATGGACGAGGACTAGAGAAAGAAATAAAATACAATAGGCTGTTCAGAACATCGTCACGTCGTGGTGAGATGCTGTTTGGTGGCGTGAGAAAGACTCAGATGTGCTGCGGGACACAAAAACATGTCAAGGCTCGACGATATTGACTGCTCGATGACGAGCATCTTGTCTACGACGACCAGCTGCCGCAGTACTTTTGCTGATGACTTTTGATTCGACGAGGGATCTACAGAACGGCCCAGTTTAACCAACCCACATCGCACCTGACTTCCATTTCATCTGAGAGTTTCCAGATGAACCACCGCCCACGTTGAGCAAACCAAAATTGTTTCTTCCAAGACCAAGGCACGTCTGCTAGTAAAGTAGTGATAAGACGGGAATGGTCTCGCGTTTCTTGGCTGCATGGTACCGACGGCAGCCCTGTGCCGTTCGAGGATACTCCGCGGTATCCATTGGACCAGCGGTGTCTCCTGAAATGTGCGCCCCTGAATATTATTACAGGATGGGCATCATGGGCTTCTTTCGTCTGATATCTCGATACAGCAGGCAATTCTTCGGGCATTCATATCTTTCCCTTGCTCGCGAAAGGTGGATGTACGAGGAACATTTCAAACACCCCCTCCCGCTGTTTTGTTACAGATCCTTGCCACCGCTACTTACTTCGCAAAAAGCTTGATCGTCAAACTGGTTCCCCATTTCCAAATATCCCAGATCCGTTGGGGGGGGAGACATACATGAAATTCTCTGAGGTTTACCCGAGCCATTTCCGAATTGACAAGTAGGTTTTCGCAAGACGCGATCCGATGGGGTGTCGGAATCCCGCCCTACAACAAATTAGTCATTCCATCCTGACATAGCCGCTCCTGATATCATTTCCCTGGTTCTATCAGTGCTCAAAACAGTGATGGCCTTACGCCGGGGACTCTGTTATCACACCGTAGTCTTCTCTGTGTGGCTATTGGCACCAGAGGCCGCCACTCTCCGTGGGTGCTTGTTTGATCTGCAAACCTTGTGCCTAAAATACTTGGGAGATAATATCGGTTGGATACCACCTGTGTTCCGCAGCATCGTGGACCAACAGTTCTAACTTACGGGGACGACGTTGCACACGTGGGACATCATGCTAAATGCGTAGTCAAGGTCAATTTCCGCGTAAGTATAAGTACAGTATGCACATTTTGTGGAGAAGTATGTGTGGCAAGTTGAGCAAATGGGAAATTATACATGGTACTAGAAAAAAAAATTATGAACATATCGAATGGGAACGAACAAAGCCTGATAGTAGTCTGCAAAGTCTAGATCTGTGTCGTACGTCGTCGTGTGCACGTCGGTGGTAGATATCGTGATCGTCAAAAGTAGTGAACGGGGCATGCGAAGCCAGGAACGTAAAGATACGTGACACGTGGAGGATGGGGGCAAATGTCACATGGACGTGGAAGATAGTGGTTGCTGCCATGGTTGGGTCGTTGGAGGACTTTCAAAGGATCTGAGTACCCTTGCGCTTGGAAAGAATGTGTCTCGACCAAATGAGACACGCAGCGCCAGAGAACACGACAACCTGTGACACGTGGCTGAGAAGACAGTAATTGACCGTAATCGAAACGGCGACTTACGGATGCGAACACCAGCGGGCGCCACCAAACATATTGTCCGTCAACTTGCACCAGAGCACCAGCGATTGGCGTGCCTGTCAACAAGGCAAACCCGATGAGAAATGATGAGAAGCCTATCCGGGTTCTGGAATCACCACAGTTAAATCACCGGATGAAGATCAAGTGCAAGTCATGAGACCTACCCAATTTCGTTTATGTCCCGCGAGAAGGAAGCAATCGCGGGGGTGATGATTGAGATGACTGTAAAGCGCAAATCCATCAGCCAACATGACGACTGTACCACCCTGGTTCACCAAAAACTCACAGCCTCCGGAGAAGAATCCATACAGTATCCCGAACACGATAGTGCCGGCTGCGCTAGTTGCAGCGAACATGAGGAACATGATACCGGCGGATACGAGCGTGCAAGGAATCATTACTGCTCGCCAGGGGATAAAATTCATTCATCTTAAACGCCACACGACAATCATTAGTACGTAGACGTACCATTGAATGGACCAAAGTGATCGGCCAGGAAATTTGGGACCGTACGACCGAACATGGACGATGCATTCATGATCGGGATCTGAACAATGTTAAGTGAAATGACCACGAGAACGAAATGGAAATAACTTGCAGCATAGAAGGCCAGTTTTGAAGGCAAGCCATGCAATTCAGAAAAGAGCTGCAAGTAGAAGACTGGAGGGGTGGTCAGCTTGGGGGTCGCGAATCACGAAGAACGGATTAGTTACATGGCACGAAGAGACCCCAGAAGACGAACACAGCGCTGTAATTGAATTAGACGGGTGGATGTCAATTGACTCGGCGGCTCCGCGCACCCTATTGAACAAACCCAATATCCGAAGTCGGTTAGAATTGATTTAATATCCACCGGTTTGCTATCAGGTCTCTGTCTGCGGCTGGGAAGACGCGTCTTCATTACAAGGTTTGCAGTAAGAAGAAGACCGAGGTCCATGAATGCAGCCGACCTTTAATAGAACCTTAATACTGTTTCGAGGGGTTTCACGAGAATTGACGTACCTCACGCCCCATGCGAAAACCAGTTTTCCCATTGAACAGATTGTTCAGCATGATGGGGTAGATGACAGCCCCTAGGGAAGACCCTGGTGGTGACGAGTGAGAAGCCATCAGCGGATGACGTTTGTTGTACGTATACACTACTGACCTGCCAGCACGACACCCATGGCGGCCGTCCGACGGCGACGGAAGTAGTGTGACGTTACAGAAATAGCGGGCAAGAAGAGCAAACCCATTCCTACACCCATGCCGATACCTTGCGCTAGAAAGATCTGATAGTATTGGTGAGGTTGAGCAAGAGAAAGCATGAAGATCCTGGATTATGGGTGGTTAAGCTCTCTGAACAACTTCTAAGCAGTTGAAGTAATGTCACTCACGAGAATAGGTAGATGAGGGACCCCAAGCCGATGCAGTGGTGGAAGTAGCCTTCGTCGAACAACTTCCCTGCAGGCAATCCACCAGCAAACAGCAGGAACGTCTGTACTGAACCTATCCAGCTCACATCCGACGCGACATACCCAGACAAATACACGCGCTTCAAGACCAAGCACCAAGCGCTAAGGCATAAGACGAGGATCACAACCGGGACAAGTTAAACCCACGGTGTAGAAGTCCTCGTATACTCCAAAGGACTGAACTGTCCCAAATGTGCAAAACAGTATCATTGATCTGAGAGATAGGTCAATTTGGCTGCTTCGTGGGGTCAGGCTCCAGGCTTACCCGCCCAAAACAGTCGCCCAAGCCTGCAGGCCACCTTCAGGGAACGGAGGTGGACTCTGGAGTGCCTGATCAGAGGAGGACAAGTTGTCCTCGACGTGCTTGTCATTCACCAGGACTGGCTGGCTGTCGGAGTCGTTGGAAATCATGGTACCGTTTGGTGTCGTGGTCATGGTGGGTGGAGGGTATGGAGATGAAGGAGGTAGGATTCGTAGGCGTTCTTTAGGACATTGGGGAAGCTTCTCTTCGGAGATCAATGATGGCATGGGATTACCAGAGGAGCATAGACTTGTGACCCGGGTCCACGGGAAGACTAACAGTCTAGTCTGTCCTCCCCGATGTTCAGGGCCACTACCGCGTCGTGGATTAATGTATTCTTAGCGGTGGCGCCTATCTTCGTTTCCCAAACATGTATCATCATATGTATCAAAGCAAAATCTGGAGATCTTCCTTGACGTCCGACATTACCCGGACACTCGGAATCCGATTATCTTGATCTAGACGTCGAAGGACTTAACGCCGGGTCGTTCGGATTCGGGAAGTATGAGGAAATATCATCTACGTACATGTACATGGCCTCCGAGAAGATGATGGGCTTACCAGATCGCACGATGACACCGAATGAACACATATGGTGATCATAACGAGGGTTCATCAAATCGCACCACGCCGTTACAGTACTCCTCGGGCCTAAGGAGATATGCACACCGCCACAGCTGTCGGAGCGAAGAAATACCGGACAGTTATAGTGTAGTGCACACTGCACAGCGATTCAGCAATACGGCAAGAAAAGTTTGTAAAGAAAAGGTTTGGCTAGGATGGGTATAACAATGCTGCTTTGAGTATAGTGAGCACAGAGATGCTGGCAGACCCAAAGTCCGTATTATACCGCCATCTTCTAAATCTCAACACCGTGCTAGTCTGAATCGTATTAGTGCATGCGGCTGCTCTGGACGAGGCTACCTGACCCGAATAACGTAGGAATGAGTGCGCACCACTCAAACTCAAAAATAAGTCGAGCGGTGTATACCACCACTCTTCTCAGCACCATACCGGTCGAACATTAGTGTAGTTAGTGCATGGTTCCCGACAGCTGCCTGACCGGGACCCGAATATGTGGAGTGGGTGCGCTGTAATAGCTGTTTCAGGATAAAATGTTGTTTCCTCGGGGATTCTTCGAGTGAACTCGAGACTTGAAGAGACAAAAAAAGAGTGAATGTTACGATATAGCAGTGCGAGAACCAGATATCGTACATGCGAACTGAGGCGGGAAACAAGCAGATGGACCAACATGGGTGTAGTATAGCAGACACTATAAGCGATGGGGACCGGCATGTACAATTCAGCTTACCTAACCGGTGGTGAGGGTTGGCTGAGGCAATGGGTATTACAACCAACATGGTCACTTTGCTCTGACTTCTGTGGAATTTCCCGCCATGCAGGTTGTTGACAACGCGGTCAGATTCTACTTTTACACGTCATGTAAGCGTAGGTACGACCCATGTCCAGCTTTATTCCTTCTTGGTCCTCTCCCCTCGAAGTGCCTCATTCCCACTGGGACCACGGACGGTAACTTTCGCGGATTAATGATTACTCCCTTCCGGTGAGTGTAATTGGCACTTGTCACGGAATTTTTCTCACTTGAATTGACCTTTCTGTGTACCATGTGTACCTTTCTCGTTTCATAGTAGCTGTGAACCAGATTCTTCATTGAAGCCGGCTTATACTATACATTTCTTCAAGATCGGCCACATCGCTTCCACTCAAAAGAATTTATCACCGTGCTGTGTATATTCTGGTTCCTGACGCTTAATCTCTCGTTCTAGCTATCCTCATGTTATTATGCTCAAAGATATAATTCCTACGATGTAATCCTCTGTTTCTCAATCCGGTAGTTCGGCAGTGGCAATATTGATATCATTTGACAGGCCTCCTGGGTCCACGTTTCCTGACGCCGTCAGCTCCGCTGTGAATGGTTAGAGCTCACCCAACGCTGCCTGCATCATGATCGGCGACTCTATAAAAAGCCCCCCATATCCTGAAGAACTTTCATTTCTCCCCAGTTGTCATTCTCGAGATGTCGAATCAACTTCCCCGTCACCCCTTGTTCACCATCAGGGCCGAGTTTCTCTCCGTCGATGAGCGAGTTTCGCTGTCCTACCAACGGGCGAAGCTCCTCATGCAGACATATAGTATGTCCGTCAGATATGAGTGTGATGACGGGTCTAACACATCGAACGCAGACCTATCCGCGTCAGACGTACAGTTCTGCTCACCGAGGTTTTGGGCAATGATGACTGATCCTATCATGGCGTTGGACACTGCCATGTTCACAATCCTAGCTGCTCACGTCGGTCTAGCAATCGGGACCCTCTCTCGCCATCTTCACAAGAGGCCAGACCTCAGGCCTCTAGTCAATCGTCTTCTACGCTTCGACACTGTCGGTATCTACCTCCTGACGGAGAGAGGTCATGGATTGGATGCCTTTAACATTGAAACCACAGCTACGAAGACATCAGAAGGCTTCATCATCAACACTCCTCGAGAAGAGGCATGCAAGTAAGTCTTCAACATTGTGTTGCTTTGCCCTGACGCTCATTGGGGACAGATTCATGCCTGCTTCCACGCCATCTTTTGGGTTCCCAAAGGTGGCCCTAGTCATGGCTAAGCTCATAGTCGATGGCGAGGATCGTGGTGGTCGTTTCTTCATTGTCCCTGTTTGCAATGAACGCGAGATGTTCCATGGGGTCGAGTCGATCCGATTAGGTCCTCGCCCTGGGACGTCTCCTCTCGACTTTTCGATCACTCGCTTCAACCATGTCTTTGTCCCTTACACCGCATTGGTATCTTCGAACCTAGGTGACTACTCCATATCCCAGTCTCCCCTTGAGGCTTGGTGGGATGAAGTCTGGCGCATTCCTCTCGGAACCATGGCCGTGACGGCTCCATGGATCACGTCCATCAGGGCGGCGGCATTCATTGCAGGGAAGTACTCGATGCACCGTTCCCTCCAAGGGAAGGGTATTGAACCCATACCTATCATATCATTCCGCACGCAGCAATGGCCTATCGCGCACGCCATCGCTGTTGGTCTTGTCATGAACAATTGGTACCCCACTGTGGCTATGCATACCATGGACAAGACTTTAGACCACCGCGTGCTCCACGGTCTCGCCGTCATCGCGAAGACCACCGCTTGTCGGCATTTCCAACGCTGCATACCTGAGGTTGCCGAGCGTTGCGGGGCCCAGGGTACTTTCGAGCATAATTACATGGCTCGCATTGACGTAAGTCATGTCTTCGTCTTCTAGGCTTCGATCATAACTCGGTTTCCCTCAGAATGACGGAAAGGGTGTCATTATTGCCGAAGGGGATGTATTGACGCTGTGCATCCGTCTGTTCTCCGAGCTATTACTGGAGCGATATCGGATACCCCTTCCGGACGCGTCAGAGTCTCTCCTCGCCCAACACGCCGTCTCATTGCTGGAGGAGAACAAAGAGTTGCTTAAACAGTTACGCGGCGGTCATCGCAGTGAAGCATTTGGCAATCTCATCCTCCCTCAAGCTGAGCCTGCTATTGAGGCAATCGGTCATGCGATGGCCTACTCTGCTGGTCTCAGAAGCGGGCTTCCCAGACCCATTCTCGACATTTACGAATGTGCTGTGATCCGACGTGACCCCGCGTGGTACTCCGAGAATGCAGGTCTAACCCGCATTGACCAACGCATTCGGGAAGACGAGGCGGTGACTTCCGTGATTCCAAACTTGGAGACTTATCTGGACGATCTCAACATCGAGGAATATGTCTCAGCGCCCATCGTATCTGACGAAGCGTGGAAGGCATATTATGGTGCCATGCCTGTTTTTACGGGAAACGCGGTACCCATCATAGATCAGGTACAGGCCATGCTGTAGGCCGCTTCGTGAGTGTGTCAATCATTGCTCCCTGGTTGGTTCCGCAGCTGATGGCTCCCCGTCTTTCTTTAGTCAAGGGACCTCCCCTTAGAGGTCGTGACCAATTCATGACCCTTATGCATGCGCTATCTTTATTCCGACCCTTCTTCTCACTGACTTTCGTTAGTTTGTTGGTGAAATCTGTAAATAGTGTACAATCATATAGTATAACCTTACTTGACATTCTTCTTGCGCTTGTTAGTCTGCATTTCGAATACCATGGATGTTAAACTCGTCGGGTTCTCACCAACAGCTGATGTAGAAACTTAACCATGAGGACCTTTTTTTGACATGCCCACAACTAGCCTTCTTTTTTTTTTTTTCAACTTTAGGTGCGAAATGCCGGAAACCCGGAATACCACACCAGAATAGACCATCTATCTCGAACGAGTGCCCGCGAAGCTTGGCCTGTTACGTCGTGTTACGAAGAAGACAATCGAACGGGGAGGAGGGGATCTCGTTCCTCGTTCTCCGCATGGCCATGTGATAAGATCCGATAGCTCACTTTTTCTCAGCGACTTTCGGGGTTCATATCACTTGTGCACGACGACGACTCTACATCACAGTCGATCTGCGGTGATACACTGAACGTTCCTCGATCTAGCCGCGCCGCATGCAAATATTAAATGATGCAGTAGCAGGGAACGTGTGTGCAATTTAGAGAAGATCATTTTGTTTTTCGGCGGTGCGGGACGTGGAACAGATGTTGATGTTGTTTGCCCAGCGATGGGTCTCGATCCCTCTGCCAGTTAACAGAGCCTCGACAACCATGTGTAACCTAGGTCAGTGCACGTGAACTCCAAATGGACGCCCACCGTGACCTCCACCCAATCACCACCAGTCCTACCCAACTTGGCCATTTATATCGGATTATTAGTAGACACCCTTTGGAATGAGTAAGTGGGCGTGGCAAGGGTAACTTCCCGTTGACAGGGTGATAATTATTATCTGTTCCTGGCCTCTTCGATGAATGAAACTCTGCTCGCCGCTGCCGTCAGCGTCGTAAGTTTACACGCTGGGTTTCTGGTATTGGCGGGCAGGTTTTAATCTCCACACGCGCACACGCTCTGCGCTTACCATTGGTATCGATCTGAGCTGAGTTCCGGACAGAACGCTACCGTGACTCCATGGAGTCCCAGTGGCCAAGCATGCGAAGACCGTCTTATCTGTGGGAACTGTTTACTCGCTATATCAGCAAGGACCACTCAAGCTCCAGAACCAAGCGCTGAGAGATCTCCCCCAAGTTGGGTCCCACATGAAAGATGTCGTCAGATGTCAGGACCCAGTAAGGAGATCGAAGCGACACGAAAACGGACTCCGGAACCAGATCAAATGTTTGCCACGGTGGCGTTTCTCGCGGGTACATACGTGGGAGGCTCCGGGCTGATCGAGAGATTGACTTCATTGACCTTTGGTTGACCCGGTGACCGTGAGGACCCAAAAGAAAAAATGAATGAATTGGGTTACTGGGATGGGATGCTTCCGACGGGAACAACGTCATAGCAAACATGTCATCGCAAGGTACCTGAAGGTCCTCGCCGGCGTTTTCCAAATGACAGCTTGACTGCTATACAACTGCTATGCAACCTGCATCATGACAACTCACTCATGCCTCGCAAGCTAGGCTGAACAGGAAAGAAGTAAAAATAAAAATATGGTGCCGAAAGACCTTTTTCTCGTCAAAATTCCGTGGCCCATCAAAATGGCACTAGATCAGCGAACCTGGGACCTCATTGTGAACATGCAACCATCTTGTCAAACTATAGCAAACAAGCTTTGTGCTGTATCACAAAGAATCTTGATGAGTGGCGGCATCATCAGAATACCAAGCTACGAAATTCCCGGGATCATTCAAATAAACGCTGCCAAACCTGGATAGTAATTGACAATGCCTCGGATACAAGCTCAAATGAAGGACCTAGCGTAAAACGTTTTATAGATAGGAGTCAGCAGGGAGCTGCGGATTGAACCTTAAACGAAGGTCCAGATTTTGTGCGTGGGCGTAGAGCTGCCAGCCCGGAAACAACTAGTTAATTCTGGGGAGAGTTCTTCCCTTTGAACGCTTGGAAGAACCGGTTCACATCTGCTTCCTCTACAATCTTTCCTTCTTGTGCAAACGGCCGCAGGTACTCCATCAATCCGTCTCTGTAAGTCAGGATGGGATGGGATTGGATAACTTGTCTGGCGGACGGTATGGAAAAGACATACCGCATGTCATTGAAAGCGCGAATACCGTCAATGGCGCGATCCCGGGGCAAGCGCTGCAGAGCTCTTAAGCCCAGCTCTTCGAGAGAGATGCCTGTCACAGGGTTGTCGTAAATTAACTACTAAGCGACGCCGCAATCATACCAGAATCAGGATCCTCTGGCGGCTCGTAGATATCCTCTTCATCAAACAGATATGGATGCTCTATGAGCGACGGTAGACACTGCATATAGGATTTTCATTTCATTTAAAACACGCCTCGCGGGCACGTGCCGCACTCACTTGATCGCAGCGACACCAACGCTGGCGCCAGCCTTCAGTCAGTAAAGACGTCACCACTACCCTGGGACGAGCTCGACGCCTTAAGATCGCGTGGCTGACAATTGAAGATAGCCTCGGAGATAGGATTTACAGCCGGAGCGAGGCAAGGTGAGGACGCTGAAGTCCTTAGCCTCTTTGGTTCTCGCCCGTGGTCTTGCGAAGGGGACCGTGAGCGCGGTCGTTTGATTGTCGACGCTTGCGGGTCATCTATGTCCACAGGCGTGTTATCTGAGCTCCGAGGAGAGTTCTGTGTAAATTCCCCTTCGAGTTTTCGCCAGCGTCCCTGTTCCACGTCGCGTACGACCATGATGGCTCCATTGCTGCCGGCGTATCGACGGAGTGTGTCAATCTTACTCACGCACGCGTAACAGAAGAAAGCGTCGTAGTCATCGGCGGATATCAGGGGAGGAGGTAAACCCGACGACGACGTATCTGAACGACCATCATGTGCGACTGAATTGTCAGGATCCGGTGGGTCCGGTGATGGGTCGCGTAGTGAAGGTCGTTCCCGCAGGTTAAGGCATGATTCATGAAACCAATCCTATGCAGGGGTAGACTTGTCAATGACAGAAGTTTCCAGGGAGGCAGGGCGCACAACCTCACAAGCCAGGCACTGGATCATTGTCTCTGGCTCGGTCTTAGGGTCGTAGGGCCTGGAGCACCTGCAGAACAGGGCGCGGAAATTCTGGCCATATTCATTTGTGACGTTTTCTTCCTCGACGTTCTTGTTCAAAGTACACGCATGGGGGATTACGGTCGTTGGACAGTCGCATCGGAAATGTCGTTTGGGGAAAAGTTCCACCTGTTCGTGATCCGTGTGGCAAGCGATGGAGCACGACGAACATATTCCACGGGGAACGGCACATGTGATGCAGAGATATACAGCTTGTTTGATTGGTCCCATGCTGAAAGTGCAACGAGAAAACTCGTGGGGTAATGCTAGGGAAGCTTCGCGAAGTAGTGCATCCTGGGAAGCTATCAAATCGTTGAGAGAGCTTGGGCCCGACGACATGGTAGAACTGCTAGAGCCTGAGTGTTGCCTGAGTGTGGTCACTGGTGTCTGTGGGGCGATTTACCAGGTATGTAGCGAGTAGTTCGACGTATATTAGCTGGGTGGTAACTTATGTACACAGTGGACCACGTGCTTGGTGATCGCTTCACGCTGACTCGGAACGATTCGAGGCCAGTCCTATTTCCTAAGGCTAACCTCCCATGGCTACATTCCCTATCAATGGTAAACGTTCACTATACCTTATCATAGGCCGAGATCAGGCCAGACTCTCTGCAGTGTGGTTTCTCAGGAGTCAGGACGTTATAGCTCACCATCTGGGTCAACAAATTACATGTAATGACGTACACTTGCGAGCATGAAGCTGAGTGCCTAGACCTCGTGCCATTCCCTAGCGCACCAGATCATGTATCAGGTGATTATCTGCACTCATGATCGTGCATATGATCATGAAGGACACAAATAGCGTCAGCTGTCGTTGAGCGCTGGGCTGTCGTGTGTCTTATCTTCGGACTTCGACTTTCTTTTTGGATCTCCTCACCTTTGTTTCAACAGATGGGTGGACTCGACATTGACAAAGTTCGCGCAAGTTTTCCCTCTTTGCGAGACGGCTATATCTATGCCGACAATGCAGGAGGTTCACAAACTGCCCAACAAGTAATCGATAACATCGTCGATTATCTGTCCAACACAAACGTGCAGCTTGGTGCAGACTACTCTGTCGGAGTGCAGAGCTCCCAACTGAGTCGTAGATGGGTCTGTGGCTGCAGCTCTACTGTTTAATGCTGCTTCTGTCGACGAAGTCGGGTATGGCCACAGTGCTACGATGGTATTGGAAAACATTGCTAGGGCTATGGAAAACGATATCAAATCCGGAGATGAGTTCATCATTACCGAGGAACACGAAGGTACCCACCCTCCTTTCTTGTTTCGGTGATCAGGGCTTCACAGTCTATCCACCTATAGCGAACAACGGCCCTTGGAAGCGGCTGGCTCAGCGCCGCGGTGCCGTTGTGAAATACTGGAAAACCGTTCCGACCTCAGAAGACAACCCGTACTCTCTCAGCTACAGAACGGAAGATTTACTCTCCCTCATCTCTTCCAAAACGCGTCTTCTAGCTATAACCGGCTGCTCGAACATCTTGGGCACCATTATCCCTGTCGATGAGATAGTCAGGGCTGTCAGGCAGCGAGCGAAAGAGGTAGGGGCGCCAAAGGTCGAATTCTCTGTCGACTGTGTGGCGTATGCGCCTCATCGAAGGATCGATGTCCAGAAATGGGACATCGACTATTGCGTTTTCTCTTTGTACAAGGTAATTGAAGGTCGTGTGCAGCCAGTGCGGTTTAACTTATGTGTACACAGGTCTATGGCACGCACAATGCAGGGTTTTATGTTCGCACCCAGGCACTGCAGGCATCGCTCAGCTCGATAGCCCACCACTTCCTGGCAGCGGATGATAATCCGACGAAAGTCCAGCCCGGTGGGCCCGGCTATGAGCTAGGTGCACGCTGCTAGTGGAGTCGTCCCATATCTCTTGTCCCTCACTCCGGAAAACAGTCTTGAAGCGTCATTCGATGCTATTGCCCAACACGAACGTCTCCTCGTGCAACCTTTACTATCCTTCCTCGCAGATAAAAAGCAGTACGATAGGGGCGTGCGCATAGTTGGCGAGAATAAGTATGACCTGTCCAAGGGCGCCGACCATCAGCTTCGTAGTGATTGGCCAGAATGCGATGAAGAGCAAGGATATCGTTGCTGCATTCGACAAGGAAGGAAACGTAAGTGTGATTTTTCAGTCCACTACGTCGCCTTTGATTGATTACATTTCATTTCATAGATTGGTATTCGCTACGGCCATTTCTATGCTTATAGCCTTATCGCAAATGCGACTCCCAAGCTGGACCCTGCGGATGGTGTTGTGCGCATCTCTCTTGTGCATTACAACACGGTGGAAGAAGTCGAGAAGATAGTCAGCCTGTTGACTAACGTACTTGAGCAGTGAAATCCATCTGGCTACTACTCATCAAATGTTTTGGTTCTTGTCATAGTTAACGTTGTAGTTGTACATGTATCACATGAGACACGAGGAATGGGAATTCGGATGTCATGTGGTGACTCTGGCCTACTAATATTAGTACTATCAATAAGTATCAATAACTTGAAGGTCAAGATGACCACCTGACTATGAACGTGTAGCCGTGATAACCTGATATCATCATCTACCAAGCACCGTCAACTTCGAGTCGACGTGCACAGAGCTCCAGGGCGTAGCACCATTGATTATAGCTATTCTCTCTCAAAAAGCTAGACATGGAGAGCAAGACTGGACCCGATCCCATTCTTCTGACGCTCTTCGCGAATCGCTTCATGAGTGTCGCGGAGGCAATGGGAAGATCGCTTCAGCAGACATCCATCAGCACGAACATCAAGGAGAGGCTCGATTTCTCGTGCGCACTCTTTGCGCCCGACGGCGACCTTGTGGCCAATGCCCCATTCATACCCATTCATCTTGGGTCGATGAGTTTGTAAGCACAGTCCCCCCAGAACACCCTGAATCATCATCCGTGATGGCGCCTTCTTCATCAGTGCCGTGAAATATCAGATGAATCTCTATGGAAAGGAGCTGAAAGATGGCGACGTTCTTATGACCAACTCCCCGCACGCTGGTGGATCGTACGTATTCTGCACGTGTAGGCAACACCCGAAGGCTCATATTGCGAAGTCACCTCCCAGATATAACGATAATCACTCCTGTCTTTGACACGGAATCCAACGAGATCATTTTCTTCACTGCCTCCCGAGGCCATCATGCCGACATTGGTGGTATCCTCCCGGGCTCCATGCCGCCGACGTCCGTCAATATCTTCGAAGAAGGCGCAGAGATTGTCAGTTTCAAAATCGTTGACAACGGCCTCTTCGATCAGAAGGGCCTTTACGAGTATATGGTCGATAAACCGGCCCAGTATCCGGGTAGTTCTGGGTGCCGAAATATCAAGGACGTCGAGAGCGATCTCAAGGCGGTGAGCCGAAAATTTATGTGCATTTCGTTTGCTTACGACCCTCGCTATAGCAAATCGCTGCGAATTATAAGGGGGTGCAGCTCATCCGCGCAAGTGAGTACGATACATGTAATTCTATCTCCGTCACTCAGGTGCCAGTGGTCCAGTCGTCGCGGATTACAGCCTGAAAACCGTGCAGAAATACATGTTTCACATCCGAGAGAATGCCGAAAGTTCGGTCAGAAATCTGTTGCGCGATGTTGTGAAACGCACGGGTTCGAATGTTCTGACATCCGTCGACTACCTTGATGACGGGTCTCCGGTATATCATCCTTCTGAGTTTTCGCCAAGTCCGATCTCATTGGCTCCCATTAGATCAAGCTGATGGTCGAGATTGACGAGGCAGCGGGGTCCGCAGTTCTCGACTTCGAAGGACTGGCTGTGAAGTTCGGGGAAATTTGAATTCCCCTATCTCAGTCGTACATTCAGCTGTCATCTATTGCATGCGGGCAATGTTAGACGTCGATATCCCTCTGAACGCCGGTTGTCTAGTGCCACTGGATAGTGCGTATATATTTTATCTTGTTTCTTCATTCTAAAACGTTCTGACATGAACATTACCAGTCAGAATCCCGCGAAATCGTTGCTTTCGCCCTCCCGGACCGCTGCGGTCTGCGGAGGTAACGTTCTCACTTCACAGAGAATTGTTGACGTAGTGCTGAAGGCTTTCCATGCCTGCGCTGCTAGCCAAGGGTGTACAAAGTGAGGAACATCTCAATGTAGTTCCCTGGATTGAACCTTATGACTTGTAGCAATCTCACTTTCGGAACTGGAGGCAAGAACAAGGACGGCGTAGCCGTTGCTGGATGGGGTTACTACGAGGTATGCTTTGATGCTGAAATGTATTTCACCGTCACACCGATTGTCTCTGCCAGACAATCGCGGGGGGATCAGGCGCCGGTCCAGGTTGGCACGGAACATCCGGCGTGCACACGCATATCACGAACACGCGTATTGGTGATGTAGAAATCCTTGAGCGCCGATATCCTGTTCTTCTTCATCGGTTTGGATTGCGCCCGGAGTCTGGAGGTGACGGAATTTGGCATGGAGGCGATGGCGTGATTCGAGAATTTGAAGTAACACACGGACTTCAAGTGTCCATATTGAGTGAGGTGGGTCGCATTTCTGTCCACACCGCGGGTTCACACATACACACGTTCACTTCCGTTCTAAGCGACGCACTCGAGCGCCATACGGAATGGAAGGTGGAGAATCGGCCATGATGGGTCGCAACACATGGATTAAGCAGAGGCGCAAGGAAGACGGTGATCTACTCGAATTTGAGGACCAAGGGCCTCGCCACGTCAACATTGGCGGAAAGGCGACTGTATTCATGGGCAAGGGGGATCGACTTTTGATCGAGACTCCTGGAGGAGGTGGATGGGGCGATCCCACGAACGAGGTTGCATATACGCTTGCACATCAGCCAGTGTGGGAGGTCAGGGGCAGTTTCGCTGAAAGAGCAGCTGCACAAGCCAGCTTCTGAAAACGGAGATGTCGTGGTCGCCCTGTGCAGCTGGTTAGCTGGTTAGTGTCAACGTGGCACGTCGTAGTATAAGTATATATGAAAGAATATCCGTCATGATCCACGCGTTAGTGCATGAGACTAGTAACTTAGCGCCCACATTCGGAGGATGCCGGGTTACCAAATGAAGTTGCCATCAAGTTCTGGGACTACTAGTACCTCTCCGAATGCTATGTATTCTCTCCCAGCCTATGATACGATTTGATCGTGCACCGATTTTCTGAATAATGTCCAGAAATCGCATATCGTCCCAGAAGATCACATCGCACGGCGGCCAGCACGGCCACGGCTTCTGAATCCGAGATATGTCAATTGCATACTATTAACCGAATGATCCATATGCTGTTCGCACAAACTCGGCTCTTCGAACCATCCGACTTTGGGTATGGTCGCAGATCCGCACAGTACTAGTGGATAAACTGCCGACTCTCACAAATATGTCATTGTACGTGCAAGCATCCTGTCAGTCCTCATCCAGCGCAGCGTAATATCGCCGGTCCAGTTATGACCACACGCTTCTAGGACCATCTTCGGCAATGCTTCTTATTCTGCTTTTGTTGTTATTGCGTATCGACTGCATGGCACGGAATGGTGGGCCCGAGCATGTGCACTGCGCGGTGTTCCGTCCTGGGCATGGTGTTGTACTTCCCTGGGACGAAGGGTTTGGGTGATTCAGCTCATAAAGATGCAGTACCGAGAAAGATGGTCGGTGGTCCTCCCACATACTTATGCCCTCATGACTTCACGATTTTCACCTGCGGCCGTCAAGATGGCGATCAGAAGGCTCGCCATCGGCCACCAGTTCGCGCTTCGGACATGTAATACTATCGCTAGGCCCCGGTTGATGTCGTCCACGAGCAGTGCTCAGGGCACTCAATGGCGGCAAACAAATCCTCTTCGGACGAAGCTTTAAAGCAGCCCTTATCGGAGGCGTATCACTTTCGATTGCACTCGTAGGAGTGTATTGCAGTTTACCTGTGAAATCGGAAACTCAGCCTCAAACTCAGCCTCCGAATGTTGACAATCCTGCCACAGACGTCCCGTCTCGCCCTGTACCTAATTTTCCAGCGGCGATTCAAGCCTTACAAGAGGAATTCACCGATCGCGGCATGGTTTCGACTGATCCCAGCGAACTGTTTGCCTACGCTCAGTCCTCTTATAGCCAAGTTCCCGGTGGGTTGCATTTGCAACTTGCAACTTCCTGCTGTCTCACATTACATACAGGATACCCGCATACCGTCGTTGTACACGTACGAGACACAGAAGACGTTGTAAAGGTGGTAAATATCTCGCGCAGGCACCTTGTTCCTGTTGTACCGTACTCGGGAGGAACCAGCTTGGAGGGTAACCTGTCTGCTGTATGCATCGAGTCCGCCTCTGGCAGCGCATATATCCTGTGGCTGACGAACTTTCTTGATTCTTCTATCACGTCCGTAGCCACCTTCTGGCTCCATCTGCATAGATCTCTCTGGCATGGATAAGATTCTCGCCATTAACGGTTAGTAGCTCGTTGCGCCTATCAGTGACTCGTTAGCGGGTGTCCTTTCGAATTATTTCTAATCGAGTCACAGACTCGGACGCTGATGTGGTGTGCCAGGCTGGAGTTACATGGAATAATTTGAATGAAACCTTGAAGGAAAAAGGTTTTCATTTATTCGCTTACTGTGGTGCTTCTTAGTTCTTACGACTGCTTCACAGGGATTCCTCTTTTTTTCCCGGTAAGTTTCGGTTCAACGTCATATTTCATGTCATCTAAAAGGATAATTCAAGCTTGACCCCGGACGGGATGCCACGATAGGTGGTATGATCTCTACTGGCTGCTCTGGGAGTGAGTCCGAGTCTGAATGAGACATAATTCCTGTGACCGAGTAACTCATTGTCTACCCTTTAGCCAACGCCGTGAAGTATGGGACTGCGAGAGGTGAATGGATTCTGAACGCTGTGAGGATGCATTTTTAGGTCTTGACCATAATCGGTGTTGGCTTATCTGGATCGAATGTCATTTTAGACCGTTGTTCTCCCTTCCGGCGAGGTAATCAAGACTAGACAACGCGCACGGAAGTCCTCTGCGGGTTTTGATCTTACGAAGCTATTCATAGGGGCAGAGGGAACCCTCGGCATTGTCACGGAGGGTAAGTGGAGCGTCCAATACTATGACGATGTGGGTTAAGCCTTATTGAATTACGTCACTCCTCGGATTGCCCATGTGATGACATGGAATAGCTACTCTGCGTCTGGCACCTTTGCTCCAACAAGGGTCGCTGTCGCCCAGTTCCCCGATATTCGACAAGCCACGAACGCTGTATGCGATATTCTCAATCACGGTGCAGCCATACGTAAGCTCTCCCGCGGTCAACATCTTCCCTGAGACTAAGGCTGTTTTGGATGACAGAATGTGTGGAGATTATTGATGAACTCTCTATCAAGGTGCTGAACACCTTTGGGACTTCCGCAAAGAAGTGGCCAGAGAAGGCAACTCTATTCTTCAAGTTCCAGGGCTCCGAGGACGCGATTCGTGATACATCTCAGTTTGTCGAAAGGTCTATATCCAAACACGGTGCCACAGACTTTCGGCTGGCCGCGGACGAACAAGAGGGTGAGGATATTTGGCAAGATCGTAGGAACGCGCTGTTTGCTGGCCTTGCATACCGTCCTGGATGTAAAGGATGGATAACGGATGTTTGGTGAGCCTATCCAACCTGTACGAACCGACACGCCTGTTAACAACGTAACATCACAGCGTTCCTGTATCGCGGCTCCCAGATCTCATTCAGGCTGCCAAAAAGGATTTTGAGGAATTAGGGCTTGTCGCGCCTATTGCAGGGCATGTGGGAGATGGTAATATGCCATTAACGGGTGAAACAATAGAGCTTATATGAAATTTACGTGCAGGCAACTTCCACGCACTTGTCCTTTACCAAGATGAGGCAGAACTTGCACTGGTCCGCGAAGCTGTGAGCCGAATCAATCGCAAGGCGATCGAATTAGAAGGAACTTGTACGTCATTGCCTCTTAAGTATTTTCGTTTTGCTTTGTCTCACGTCATCTACGAGGTACCGGAGAGCACGGAGTTGGGACAGGAAAGCGAGATTACCTCCTGTCCGAGTTAGGAGAAGGTACTGTAGAACTCATGAAGACCATCAAGAAAACCATGGATCCAGACAATCTGTTCAATCCCGGAAAGGTATGCCTCGTTGTCCTTGTGCACATGTACCTGCCGTACTAATTCATGCCCCGCATGGCAGCTGTACCCAGAAAGTGTATCTGTACGAAACGCGTCGACCGCGACTGTTGTAACAAGACGCTAGGCTAGGACCCTGGTGGTCTCCCTCATTTTCTGTTTTCAGTGTAACAGTAGACACGACATTCGTGAGGATCTCTTGTAACAATATTTTGCCATCTTACAATGTTCCAAATGCCATGGCTTGAATTATGAATTATTTTCTCACAACTTATGTAGTTCCGTCCAAGCCTATGCATCAAGAGAAAGCGTACTGTACTTACAGCCGTTTTCATATTGATGCGGAATTTCGCAATTCGCATTTTGGTCGCTTGATCTGCACCCGGGCAGCCGGCAATGTCCGAACCAGGACCCCGCAACCACTTCTGAGTTCCAACGTTGCTGCGTGTCGTGGTCTGTCTCTCACTTGAGCACTGAACAATGCCAGCTCGAACCATCTCTGTAGACCTGAGAGCACTCGGGATATCCTGTCCATCAGATTTGCCATCTACTCGGCATCAAAAAAGCCCTTGTTTACAAGACTCTTCAGCTCCATCAAACACAACAGACAATTCTGATGTCGAGGAGTGGATGCATCCATTCCGACTCTTCACAGTGGGTGTGCTGCGATTAGGCATGTGGAGCCCGGGCACCATGAAGATGCAAGGAACCTGCTGAGAGGTGAAGCAAATGAGTTGGCGGCACCACAGAGCAAGTCCGGATGTAGGAAGGACCGGAGCGATGGAGATGGCAGCAGACGAGTTGGAGCAGCGAGTGGTGACGATGGCGCAACAAGCAATGCCAGCCATGACCCACTTCGAGCCGTACTGAAGGCGCTAGCTGAAGACAAGGAAAGTCAGCGCCACGAAAAGGTCAAAACCGTGTCAAAGAATTCACCCGAGCCGTCGAGGCCATCTAGATCTGAGAAGCCTGTCTGCGGGACACTCTTCACCGCAATCCAACAGCACATGGGCGGCGGGACCATCGTCAGCGTCGACTCTCAATTACATCAAGGGTTTTCGATATCAGATGTATTGTGCTGCACAACAAATGAAGGTCCGTGTTTGTACGGTGCGTATCCTGATCGACATGACTCTGATCCCCCCAATCTGTGACTCAAATCTGCTAACCCACCATGCCGTCGCGGACGACTCAAAATGCAACAGGATTCTGTGAAGTAGCAGTAGTATAGGTGTCAAGATGAATCACAAGTAGCACAGTCAACAACGTGTCTGCATCAGCATCTGGCTCACTGTCTGATTGTGCAAGAGACGACATACATACAGTTAGATACTTCTGGGGTCCTGGTCCCGGACATTGCCAGCTGCCCGGGTGCAGACCAAGCGACCAAAATGCGAATTGCGAAATTCCGCATCAATATGAAAACGGCTGTAACAAATTATGTAATTGCATAGTCTAACGTAGTTGCATTGGATCTGCAAATGCCTCCGAAAATATAAAATATGATGCCCTGCTAAGCGGTGTAGCCATATGCATGTTATTACTGTAGAACAGAAGGCATCAAATGATTATTATACTAGCCAAATACTCGGGTCGAAATTTGAGATATTCTCGGAATTGTTGCCCCAATTTTTCTGGGCGACTAAGACTGCAACTTGACCTCGACTCTTACTAGTAAGGCCTTGGGAGCTCGTGCCACGTTGGTCTTGCATCGTGACCCATCGCGCCATTTCTTTCAGCGACATAAGTTACTGTACGCCGTTGCGGTACTGGTGGTACGTCTGTCACCTTCTCCTCGCGTCTTCATCGTGACTCACATCGCGCTTTGACAGAGGCAGCTAGCGGTCGTCGTCCCTGGGCCCATCTAGTCGCTCCAAGCAACCTGCTTATCTTCTCGATATGCCGATGACAGGTCTTCCTGGTATACCTCCAAGAACGGAGGACATGCTCGAGTTTATCGTCGTAGGAGGAGGCACAGCAGGCCTTGCATGTGCATACTCACTACAACAAAGCCGGCCATCAGGTGACGGTACTCGAACGGAGTGATGGTCATTCCAAGGTGATTGGCGTATTTCCAATACACCGTCTAGCTGTTGCGCGGAACCAAAAATAACCTGGGGCATTTGCAGTGCCATGGTGGTGGTGGTGGTGTGGTGGTGGTGTTCGCTCGCCACCGAACATGACGTGCATTCTTGATTACTGGGGTATGGGAGAGCCTCTAGCTAAGCGATCGGCCAGGATTGCCAAATGCACGCTAATCACGGGTACGTGGTGTGTTGTCGAGTCCAAGACTGATGGGGTGATGATGAGGATTTTACACAGGGGCCACTGGTGAACACTTGGGATTTTTTATCTTCCATGACAGGTTAATGAAAACCCTCCCTGGCAATTTCTACTATCTTCAGGTTCGCTGTCCGGCTTGAGGCCCGGAAAGAAGCCCGCTGATGTTATTCGTCCCAGCGCGCAGATCTACATACCATGCTTTATGACTTTGCGAAGAAAGCTGGCGTGAAGATTCTTCATGATACGGAGGTCGTCTCAGTCGATCCATGGTCTGGCACAGTAACGACCGCCAAGGGCGCAAAGATGTCGGCAGACGTCATAGTAGGTGCAGACGGCTACAGTAGCGTCGTGCGTCCTGTTGTCGTCGGCCCACAAGCTTTCAAGGGAGTGCGTGATAAATACCTGTCTGTCAAGTGAGCAATCAGGTTGTCTTGATTTAGTTCTGGTTATTGATGGGTTCGCGACAAGTCTCATTGTTCCTGCCGACAAGATGAGGCAGCACGAAGATCTCGCGCCGTTTGTCGAAAGCTCTGATGTATGTTGCTGTGGACCGTTCGCGGAGCGTACCATTTACGCCAAGTCTACAGTATATGATATGGCTTGCAGACGAATGCTATATCAATGGCATGCGCACTGTGAGTATCTTGTCGTTTCTTCGGTACACTGTCGTTGTGACTTCTCCAGGAGCCAAACCACGATTATGCGCTCGTTGTGGTTGTTCCGGTGAAGGAGGAACCTGGTGAGGAGGTGTGGGTGGAACACTGCCCAATAAATAGCGAGCTACTGCGGCTCCACTTGTTTGAACCCAGGTCGGTAGACCTCGCTAAAACGCGTTGCACTCTCGCTAAACAAACACATTTCAGGGTCCAGAAGCTCGTAAAGCTTGCAGAGAGCATGACCTTGGTCAAATTTGTCCATCATGATCCGTTTGATAACTGGGTGCACGAAAGCGGGAAAGTTGTCTTAGTTGGCCAGGCGGCACATCCCATAGTCGTGAGCATCATTCGTGACCTTTCTCTTCTGATATCAATACCTTTCCGAATAGCCAAGCGGAACCCACAAAGTCGCCATGGGCATCGAGGATGCGATGGCATTGTCGAGCCTCTTCTCGCTTCCCGCAACGCGATCGCAAACATCAATGTTGCTTACTGCGTACGAAGAAATTCGACAGCCGCGCTGCGCCAGTGTTCAAGTCTACTGAACGCCAAAAACGTGATTATTTCTGTTTGCCAGACGGCCCGGATCAGCGCAGCCGCGATGAGCGGCTGGGAGGCAGCCTAGACTATTATTATTGACTGGGACAACGCCGACGAGGAATTGCTTCGCACTATCGTCGCAGACCACATCAAACATTTTGACTTCGACGCGGGTCAGGGTGTGCAGGATTGGTGGACGAAGTGGGGCCAAGCCACGCTCACTCCAGGAAAGGAGCCCAAGCGTAACTCCGAGACCCCGCCGGTCGAGCCACCGACGCTTGACGTCGACGTGGTGCGAGAAATCCCCCCTCAGACTCGCTAGGAGGATAATGGACTATGTCGAAACTCATTTGTGGCGAGCGCAGCCGTCGCGTGGTATAGACATTCGTTCAAAAGGATTTAACGTCAATCGACATACACCACACACCAGTTTCTCAGGGCGTATTTGTTGTTTATCCAATGTATGGTGGATCTACATATTCTAGCTTGTTATCATGAATATCCTATGCGGTGATGAGTAGCGTGTAATGTATCAGAACGTAAACTAGTCCAACCTGACATCCGGTTAGTAGAGGAGTACATATGAGGGTTCATTTATGAGGACGGTGAAGGTTGCAGGGTTGCAAGTTGAGCTTTTCTCTCCTCCTGTTCACGTTCTTGTTGATCGAGCTGCGTTTGGACATAGGTGAGTAGTGTCGGAGATAACTAGTGGAGAGTTCGGTGACGCACGAAAGTTTTCCATGAGTGATCTGTAGGGGACTGGAGAAGTGCTGTTGTTCAGGCAATCTGAAACAAAGAACACATTACACTTACGCGGCGCATGCCAGAGGCCGCTGCATCTTGGCGATTCTTATGTGTGAGAGCACCAGCGGCAAGGAGGACACCGATGGTGAGCCCCTGCGCCCACATACGAGCTTGTACGGCCTAAAAGTAGATAGCACCGTCAGGAGATGTATACGCACGCAGAGCCAAGAATCAAGATACTTTTTGAGGTAAAGTCTGGTATCTATGCCGAGGCGAAGTCAGGCGTTAGGGAGCGTCGGAATGATCAAAAGGGACTTTGCTGACTTGTTTTTTGCAACGATAGCGCCGGCTATAGCCATTGAAAGTGCCCAGCTTCCAAGGATGATGCTGTACTGGTGGCGATAAGCCCAGTCACCAATCTTGTCCCCGGTGGCCAGTGCATTCCATCGTGCTTCCTCCTCAGATGCTGCTCGGTCAAGCTCCAGTTTTCCGGCACCCGACCTGTGAGTTGTGTGCATGTTGAGGTAGGTGATCCTCACCAAAGGTGGTGGTGCGTTGACTACTCACCAGGTGGTTTCTCGTTCGAACTCCAAGCCCCGGTGCTCTGCTCGAATGGATATGGCGGGAGCGATCATTATAACCGCGCCTGCGACTTTGAGAGGCAGGGCAACGAGCGGTAATAGGGCCATTTGCGATGGAGATAGAAGAAGAGAGGTGTGGCGACTGCGGCTGCACCGACGAAGCCTTCGGCTGCACCGCGCATAACGGCGGCGTCATGACCCTCCCATTCTGCCTTGGTGACGTTGATCTTCATGGTGAGCTGGAAGGACTGACACTGTCTGACAGTGGTATGGCACGGAGTTATTATATTATGTCTCACGTGCAGCAGACGCGATCATATTTAAGTAAGAGTACCGTGTTTCGGACTGACTCGGGCGGTATAATGAAATTGTTGCTTTGCAAGCCCGTTCCGTGGTATTCCGACCCCACCTTCCGGCAACGGCCGCTTGTCATCATTCGGCCCGCTAAAAGGTTATCCCCGCACAGCCACTACTTGGCCACCAGCCTTCCAGTATCCACCACTAGGATCTTCATATAGTCACTGATCAGTAATTTCTACCTGGGGACTCGGACTCGGTTCTGGATCATAGCAGGCGACGAAACATAGGATGTAAGGCGGAGTGAGGTGGACTCTTCCGGAAAGCTCGTCCGAAGAATTCGAACAACTTCTCAATGGTGTTCCCGACGATGTGCTATGCGACGGAAAACGCGTCTCTTGCCTTATCATTTACCCAGGTGTCAACACGGTGTTCGTGGTGTGCAGTAACGAAACTCATCGACCGCCGAGTTCGCGCTCAGATCTTTCAGGACATCTTTCCCTTCAAGTGACTAAATTGGACATTGCGAAATTGGACATCGCGACATTGCTAGCTATTGAATGGACCATCGTGGCATATGCGACGGTCAAACAGAAGAACCACGTTCTCGTGTCGATCACCTTCAAGGGGAATTTCACTTGCCCGAGTGTTCAGAACTTTTACACGCTGACCTGGACTGTGTATCATGCCAGGGCGTTATGCCCTGGAGCTGCTCATGGTAGCGAGGAATATGAAACCCAGAAACTCCCGGAAGAAACAGAAACATTGGTGTCGCCCGCGTTACGACGCAGTGCTGGAGAGTAGTAGTTGAATGACGGTACTACTCACTATTTGTGTCGTAATCACTATCCTTCAAGCGATCCAGCTTCAAGTTCAAGCCTCCGAAGGAAACGCGGGTGACTCATCGACGTCATTCGGAAATAAACATAAGTATATCAAAAGTGTATTGTGGTAACCTGGCCGTCGCTAGAAGATGTCCTGTGATATTGGTGAAAGGTCATTAACCGATTCAAAAGACATACTAATGCAACGTTTCTTCCGCTAATTTCTGCATATAAAGAGCCTCACCACCCCAGCATGAGTATCATCGTTCCATTCCATTCTTTTCTCTCCGAATTCCCTACGGTCTTTACTCGAGTTCCAGTCGTTCACTGTCATGAAGCTCTGCGCCCTCGCTGCCCCTTTGCTCCTCGCTTCAAACTCCTTCGCTCGCTCTCCCAACTCTCCTCTCCATAGACGCGCCCAACACACAGATGTTTGCGCCAACATCCATGCAGACCTTGTGTTCCCCGACGTTATTATTGACGGTATGTACACCCCGGAAGGCTTTTGAGTCCTCATTCTCATCCAAACGTTACGCTAGGCAAAGAGTATGTTGCCGGCCACGTCGATATTGGACTTTGTGTCTCCCAGGTCAAAGTACTTGTTGGGCACTACAACGTCACGGAAGCCGCCATAAAGGTCGTCGGACAGGACAAGGTTGAATCTACTATTGTTGACATGGTTAGTTTTATCTCTGGATGCCTGTGCCATGGCAGCTCATCCTGAACGTATTTCAGATCAAGAAGGCTGGCACAGAGTGCTCTTATCCCCAGCACGCGCAGCCCACGGTCACTCCGGACGATGCCTGTGGCTTCATCTGTACAGATGGGTTCTTGGCAATGCCCGCCAACAGGCCGACGTCCTGCCAGTGCCCTCCCCAGATGATGGTATGCGATGGTAAATGCGGCCACTTCCATTTGGACTGTCACAAGACGGCGCCGCCCTCGCGCCGCCAACTCGACCCAAAGTGTGGCGAGGGCCTCACGATGTGTGGTGTCTCCGGTGCTACGGGTCAAGCCTACAAGTGCACCGACACCAAATCGGACTCCTTCACTTGTATGTGATTTTGCTGCTCTAACTGACGCACATCTCATGCTACGGCACTTAGGTGGCGGCTGCGTTAAGCCCTCTCCTTTTGGCAGCTCCTCCACCAAGGGCGTCAACTGCCACGACATTCCTAACGTTGCGGAGGTCACTTGCAAAGGCAACACCTGCTTCATTGATTCTTGCAAAAGTGGGTTCATAGTCACTACCAGCAAGGACGGGTGTATCCCACAACCTGAGCAGAATGTCCCTCGTGGAATCCCCCTCTCAGACGGTGCTGGACTCCTTGGTTCGGCTGCTAGGCCCGCGCAGGGTGTAAAGGTCGTCCGCGACGGACTATCAGGAGCTTCTAAGGATGGTCTCAGAACCAAGATCCCCACAGGGTTTCAAGCGGACACCGTCGCTCGTGGCTTCACGAAGGGTAATGTCGTGACATCTTCCACCGAAGAGTTGGAGACTCAGCCTGGCGTCCATGCTCCTCGTGACGTCACTGACACCGGTGCCATCACCCACGATGTCCGTGAGGTCGATGCCAATTGTTAATCCGAGCTACCGGTACTATTGCTGTTCTGACTTAGACAAGGGAAAGGCTCACTTATTATGTTAGTATCATAGTATCATACCTTAATGTCAACACTACCATCAGTCTAGTTCTCATTTTTATTTGCTGTCGCTCTTTTGGCCACTGACGACGTCATCCACCTCAAATGCGTCATACCTTCATCAGGATTCAAATATAACATGGCCCTCATACCAGCCTCGTCACCTCATAACTTCCACATACAAATCGAAAAGACGACGTGCAATGTCGACCAACAGAGACCACCCATCTGAAGTTCGCGGAAACACCCAGCCGGAGCCAACGGAATCATCGACCCAGGGGGGCAACTACACAGATGATCCGAGCCTGCCACCGCAGAGACACGCTGGAGCCGCAGGTCTGGGTCCAAACTACGCCTTCGAGGCGGTGAGTATTGCTTTCACTCGGGATGCTGAGGCAGGTACCTCCTGACACTGGTGCACGTTACCAAGAGCCTCGGTGAGAAGGTGTCCGGTCTCATGGAGGAAATCAAGGGCAAGATCCTAAAAGAACCAGCGCTTGTCGAGCATGGCCGTGAGCGCAGGACTGGGGAGCTGAAGAGGAAGCAGAGGGCACTGGTGAGGATCCAGGTTAGCTTGGCTCGGCGGGTGCAGGGCAGTAACACGGTTTCGTTCTAGGACAACGCCGGGGACCCGTTTTCGACGCCGTCGTAAGACGATCTGTCACGAATGCGGGAAAGGGGCAGGGAGAAACAAGGTGCAAAGGACCTTAGGAACTGTGTATCTCCGAAAGGGGCCGCAGAAGATACTGTACCATTTCAATCGATTCGTCAGTCACGCGTCACACAGGGGTCAAATTGTCGAAAATTTTGGCCTGTCATCGTCACAACGACCATTGTCGAACTTGTTTGCCGACGAAAATATGTACAGTACTATGTAGTAGGAAAAGGGTTGATTAGGATCCGTTTGCATCCATTTCGTTTCGTTTCTGTTCGTTTACGATTCCCACGGAGCGTGAGTGTGTTCAGCAGCCTTTTCCATTTCTGAACCTCTCACACTCTCGTTTTACCTTAGTATCGATGGCTATGATCTGATGTCTAATCTATATCTACATGTGACCACTGTTACATTGATGTGACATTTGGGGAGACCATTTGTTTTGCTCCTTCGCATCATCCATTTGCAAACGGTGAGAATCCAAAACGGACAGAAATGAAACGAAACAGACGCAAATGGAGGGCTGCCGAATGGGCCCTCAGTGAGTCAGTCAGTGAGCAGTGTTCTGATGAAACTGACGAAAATCTTGTTGCTGTCACACATCACATGTGCTGATGTCGAACCTACATTTTCGACAATGCTGTCACGCGTCACATGGGCTGTCGAATTGATCGAAATGGTACAGTAGTACGTCGTGGTCATGTAGAGATGTAAGGATATGGATATGAAGTGGGATTACTTTACTTCCAGGCTCATGTTAGCGTATACGAGCATATGGGTGCGCCAGCGTCCACGTTGACCACATTTGTTCGAAATGACGAGCACGCACGTATGACGGAGGCCCAAGTACTAGGCGGCTGCTATGGCCAGGCGCTCGTCCACAAATATTTGGCTTCTTTTGATCCTTAAGACTTTACCAGAATCCGATGGCCAACACACGCTGTTTCACATAGACCATCAATCCAACTTGATGGACGCCGCCGAACGACTCGCAGCGACACGTTAATACTATGGGATAGTTTGGCTCGGCGGGCGGAGGGAAATAACACGATTGGCCTGTGCATCTCCCAATCGCAAAGGCACTCGGAAGATAGTACGTACGGTCTGAACAGTATACTAGTACAGGACTGACTATCTTGCTGCCAGACCATTATCACGTCTATCCAGGAACAGATAATTTTCTTCATCAGAAGAATCGATGTCGACGTCACAGTGGTAGCGTTCTGCTCAACCCGACCCTGCTTGTAGTCGTAGTAACGGTTTCTTCTCATCATGATGGATCATTGGGTGCTGCGCAATTTCAGCTTGCAACCTGATATGTGGGCCAACCATGCTTGCTGGCAAGTGCGCAACGCCTGGGTAGTGGGATCTCGATGTGCACAGAACACTGTCTTATTGCGAACTCCCACGAGCAGGCCGCACTTCGGAGTCGAAGATCACCCTCCATACACGAAGATCACGACCGCTTGTAGCGCGACATACACTTGGTTACGATTTATGCATGGATGGGACTACCGGGGCGTGACTATATAATGGTGCCATGTCAGTTGGTCTTGGTGCCTGCTATGAAGAACATTGAAACGACATTCGTCTAGAAACCTCCATATGGCTGTTTACTACCCACTCAGCATAACGAGAGGGTTTGTCATAACACTAATCCTACTAGTCCCCCTCATCTCTGGCACACCGCTCTGGCAGCGTAGTGCTACGACTGTCTGCGGCCAATATGATACTGTCACCGCAGGCAGGTACGCATTGTTGACCAACCTTTGGGGCACTTCTGGTACGACCTCTGGCTGGCAGTGTTCTACTCTCAACTCGGTCAAAGACAACACCGTGGCATGGTCCACGGAATGGACATGGTCTGGAGAAAATAGTATCAAGAGCTTCTCCAACATCCAGCTCAACACAGGTGTCAATCAACAACTCGGCACGATCTCCAGCATGCCTGTGGGTTTCTCTCACCTTCTCTTCGCCCCTCTGATTGCTGATATCCAGTGTATAGGCTACTTGGCATTGGTCCCAAACTGGCACTGGCACTGTGGTTGCCAATGTCGCGTTTGATTTGTTCATTTCTAGCAATATCGGCAGCTCCAACGGTGTTGAGATCATGATTTGGCTCGCTAACGTCAACGCCGGTCCCATCTCGACTCTTTACACTGCCAGTGACAACAGTCAAGCTGACCCTGTCAAGAGTGCCCTCTCAATCTCTGGTCACACTTGGTAAGTTACCCACAGCTGCGATGGCTCTGGTAGTGAACCCAAGACATTCGTTTTGCAGGGATTTGTACTTGGGATCCAACGATGCTTGGCCCGTCTATTCGTTCCTTCCCACCAATGGTGGCATTACCTCCTTCAGCGCTGATATTTATCCATTCATTTCGGTTAGTGGTATTCCCTCTGTAGGTTCGGATCAATTTTCTTACAGCCGTATTGCACAGTACCTCGTTAAACACTACGGCATCGACAGTTCTCACTACCTCACCATTGCCCAGGCTGGAACTGAGGCAACATGTGGAACTGTTACCCTGACTACGTATGAGCTTCAACATGCTTGCTGCCACCTGGTTTTGTTTGCTGATATGTATTGTCTACTCTAGCTCAGCTTACAGCTTAACTATCAACTAGCGAGATCGTCTTCCGTTCAGGGAGTGAGTGGGTGGAATTTTGCTATCTCGGTATTTTGGATGTATGTAGATCACTGTGGGCAACTTGAAGGTCAAGAGGAAATGAGGGTGTGCGGTAGTGACGCAAACATTGGAAGTTAGGGAAGGCTTAGATTACGACAATCCATCGCTCCAGTGCTTCCAAGTAACGCCTCCACCTTCCCCCACTCCAAGAATTCAGTTCGATCAATGCCTCATCAGGACTATCATACTTCATCGCTAATAACAAGCCCCCCAAGGCACAATCGGCAAGCGTCAAGCGCTCACCTGAAAAAAATTCACCCTGTGTATTTTTTGTCATAGCCGTAGCAAGACTGTCAACAGCTTTCTCAATACGTTTCCAGGCCTGCGTCCGCTGGGGCTCTTTAAGCTCTATATCCTCGAGTTTCTGACCATACGCTGCTTCCATGCGCTGACGGAAGTAAACACGGTCCCGTGGGGTCTTTTTGTCATACATGTGCATGACCATGAGTGGCAGTAGGTGTCCAGTGATAGACGTTGCGAGGTAATGCTCAAAAAGAGCATGCAAGGCTGAGGCAAGCGGAGGGCACAGTGTACGGCGCGGATCGGGGTCTGGGTAGGTGCGCTCGAGGTACTCAATAATGGGCGTAGAGTCGGACACGGCAACATGTTCGGAGCGCGTGCGGTCGACGATGGCGGGGAGCGTGTATTTTGGTACGTTGGATGGTGAGATACTCGTCGGTGGGATACCGAGAGACTTGCAGACCGATTCTATGTCTACGGTCTCAACCCAACGCGTCTCGTACGAGAGCCCTTTGTAGTTGAGCGCTAGCCTACGTTCTGGATGAGCCGCCAGGCATTGTGGTCGAGCTCTCCAGGACTGACCTCACTTTCCATGTATTGGGAGAGGTTGGCACCGGGAGGGTGGTAGGGATGTCTAGGAATAAGATCTTCGTTCACCGTCATGGGCTTCGTGCGATTCGATCCAGAGACAACAGAACATTACCAAGTCAAGTTACAGGCCAGTTGCTGTTGTTTAGATGCTAATTACATAATGCGACCGAAGACGCTCAATGAGACTGAACGGATAGTAACATCATTTGTGATTGTAGTGAGCAAAAAACAAACGAGTTTCTAGCTAGTGAGATGACAGACAGGGTATTACAATCGAAACCACTGTTATTTGAGGAAGCATTGCCTATCTAGCGAGATGGCAGCACTGTGTAGGATTGTACATAAGACAATACAGCTTGCACATGGACATGATCCGATGCTGTGCGTCGATTCTTGTCAATGCTAGTGATCCCATTTGATGCGTTATACGTTCTGCGTTACTGTCGATGGTGTCGCAGCCAGGGGGACGGGAGCACAAAGCAAGCGAACATGCTTTACGGTAATTTGTGTAGAACCAGACGGCAGAACGCTGTCAGAGAGATTACGACGAGTAGAGCACCAGAAGTAAATGGATACTGGTATGTCGTTCATCTAGACGTCGCGTGCTCGAATCCGTCGTTCCTCAAGCATGTGCGAAGCACCGTGAGTGATTTGCACATGCTGCCTCTCGCTGCATCACTACATGCCACGTGACTTGCAGCACTGGGCAGAAGTTTGAAGTGAAACCTGGCAATGGATGGATGCGACTGATGAGTACTTGAGTCATGGCTTCGTAGGTGACTTGCACATCGTTCTCGTTCGGGTTGCTCGTCGCGTCCCACTGGTTCTCAAGCTTACGGCCCACATGTGACTGTTCAGTCTGAAATCAACTGGTAAGTCATATTTTCTGCGACTGCACGTCCCGGACTCCGCGGAGGAACTTACACTGGAATTGACACGCAGCATACACGTTGTCATCTTGGTGGGGCAGGTTGACAACTGGTGGGTGGTTCGAAGGGCTCGATGCAGCTGGAGGTAATTCCTAGGCCAGCAGTGGCTCACTGGCTGGTCTGCTGCGGTTTGTCGCGTCAGTAAACAGAGTAGCAGTAACGTAGTTTGGAGTAACTCGCCGTATGGGTGCCTCGCGGAGCTTCTTCTCGTCCGACAAGCGCGAAATCGAAGATGCTACTTACCTCATGGCAGACATGTACACGCGGTGTAGGCTGTATGCGCACGGGTTCAAATTAGCAACCTCCTCAGCCATGCACTCCCCAAGTCAATCGCCGTACGCAGTCTTACACTTTCCCGCTGCCTCTGCTTCCCCGACGATGTCGAACAGGTCGACAGGGTCTATCGAGCTCGCTCCAAAGCCTGTAATAACGATGTCAGGACACGAAGACATAATCTTCAAAATAGCATACCTCCCCGGGGGAGAACGAGTCGTTACTTGTTCGGGTGACAAGACTGTCAGAGTGTGGAATGTGGAGAATGGGGAGCAAGAAGGGACGTCGATGGTGCACGATGATGTGGTTTACGCGCTCGCTGTGACAAGAGACGGGAGCAAAATACTAAGTGGTGGAAAGGGTGCGAGAATCAGGGTATGGGACTCGGAGACGCAGAGGCCCATTGGAGAATTAGGGGGTCACAGAGGTACCCTCCGGTGCATTGCAATCTCACCAGACGATCAACTGGCTGCGAGTGGTGATGACAGTGGCAGGATTGTCATTAGGGAGAACAACTGAGGATGGAGAGATCAAGCAATTGATCGAGACTGGCGATTGGGTCGAATCAGTCTGCTTCTTCTGCAAACGGGAAGAAGCTTCTTTCCGGCGGAGGAAGCGAAATCCGAGTACACGACGTCGAGAGTGGCGAACTCATCCTCGGTAGCGATAAAAAGTCATAGGTGTATGATCCAATTTGTTCTCTGGTCACTGGATGGGAGCCAGATCTTCTCGGCGTCCTGGGAATGGAACCATTCACTGTTGGAACTCCGGATCGGGGGATCAAATTGGACAACCATTGGACGGGTCACTTTCGTCCAAGTGAACTCCCTCTCCCTCTCCCCCCGATGGTTTGAAAATAGCCAGCGCATCAGATGATAAAACCGTTCGTTTCTGGGATGCACACTCTGGTGAACCCATCGGACAGCCACTAGAGCATGAAGAAATTCCATATGAAGTTGTTTTCTCCCCCTCTGGTGAATTCATGGCATCGGGAGGGATCGACAAGAAGGTATCAATTTGGCGTGTCCCCTGGTGGGACGATAGTCAGAAAAAGGTGATTACGATGTTCCCCTATGCTCCAACACACCATCCTCACTGCGTTCATGGCTACAGACACATGCCAGTGACTCTTTTCTAGACGTGCGTCATCACACCAATGTGATACATATGGCATACTGACCCTCATCTGCCTTAGGCTCCCAGCTGTTGCCATTCCCAAGGGTGTCTCGTACGGCCAATGCGAACTCGACTTTCTTGACGTGAGCACGACCCATTCCTATTAGTTGCTCTTGTGTTCTCTAACACGTCTTCGTAGCCACTCACTTCCCGTCATGCAATCGGATCATCCCCTCAACCGCCACTTGCGACGCGTTTTCAGCGCTTCTCGCGTAGACTAGTTGGACCTCGCTCTGCCTCGTCTCCTCCACATCAGCCCGTAGAGCTTCAGCATATCCATGCAAGAGCGCAGTTTCTGGAAATTCCCTGTTCGCATTCCAGTAACCCAGGTAGCAGCCGGTCAATATACACAGGTAAGGTCATTCATTCAGCTCGTCGATTTCGCTGTCTAACGTTCAAACGATTCGCTCAGCGGGTCGTAGTTGCGAGCAGAGAAAGGAGGAGGAGGAGGAAGACGCGTCGCGAGTCTCATAAACCACAGAAACCTACTACGCATACATGTATGGACGTGTCGTGCACAAAATCAGGGCTGCCACTGATGATACTGGCTTCGTCACCCAACCAGGGCCGCCAGCGGTCGTGACGGGTGTCTTGCACGCAGATCCCTCAGGTTCTCCGCCCAACACCGACTCCTAAACTACGAATGATGACTGTGAGAAGAACACTGACGAAATGCCTGGGGATACACGCACGTCTAGCAGTGGATCATGTACCTGTCGTCGTGAGTGAGAACCAGGCTTGAAACATAAATGAACACGTAGATATGTACTCACCGTGGGGAGTCACGTCATGCCAACAGATCGCAGCACGAAGAACACTATGCACAAGAATGAGCTACACGGTGTCGAGCGTGGAGGAAACTGGGTACATGATGGGATTGGACCAACGGAGCAACTTGGAAGATTGCACTGCGAGCATGTTCGCGTCGGTGTCTGACTAGTGCTCAATGGAAGATGCTGCGTGTGTACAGGGCCCAATTGCCAGTGAGGGCGTCAACATTGTATACTTAACACATAGTAGGCCGTGACTCTAACATTATCTCTGGGATGAGACCATACAAAAGGCTACTAGTCCAAGAAATCGGAAATAGTGGTTATTCCGAGTCGATGACATGCATACAAGCTATGTAGAAAAGTAGGAATAAAAACGGTCCAATGGCAATGGTCCAACAAGTTTCCTGACCAGACTGCAGGCACCTAGTTCGTCACCATCCTTCCATGTTACTCACACCATATTCAGGATGGTGACGAACTAGGTGCCTGCAGTCTGGTCAGGAAACTTGTTGGACCATTGCCATTGGACCGTTTTTATTCCTACTTTTCTACTAGTGCGCGGTAAAGAAGGGGGGTGTTAATTTACCACGCCTAATTTACCCCTGTAATTTACTGTAATTTACATGTTGATCTGACTGACCCCCTTTCCAGGCGTAAATTAGCGTCAATTAGACAGTACCTCCAAGGCACCAAATAACCGTACGGCTCCGATATACAAGGACAATAATCCACTCGCTGTACCAACCATCACTATCAGCAAGAAGGGCGGCACTCCAAAGTGTACCACAAAGGTGCCCGCCAACCTTCTCCAGCGCGTTGGGGTCAGCCTGCAGAAAATGCTCAGACACGAGTTCGGCGACGCGTTTACCAACACAGACTGGAAAACTCCCCAAAAACAAATGCAGCTCCAGAACCCGCTACTCAGCAAATATCACCCAGCAGATGCGCTCACGAGGCTCAAGGACCAATTAAAAGCATATGCGAAAGGGATAGACCCCTTCGATCGGCCAATCCGAACTAAGACAGGGTACTGTGGACTGGTGGGCAGGCGTGCAGAAAGACACAGATGCAGACGTGCTTGGGGTACGTTGTCAAACTTGAACCATGATACACTCACATCTGGGCTAATACTACTACATCAGGCACTCGCTCTGAAGATTTTCTCAGCAGTCCCGACCTCCATTGTGGATGAACGTACCATGTCAACCATTATGTGGCTGAACGCCCCACGCTGCACGCGACTGTCTTGAGCCACAAGCGAAAGGCTTGCCAACTTGGTGAAGACCCTCCTGCCATTGGCCGTGCCCCCCCGCAACCGCGACCGTTCGAGTCACCAGCTGAGTCGGATGATGATTCGGATTGTGAGGGCGAGTTTGGCTCAAGTGACACCACAGGACTCGGATGGTCAGGGAGTTTCCAAGTCTGCCAGAGAGCTAATGAAGACTCGGGTACTGCTGGGGTGCCTGTCGACAATGGCGCTCGTTGGCTCGACAAGAAGCGGGGATTGTCTGGGAGGGCAATCCATGCTGAGCGTCAGAGATTGGCCCTTGCAGGAGTGTCCGAAATCGAGCTCTCGTCGCCATTTTTCCGTGATATCCTAGACGAGCCCCCCAAGTCACGGTTCCAGACATCCTCCACTGCAAAACCTGTTGATACATCTTCGAAGATGTTGTCAAAAGCTGTTCCAAAGGCGTCTGATTGGGATAGTTGGTAGAAACTGCATTTTTCAGTCCTATTTTACCCTATTTTACAGTCAAATTCGAAATTTGCCCAGTAAATTAGCGTTAATTTACCACCTCGTCAATTAGCGCAAAATTACATAGGTTAAATAGACAAGTTCTCCCTCAGGTGTAAATTTCCCGGTCAAAGTATGCATGTCATCGACTCGGAATAACCACTATTTCCGATTTCTTGGACTAGTAGCCTTTTGTATGGTCTCATCCCAGAGATAATGTTAGAGTCACGGCCTTCTATGTGTTATACAATGTTGATGCCCTCACTGGCAATTGGGCCCTGTACACACGCAGCATCTTCCATTGAGCACTAGTCAGACACCGACGCGAACATGCTCGCAGTGGCAGTGCAATCTTCCAAGTTGCTCCGTTGGTCCAATCCCATCATGTGCCCAGTTTCCTCCACGCTCGACACCGTGTAGCTCATTCTTGTGCATAGCGTTCTTCGTGCTGCGATCTGTTGGCATGACGTGACTCCCCACGGTGAGTACATATCTACATGTTCATTTATGTTCCAAGCCCGGTTCTCACTCCTCACGACGACAGGTACATGATCCACTGCTAGACGTGCATGTATCCCCAGGCATTTCGTCAGTGTTCTTCTCACAGTCATCATTCGTAGCTCCCTGCTGTGCCCGTACCTACTACCACTGGCACCCGGCAGTCATCGACATGAACTCGACTTTCTTTCTAGACGTGAGTTCCTCTATGGTGAACATTGTCGCTGCCGTGCGTCCTAATCATTAGTTCCTTCCACCTCCACCCGTCGTCCATCGTCACAACATTTAAACCCGTTCCAGCTGGACGTCCCTCCAGCTCCGCGCACTCTAGCTCTAGCTCGGATGATAGCTGGGACGACATGGACTGCTGCGGCAAGTGTCTTGACTATTTCTGTGTTGGTGCACGTTCGGACCGCGAGCGATTCCGTCCATGGAGAAGGAAGTCGCGGGCGGTGATTGAGGCTGAGGAGCGGCTGAAGGCGGCAAAGAGAGTGGCAAATTCCCCTAGATATCCGACTCGGACGGGGAAGCCCGCCCACACGCCGAACGGTGGACATCCACATCATCAAAACGATTCCCGGCGGGACCGGGACAAACCTGCCTCTTCTGCATTCCCTGACGCCGACGACGCGACTGCTAAGCACCTCAGGGATAGCCAAATGAACTTGGCTGATCTTCAACGTATTATCTTGCAGCAGCAAGAGCAGATCGAGCAGCTTCGCCGAGAACATGACGATGTGGTAGCTCTGAAACGGAAGGGGAAGGAGAAAGAAAAGGCCGAGGGGGAGGGGGAGAGGCATGGGCTGAAGGCTTGCGGTCGCGAGCCGCGTCAATCACATGAACCTCAGTTATACACAGGTGCGTACAATCCTCTCTATCATCTACTGCATGCAAGCTATCACTAACGGCGTTGGCGCTTCTTCTAACCTGCTTCGCCTGTTGTGGCAGCAGCTCCCTCATCATCCCACGCAGGGCAACCATGGTTCACTTCGAATATTACTCCATCCTATTCCCAGGGTGGCCCCTCCACTATCTCTAATACCGTTCCGAACGGACGTCGTTTCAGGTTCACGCAATCTACTATGGACTCTGACGACAGCTGGCACGACGCGGAAGGTGCCTAAGTTCTAGTACTTCTGTGTCAGTTCAAGAGATTCCATCCATGGACGGAAAGTTTGCTTGGAACGGTAGCCAAAGACAGGCCGAAGAAGTGTAGGAATGGGTGCGAGGAATTTTCGTCATCATTTCGGATTCATCTGTTGTTACTCTTGCTTTAGCTATAATGTTTGCCTACTGATTCCCCCACGCAGGGGAATCTTCATGTTACTCGTGTCTTGCTTTCACCCTCGGTGTGTTGTAAACACGGTTACGCGCGGTACCTTTGTCCAGGCTGCGAGGAACGGCGGGTAGCCTTTGGCAAACGAATGTGGTACAACTCGTAAGTAATCTACTTAAATACTACATCGCCTTCGGATGCGTGGAAAGGATGTTACAGGAGTAATTGGTGACACTACATTTGTAGCGTCTAGTCTTTTTCGCTTCATTTGTAGTGGAGAGAAGAAGTAAACAGTCCTGGTACCCTAGATAATGTGGTATGTAACCGTCCATGTGCACGACTATGCTAGCAGCGACCATCGAATGGTTTGACGTTCAGTGCAAGCCCTGGGGGATGATGTCGATGTTTCTCACTCATGCGACGCATTACACGCTCAGGTGAAAGCCAGAATATATCAGATCGCCGAACCCTATAAGTACACCACGTTAAGTAATGAGCAAATCGCACGTGCTCCTCGTCAAAAGAATGCCCAAACATTACTGGGCACAGCACGCGCGCACCGTTGTGTCTCAGCACTCATGCCACCGAGATCTAGATCTATGATAGGAAGATCGCTAAAGGTCTTGGGGTGCATCTGGAAGACGTCGACTTGTGGTGAACACTCTACAGCTTCCCTCACTGTGAAGGCGTGTCAAGAGTAGGGTCAGTTTGATGTAGTCATTATACTCGTCGAGCGCATCGATGATGAGGACCGGTCGGTTGTGTAGTTGGAAGGCCTTCAGAATCTGAAGAGGCGTAGAGTATTTCCAGGTTGACGGGAGGTGGTTCACGGTTCGATTTGCATTTCACAGGTCGTCGATGTGACATGCAACCATCTTTTAGATTCACAAGGTGTGAGAGATCGATGATGAACGCATGGTGAACGCTCATCAGTGCACAGTAGAATAAGTGACACGTGCTGCTTATTTCTACTGTGACCGTCATCGGTCTGTCTTCGATAAGCTGTCGATGACAGCAGATCTAAATGTGACATGAGCTTCGTTTGGACCCCTCTCAGCCCACATAGCACATACTTACACCAATACTAATTTTCCTGTGCCAGTTGTTGGACAAGGAATTTGATTCAGAGTCAGAGTTGGATGAACTGAATAGGTGCGCAAGACTCACGCTTTCCACACAGCCAGAAGAATGGCTTTCGGGAGGTGCACAAGTCGGAATATTGGTTCGAATCAAGCAACCATTTGCAAGTTTCGTCTTGTCGTTGCTTTACTAAAGCAACGACAAGACGAAACTTGTAGTAGAGTAGTCTCGTATTTGGTGGTGCAGTTAACGGCATCCATCCAAACGTAGATCTTCTCGAGCTCGAGAAGATCTACGTTTGGATGGAGTTGGGACAACGGGGAAACTAATGTGTTGTGTAAAGTGACCGTGCAGTCACTTTAAACCCTCGAGTGATTCGATCGCGGCCTTGAGCTCGGACTCCTTGAAGGCCATCCAAGTCACAACACGCTGCTTTTCACCCGACCAACGTCCTGCATTGAAACCAGCTTCTTCTGCAAACTTTCCAACTCGCTCTTGTAGAGCATAGCAGGATTCTCTGGGTCGGTCCAGAGCTGGCATTGCGGGGTATTGCCAAAGCCGCCATGTCCAGGGAGACATGCAAAAAAAAGGGAAGACATCACGCCCTGTCAATCGATTGAAAGTCAGGATGACCGCACGACGGGGTAAAGCAACAAAGCATGGAGGGAAAGGCATTCGCACTCTTCATAGTAATCAAAAGGAGGACTGCTGTAGAGTCGAAGCTGGACGTGATGGGTGCATGCTGTTGTGGTTATTGCCAAAGGAGATATCGATGAGAAAAGTAGGGGGTCATTGTAAAGTACAGGGTGGGACTGAACTGCGCTGAAGGGCGAAGGAAACACAAAAGATCGCGCTCGCAAGGCGCCACAACCAAAGAAAGGCAGTGGAGGCCTTGTTCTGTACACTGCGTGCCGAAAACGATGACCGCTGAAAAGGCCAGTCTTCGGTGAAGTATGCACACTGCGCTCGTTATTGTCGATGGGAATGAGGAAGAGAGCAGATGATTGCAAGCAGTCGATCGATCACAAGTCACGAGATGCACAGCATGACCTGGTGGACAACAAATTATAAATTAATTATAAAAATAGACACCGAGGCAATACATACAGTAGAGAAACCGAACAAATTGGGGTCGGTCATGGGGGCATCATGGTATGCGAGTCGCCCCCATTTGCTGGCAAATACGGTGGCCAGAGTCTCCGAGAATCCACACAAGGACTCAATGACGCGGGTTCTCAGTCCATCGTCCTACCATCATGATCCATCGCAACTTGTGACCTTCCAACTTCTGATAAACAGGCCTGCAATCTCGATCGCAATACAACGCCTATTTTACATACAACAAACCCCCATACAATGACGGCGAAGATCATGATGGTGCACTTGGGGCGGGAACACCCGCGCATGACCGTAGTTCTCGTGATGGTATTTCTCCTGGTAGTCCCTCTTGTCTCCGGTACCCCCCTTCAGCGTCGCGCTACGACTGTCTGTGGCCTGCATGATATTGTCACAGCGGACTTGTACTCACTGTTGACGAATGTTTGGGGGAAGGCTGGAACAAGCTCTGGTTCGCAATGCTCTACGCTGGACTCGGTCAACGGCAACACCGTTACATGGCGCACTAACTGGACATGGTCTCCTGGAAATGGCGTCAATAGCTTCTCTAACATCCAGCTCAACGCAGGTATCAATCGACAGCTCAGCGCCATCTCCAGCATGCCTGTGGGTTTGTTTCCGCCTTCTCTCCGTCCCTCTGATTGCTGAAGTCAGGTGCAGACAACTTGGGACTGGTCCCAAGCTAGCGATGGCACTGTCGTTGCCAATGTCGCATATGATTTGATGATATCTGACACTCCCGGCGGCGCTTACCTTGTCGAGACCATGATCTGGCTCGCCAACTTCAACGCTGGTCCCGTCTCGTCTGTCTACAGTTCCAGTGGTCAACCTGTTCCTATTGAGAGCGATCTCTCAATCGCTGGTGACACTTGGTGAGTCATTATCATATGCGACGTCTCCACTGTGCGAAGGTATTTGCATTGTAGGAATTTGTACTCGGGATCCAACGGCGCCAATCAGGTCTATTCGTTCTTGCTCACCAGTGGCATCATTACCTCCTTCAGCGCTGATGTCTATCCATTCCTTTCGGTTAGTGCCATTCCCTCTTCTGTATGTTCTGGCAAATTTATTACGGCCCATTTGGTACAGCATCTTGTTGAAACCCATGGTCTTGACTCGTCTCAATACCTCACTGCCGCGCAGGCTGGAACCGAGGTCACATCTGGGACTGCTACCCTCACTACGTATGTACACCAATGTCCCGCTGGTTCTATTTGCTCATTTATATTATCTTCTCTAGTTCAGCATACAGTTTGACTGTCAACTAAGGAGACCGCAGTGGATGACACAAAGATGAGTCGGATGTAAAGGCGCACATGGTATGCATGATAAGACTGAATATGTACCATCCAAGCAATGCAAGGCATAACGCGAGATATTAAAGTCGCTGCCTAGGGAGAGACTGCTGAACGTTTGGTATCAACATCAATGACAGAAACGCATTGAAGTAGTTCTTCCATAAACCCCCATTCCACCCACAAACCCTTGGCCAGGCTTCATCCGGGCTGAGGTGACGAAGCATCAGAAGCAGACCGCACAACGTGAAGTCAACGAAGCAAGGGTTGTCGCCCATGAGGTACTGCCCGCGATTGTATGCAATGCCTCTCGCAACCACATCGAACCCGCTCTCAACCTTCCTCCAGAGTTCCTCCCTTGCTTCACCGACCAACGAGACGTCCTCAGGACGCTTTCCGAATGCGGCCTCCGTGCGACGGCGGAGGTTGTCTTGATCGCGGGGGGTCTTCTTGGAGTACATATCCAAGATAACCAGAGGCCACATGTGCGATGTGATAGATACGACGATCTGGTGTTCGTATGCCAACAAGAGTGGCATCGTACCGAGTGGTATAACAGCGCGCGACGGCTCGGGGTCTGGGTACTCCTTCTCCAAGTACTCTATGATAGAAACGGAGTCGGAGATAGCAACTTCCCCTGACGGTTTGTGATCTATGATCGCAGGGAGGGTAAACTTCGGGGTGCCATCTGGCTTCAGGGAGGAATGCGGGATGCCGCGTGCTTTGCAAACGGTTTCGATGTCTGAAATTTCAACCCAGCAGGTTTGATACCGCAACTTCTTGTAGTTCATAATCAACCTGCAAGCTGGCGTGAACTGGCAGCACCTCGAACGCACATCTGACCACATACCGAACCCTCCAAGTGTTCGGTGAGGTTGGGACTGGCCCAGGAATGCTAGTGCGTATATCGAAGAAAGATATGGGTGGATCACGCATATCGCACATCATGTGGGGGGAGTTGCAAACAAACAGGAGGAGCTAGCTAGACGCTGAGTGGGGCCGAAGAGGTGATACGAAGCTGACAGGTAAGGTATATCAGCCGCTGTAACACATTTTTATCCCTCATCTCAGTGGCCCTGATCGAAGGGGAGATCGAACTCACAGAAATACCCAGTGCCTACCATGAGGTTTGGCGAGGTAACTATTATGGCCATGCTTCAGGCGCCTTCTCATGATCAAATCCTGAAACACTATCAGCGTGATTTCTCTTCGTGTTATGATAGTACTTGTATCGCCTTACCAATGCGAGGGATGAGGAGGATGATGGTACTACGTGGGTTGTCCTATTCGTCCCGTGCAATACCCACATGTGGACAATACATTCAGAGTTAAACCACCTATCAATTTTAGGGACCTACAAATTCTGGATAGTGATACCTTCACACTATGTCGCTGACTCGCTGTGAATCCAATGTGTGAATCTGCACATGGGCGCGAGTCACGTGTTCCTCTCACCATCGACTTTTTATCTTTATCCCACTACAATGATTTCTCAACTCCTGACGGAATGTCGCTCCTAGTTACACCGCGGAGTTCTGGAGATCTTGAGTGCACTCGTCACCTGGACACTCCAACTTACTACCGTTTTACTGTTGTTTCTGCGTCGGAAGCCTTCCACAAGTTGCGGATCTCTGGCGTTTCAGTCGATAGCTCGGTGCCCATTTGGGCCACGCAGAGCCATTTGCGCTCGGAGCACCTCGATTTCAACAGGGCGTAAACCGTTCAGCCCGCTTGAGTGGTACTGATGGACCCACATTCGATGAATTATGAACTAACTTAGGGCCCGTTTGGCAGCGCTCCGTTTGCGTCCGTTTGCAAATGGTGGGAATTCGAAGCGAAACGGACGCAAACGGAGTGCTACAGAACGGGCCCTTTCCTGTGTGCTGGAGACTGAGTTCCGATTCTTTTCCTGCTGGCTTCGTGACATGATCTGCTATCTGTGGAGATGGTAGATAAATAGTTGTCTTTCAATTTGAGAGACCCCAAGTGGCCACTCGACTTCGTACTCAAGATGTCACTATCTCACCTGTTCCTCGGTTTACTCGCAATTTCTAGGACTGGTGAAGTTGACGTGGTGCAGTCTCGCGAAGTGGCATCCTGACAATTAGTTTCAGTTTTCGCACAGGATTCCGTTACCTACACAGATCCCGACAACGGTATCACCTTCCAGGGCTATACCAACACGTCGACGGATGTGACCATTGGTTTCGTCTTCCCTTTCGCGCCCGACCCCAACGATGAATTTATCGGAGAGATTGTTTCTCCGCTGACCAACAAATGGATTGGTGTCGGCCTTGGTGGCGGCATGCTTGACGACTTGCTTCTCGTCGCTTGGCCTTATGAATATACCGTCGTGTACTCAGCTCGCTACGCAACCTCGCGCACACTTCCCAGGTTTGTGTCATTCTGAAACCTCCCTGGCGATGATGCCTAACCGTTCGTCGGGACCAACTATACAGCCCTTATGAAGGTCCTATCATCCACACCCTTCCTTACACTACCATTAACGATACCCACTGGAAGTGGGTCTTCCACTGCCTGAACTGTACAAGTGCGTGATGCGTAGCATTCGAAACACTTACGTTGGTTAATTTGTCCTCTGAAGCTTGGGCTGGTGGAGGTCTCGACCTTACAGCCACCTCTCGCTTGGCCTGGGCACTCTCCAACACCACCGTTGACGATCCATCTGACCCTGATTCTGCATTTGCCAGGCACACGAGAGGTGCGTTCCGCCTAACTTTCCCGTCATCAGTGTTTCGAGTATTAACTGTGCGTCCGTTCCTCAGTTGGTTATTTCGAGGAGGATTTCTGTGCTGCGCAGAACCCGGATTACTACATGTGGGCGCTAGAGTGTTATGGTAGGCGTGGTTGATAGTCTGTCGGGGCTTTGTTTTTTTGTAATTCTCGCGGTCAAAATCGGTGATTGTTTTCTTGGTTTCATTAGAGGCGAAGACGGGAACGCTTTATGGTTTATCGACGGATAGGTTCAGTTGTCATCGCGGTCGCATAAATGTTCGTGGAAAGAAGGCCGGAAGGAAGGGCGTCGAAGTGAGACATATAGCGGTGCACGTGTTGCCTTAACCTGTTTCTTTATGTATATCCCGAGGCTCGTCATCGATTCATCCATGGATGGCAAGCGTGTTAGATCTTGCTTGTCCCACGGCCAACCACCGTGACGTCACGCTACCCAGAAAATCCAAGGAGCCCATTGCAGCGGGATCGACAACTCCATTGGCACCCGGCTAGTGGGATTAGGTGCTGGAGGGGAGTTGCAGGTTCACCCTTCTTGACCTTGAAAGAATCCCCTTTTCCCACTGACCGAGTTTGTGTAGGTTTTGTTAAGCGCGACATGGTCATTTGGGACTTACTTTGATACACGAGAGGGTTAGTCTCATGCACGATTGTCCAACCCTCACCCCAAACGTTGTTTGAAAAGACTTTTGGTCCAATTAGCAGCAAGACCGCTGACCGCTGATGCGATTGGGGAGAAGTGGGCCGAAAATGGCTTTTCAGGCAGCACTACTAGTAGTTCGTACATACCATGCCATATGTGTATTAGACCTACACTGTACAATGTACAGGGTACATGCTGGTCCACTTCCACATATATCAGCGGCCAGGGTCCCATGTCCTCTCAACAATCTCTTTTCTCGGAAGCTAAGTTACTGCCTTCGGGTCTGACGTCAACCATTCCAAGGCGATAACGATAACCGAGTTATCTACCACCCATGTCCATTCAACCTCAGTGTATCTTTTTCTTGGGAGCCACTGGCTATCTCGGCTCGCAGCTTTTACTCCTGCTGAACAGCAAGCTGCCTCAGCTCCATGTCGTCGCCCTGATTCGTAACCCCACCTCAGAGCGACAGGAACAACTTCAGAAGGTGTACCCCAATATCAGCTTCGTAGTGGGCACGCTCGACGACGGCGCCATCATCGAGGAGCAAGCCGCCAAGGCCGACATAGTCATTAATTGCGCAAGTTCTGACCATGTCTCGAGTGTTATGTGTATGTCGCCCCCCTATCTAAGCCCATCCGAAGTCTGATCAGCCGATCGTCTAATAGCCATCCTTTCCGGCTTGGAGACGAACTCGAAGGACCACCCTGGAAAGCCTCCCCTGTATATTCACGTGTCTGGCCTTGGCATCCTCAGTGACAATAGTAGAGGTGAACCCGTCGAGAACGTCAAGGAATGGACGGATATTGGATTAGATTTGAAACAGTGAGCGCGGAGAACATCAATGCCATGCTCACCGTGACAAACAATGCCCTCACTTACCTTCAGGTGTGAACCAACAAACACGCACCTTGACTCGGACATACCCGTAAGTTTGGTCTTGCTCGTTCGAGCTGAGGGGTGCAATTAAATTGGTTTCAAAGATCGTAGAAGCAGGATCACGCACTGAAAATCCAGTACGCACGATCATCTATATCCCCGGTCAGGTATGAACCCTAGATTATAAGGAGTGCTAGTTTGTGACACGCGTTCCTAGATTTATGGCATCGGCGGAGGTAAGTGTAGGAAGAGGACAGCCTCGAGAAGCGATCTGATTACTTTGCAAAGGCGTCCAGCAAACCACAGTCTGGATCCGTACCTTCCTGAATATGATGAATATGGCCGGATATGCCGGCACTTGGGGACCCGGCGCCAATGCGGTGAACAACATCCATGTCAAGGACTGCGCGATGGGTCTTTTCTTGGTGCTGCAGGCGGCTCTTGAGGGTAGAGCCGATGAGGGACCTGAAGGCCTTTGTAAGACCGTCTTAGTTCGTGGGGTCTCGATACTGATTCCAGGGCAGACTTTGCGGCAAGCATGGAAAGAGTCACATTCCATGTTTGGACGGAAGTGATGGGCGACGTAAGTGTTTTACACCACATACCTGGGTGGGATTGGTGACTTCATTCTCGCAACTGAGACCAAAAAACTGTCTCTGTTGGAAAGCCCCCCTGAAGACCTAGAGGTCGCTCTCAAGGCCTGATACCAGTGATAGTGGCCGCTGGAGCTTCATGCATCATGTCACATTACCCTGTCAATCATGTACTATAGTTGAGTATCTCAAATACCTAAGCTCGGTTCCCACCTTCGGCCGTGCATTGTCAATTTGGTACTGGGACCCCCGCATATGAATTTAATGCTGAAGGGAAGAGTTGCAAGTTCTAGAATCCTGGGGTGATGTCGTTGCCAGTGACAAGTGGCAGAATACTTATTTGGTGTTGACTTGCTCGGGTATTTCATCGCAGGAGGACTCCAAGCCTAGACTCGGACACGCACCCATCTTTTACTCACAACCTCCGACTCGGAGTTCAAATTTCAAAACTCTGCAAAGGTGGTTGATGGTTGAACGTTGAACTCTACTCTACGGGAAAACATTGATTTCCGTGATTTAATCTTACAAAGAGCACAGTATCTTTTTCTTGCGATGTTCAGCTCGCAGACATCTGGCAATGTGTGCAGTGTTAATGTTCGTGGAAAGACGGCCAGAAGGAGGGGTGTCGAAGTGAGACATATAGCGGTGCATGTGTAGTCCCAGCGGAGTAAACGCTCCATGTCCTTCAAGTTGCATTCCTGTCTTGTGATCATCATGTTCAACGGCCCATCGCGACTTGCACCTGTTTCTCTATGTATATCTCGAGGCTCGTCATGCATCATGCATGGATGGCAAGCGTGCTGGATCTCGCTTGTCCCACGACTGACCAGCCCATTGGGAAAACTTTGGGACTGACTGGCAACTCCATTGGCACCCGTCATTTGGGACTTACTTTGACACACGAGCACGATTGTCTGACCCTCATCCCAAACGTTGTTTGAAAAGGCTTTTCGTCCAACTGGCAGCAAGAGCGCTGATCGCTGATGGAGGAGAAGTGCGCCGAAAATGGCTTTTCCGGGCGTAATACACATATGGCATGGCATGTACAATGTACATGGTATAGGCTGGTCCACTTCCACATATATCAGCGGCCATTCCAAGGTGATAACGATAACCGGGTTATCTACCACTCATGTCCATTCAACCTCGGTCCATCTTTTTCTTGGGAGCCACTGGCTATCTCGGCTCGCAGTTTTTACTCCTGCTGAACAGCAAGCTGCCTCAACTCCATGTCGTCGCCCTGATTCGTAACCCCACCCCAGAGCGACAGGAACAACTTCAGAAGGTGTACCCCAATATCAGCTTCGTAGTGGGCACGCTCGACGACGGCGCCATCATCGAGGAGCAAGCCGCCAAGGCCGACATAGTCATTAATTGCGCAAGTTCTGACCATGTCTCGAGTGTTATGTGTATGTCCCCCCTATCTAAGCCCATCCGAAGTCTGATCAGCCGATCATCTGATAGCCACCCTTTCCGGCTTGGAGACGAACTCGAAGGACCACCCTGGAAAGCCTCCCCTGTATATTCACGTGTCCGGCATTGGCATCCTCAGTGACAATAGTAGAGGTGAACCCGTTGAGAACGTCAAGGAATGGACGGATATTGGATTAGATTTGAAACAGTGAGCACGGAGATCGTAGATGCTATGCTCACCATGACAAACGATGCCCTTAATTACCTTCAGGTGTGAACCAACAAACGCACACCTTGACTCGGACATACCTGTAAGTTTGGTCTTGCTCGTTCGAGATGAGCCCCCTGCAAATTAAATTGGTTTCAAAGATCGTAGAAGCGGGCTCACGCATTAAAAATCCAGTACGCACGATCATCTATTACCCCGGTAAGGTATGAACCCTAGTTTATCAGGAGTGCTAGTTTATGATAAGCGCCCCTAGATTTATGGCATCGGCGATGGTAAGTATAGGAAGAGGACAGCCTCGAGAAGCAATCTGATCACTTTGCAAAGGCGTCCAGAAAACCACAGCCTGGATCCGTATCTTCCTGGTTATGATGAAGATGGCTGGATATGTTGGCACTTGGGGACCTGGAGCCAATGCGATGAACAATATCCATGTCAAGGACTGCGCCATGGGTCTTTTCTTGGTCCTGCAGGCGGCTCTTGAAGGCAGAGCCGATGAGGGACCTGAAGGCCTTTGTAAGACTGTCTCATTTCCTGAACTCTCGATACTGATGCTCGATCAGACTTTGCGGCCAGCCTGGAAACAATCACATCCCATGATTGGACCGAAGTGATGGGCGACGTAAGTGATTTCAGCCACGCACCTGGGTGGGATTGGTGACTTCGTTCTCTTTATCAGTACTGTCACAGTAAAGGCATTATCAAAGAAGGTGGTTCTCGCCCCTTTCCCGCGGAACTTGTCGACCTACATGGTCACGGTGAGTCCTGTCCCCGTGTAGGATGAGCTGCACTCATGGCAATGCTTTAGTCGGATGGTCACTATTTGGAGGGAACTTATTTGCGAAACCCGAGCGCCTTGCTAGGCTCGGATGGGAGGCAACTGAGACCAAAAAACTGTCCCTGTTGCAAAGCCTCCCTGAAGACCTAGAGGTCGCTCTCAAGGCCTGACACCGGTGGCAGTAGCCGCTGCCAGTGGAGCTTCATGCACCGTGTCACATTGCCCTGTCAATCATGTACTGCAGTTGAGTATCTCAAATACCTAGTCTCGGTTCCCATCTTTGGCCGTGTGTTATGCGTTACGAGATGTTCCTCGAGAACGACTATGCAGCCCTTATGGACAACGTGCTGTTATTATCAGCCCCCTGACCCTGCCATCAATGCTACCTACTGGAAATGGGTCCTCCGTTGCCCGCAAACTCCACCGGTACCAGGACTCCCGCATATGGCTTATTAATGCTGAAGGGAAGGGTTGCAAGTTCAGGCGGGGCTATGAGAATATCGTGGAGAACAGTGACGCTAGTGCCGTTTGGCAAGGACATTCCTCGTCTTGCGTGACGGCATTTTTTATCGCAGGTAGACTCCAAGCCTAGACTCGGACCGGCACCCAATGTTCGGAAACTGAAGCACCTCTTACTCACAACCTCCGACTTGGAGTTCAAATTTCAAAACTCTGCAAGGGTCTGGCGCCTTGGTCGATGCGTTGCGCACTGTCGAACATCGAGTTAGGTGTGTACATCATGATGGTTTTGGTCTGTGCAACTATAACTATAACGTTGTGTTGACATCCCGTCCAGTTCGAATTTTGTCTGCCCATGGGCAGTAGATCCCGAAGTGCTTAGCGCAAACGCATGTCGTTTTGGATCAAGTAGATATGTATAGGTGTAGTGCAATGAAGGTGCACATGTGATATTTGCACGGCCAATGCACAACAAATGCACGGTCGTCGACATCGACGGGTCAGGTGGTCAATTGACCCGCCCCGGTGTCGAGTAGTGCAGATTTCATACTTGCTGACCTCTGTACTTAGTCCTTGCATCGTGACAACCGATGGACGACGATGGACTCCCAAGCTCGCAGGGTCAACACCGACTTATTAACAAGGTGACTTTTCCCTGACATGCTCTTTATATAACAACACCCCAACTTGAAGGCGATAACCCAGTCATCAACCACCGCCCATGTCCATTCAACCTCCGTCCATCTTTTCTTGGGAGCCACCCGCTATCTCGGCTCACAAATTTTACTCCTGCTGAACAGCGAGCCGCCTCCGAGTCAGCTCCATGTCGTCGCCCTTATTCGTAACCTCACCCCAGAGCGGCAGGAACAACTGCAGAAGGTGCACCGCAATGTCAGTCCACGAGAGACCTGGTGCCAACGCGATGAACGACATCCATGTCAAGGACTGCGCGATGGATCTTTTCTCGATGCTGCAGGCGGCTCTTGAAGGCAGAGCCGATGAGGGTTCTAAAGCCTCTGTAAGACCGTATCATTTTATGGCGTCTTGGTGCTGATTCCAGAGCAGATATTTGCGGCAAGCACGGAACATCAAAGTCACATACCCATGATCGGACGAAAGTGATGGGCGATGTAAGTGTTCTGCTCCCGGCTATGAATCCGCATCAGAATTCCAGTAGTCAACCTGTTGATCTTCTTATCAATACTGCCACAGCGAAGGCATAATCAAGCAAGGCAGTTCTTGCCCAATGTCTCCCGAAGTCGTCGCGTCGCACTTGGTCACTGTGAGTCCTGTCCTATAGTGGCGTGGGCTGCAATCGTGACTAGATGGATGGTCTCTCTGCTAGGAGGGAACCAATTTGTGAGACCCCAGGTCTTGCTAGACTCGGATGGGAGGCAATGCAAATCATGAAACTGATGCTGTTGGACAGCTTCCCTGAAGCCATCTTAAGTTAGTAAAGCATGATGGTAGCTGTGGTCCTGTCATTGATCGTACTATACCATCTGCTGTATATCCCGCATCAATCTTTCCATCAGTTCGAAATGTTGTGATTTTTTTCGAGGGTATAATGCAAATGTATATGTACTACGCATCAACGAGAATACAGGTGGAAGATCTTTCCGTATAAGATTATGGGCACCTATTTATAGACCTTCCTACATAAGGGTACGTCATCAGTTAGTGATCATTTACAACGAAATAACACGAAATAATAGTCAAAATGGTAAGGTTGGGTGGTGAACGAATCTACTAGTAGTGTGGGTGCACAAATGGGCCATTAGACAAAGAACATCTCTATGTTTTTTCTTCTTCAAGGACCTGCTGGCGATCATCGGCTTTGAGATCCGATTTATTGGTGGGAGTGGAACAGATGACGAGGCGTTGACTTGGTGGGATGCTATGCTCCGCTGGTACTTCCACGCCACCTGCGAGGATTCCCACCCTCATCATTGCCAAGAGCTGGAAGATTGCGAGCCAAAACCCAAACAGGCAAGGCGGGCGGGGGCGGAAGTAAAATGTCAGGAAGACCAGTCAGACAAAGACGCACGTTCACTACGTACGTTGTGAGCCGCGTGTGAGTGTGAATAGATTCCCCCAAAAAATGCGGCGGTCACGTCTTTCCCGTTATTTTGGGTCAATAGAGCTGGACCGCCAGGATGATTGACAACAAACAGCGACGCGTCGTGAATGAAGCCCGACACGAGTAACAGGGTCCGTGACTTCGATTCCTCTTGAACTGCCAGATCTAGTCAGTATGACGGAACAGCTAAGAGCCTCAAAAGGACATACATGATTCCCACGTCACCACAGGCAGCTCGTCAGATGGAACAGGCCACACAAGAGAATCCTGTACAACCTTAAGCGCCTTTGAGCTTCATGGTAAGGGCACCCTTTTCAATCTCGTTGCTAGGGAACACCCGCAGGTGGGAAGCCAGATGGAGGTGCTGACACGCGGCGATGAACCATTTGGTAGGGTCATACTGGTACCAGCGGAACGCGTTTCTGGCAACATGACCAACGTCAATGACGTGTGAACGACGAGGAAAGGGTTGTGTTTTACCTGTAGTCCATGGGAAACTGGTGATGGAAGTTATGATAGCCTTCACCCATCGTCAGGATGGCTGAGATGAAATGGTCGCGGGGTGAATGTTTATCGTCATAAGGAGTGCTCCCAAGGTAATGCGCAATGGAATTGATACAAAACGTGCTCTTCTGGAAAGTCAGGCTAAATGACCTCGGTGTAACTAAATGACCTACGTGATGGCAAGCAGTCATACGGAGTGCTCCGACGAAGTAGAAGCCGCCCTTCCAATCGCCCCAAAGGAAGCCGGGAATGCACATAGGAAGAGTATAACCAAAGATCGCCATGATTGCGAAGTACCAACGGTGTTGCCATTGCACGAGTGGATCGTTTCTCAAGTCGGATATGTCGGCAGGACCTGGTCGCAGGTTGGAATCAAATATGATCCAACCAATGTGGGTCCAAAGAAGGCCCCTCTCTGAGTTAGTACGGATCGAGGTCGGTGTCGGTGTGTCGATGGTGAGAGCGATGGCGGCGTGCCCACCAGAAACAGGACCCTTGGGCTGCACTCGCACCAGCCAGGATGAGGGCTACTTGAAGCGGAAAAGAGGCAACATAGGATCTATGTGACCAAAGTCGGTGATAACCTGTCGAGGAAGGCCAATATAAATGACTCTAAGGTGGTGCTTCTGATCGTCTCACCGGCAGTGATACCTTTTTGTGTTGACATGTGGCGTTCACGCAGTCAGAAACGGTCCCGACCTGAGTTGCCTACACGCTTACCGAGCATGGAGTAGATATAATAGCATGTAGCGCATATGGTCGTTTTCAGGGAGGATCGGCACTCGAAGTAGTCCATACAAAGACAAGGCAGGAGTGATCAGCAATACGGAGAGATTGAACCATTTGATGCCAGTGATAGCAGGGAAGTCCTTTGTAAGGTTCTTGACGATATGCATGTCGCCGAACATGGTTGGTAGACTGATGAGGACGGTGGGGTATTTATGTCGAGAGAAATGACGTTGTCGGCTTGGGGAAATCACTGGCAGACGTCGCCAGGGCGTAATACCGTGAGGATGGGTTATATATTATCATGCCGATGGGATGGGTCTAGCTTGAGTTGCCTCATCAAGTTCGGGTACTTCGGAAATTGCAACCCATTCCTCAAGCGGCAGGCACGTTCGCACTGCCAGTGATATTTCACTATATGGACCCGACCGGGCTGTGAAATGTTTCAGGAAGGATACAAGGCAACAAGTAGATTCAACAAACCCAAAACTTCAAATTTGCTGTCGTTTAAGTCAAGAGGGTGACGTGGCATGGGAAATAAGGATAATACTCATTGATAGGAATGAGTCGTGTCACTCGTGCCCAATGATAGCACGGACAGTTGAAAGGAGTGAAACAAAGAGCATGCAGTATTCCCGCTTTAATTCAAGGTTAATGCCGCAGCGTCTACGGATTCTTTATAGGGTTAATTCTGTCGGAGTCAGGCCTGACTAGTATATTGGCGTCTTAGACCGAAGACAATGACAATATAGAGCGTTGGCGTCGATGCATGTAAATTGGTGCATATCGAAGAAGGTAGTAAGGTCGCCGCTAACCCTCTTGAACGATCTGAGTTATACATTGAGTCGTCCAGAATCAGTATAGTACAGTACGCGATCGAACCTCAGGCCTCAGGCCTCAAGGCCTCATCGACGTCATCGCCATTTCAAGCTGGCAAGTTGTATGCAGTAGTGCTAGGTCCGAAGGAACTCGGCGTGCGCAGCTACCAGTTGAGATGATCCGGCAGGGAAAAGAGGACATGTGAAACCTTGAAAAACGGCCAAGTAATAAACTACAATGGACTCGAGCACGGCACTTTTTGGCTAGTTGGTGCAGTTTGTCTGAAATGGCACAGCATATTTATCTCAATATTCCCATCGCCGACCAACACGCTGTACGCAGGTTCGCGGCTGACATTCTCAGCAACACTGACCCAGTGACTCGCAAAGATCCGACAGGGCTGTCCTCCAAGCTCCGCCAATCCGTTGGTGTGGAATCAGAGATAGTCTGTTGTACACATGTAGTAGTTTAACTCTGAATCAGGATCTTCCGTATTTCGTGGCTGTCAACGTCCACACCAAATTATTAGAGTCGTCGAGCTTTCAAGCATGAAACGTAATGGTGGCTTGCAGATTTGAGGGGAACTGTCACAGTCCCCACGTAAGAGTGTTCGGAGATGGTATACTGGCAGCGCCCGATGCGAACCCCAATTGCAAGGTGCACTGTCTGAAATTCCAATGATACATATTCTAAAGACGTAAATATATACAGAGCCAAGGTGGTACACGGGGCATGAGTCAACAGCATTTCCTCCGCCTCTTCCTTCCTACATCGCTGACGGGGTCAACTGAATATAGGGATCCACGTCACAACCGACATGAAAACCCCGTCATTGGTTGAGAGTTCCGGAGTGGATTTGAAACAAGCTTGTCGGCAGCAGTTGTGAGATCATCGACCATCTTCTGAAGTCACCGATACATATATGACAACAATAGAAGTTAGAATTACCTGCGATCCTCACCTCCAAAACAATAGAACCGATCCAGATACGAAAAGCTGAGATGGCATGGATCAACGATAAGATCGACATGATTGCACTGAAGGAAATATGATATCATCCTCCGCTGTCGTCGGCGAGGCTTTGAGATCCTATGGACCAGTGTCGCGTCGCGCACTCCATCATTAGCTTGAACTTCTGAATAACGAGTCGTGCGTTGGAGTACTTACTCGCCACTTCCGAAGGTTGTGAATGAGCTCACTATGAAACAGGTCGAGCGATTATTCTGGGCATTTGGCTCACATAGTTCGCCATGTCCAAGCTGAAGGAAGAAGGAACTCGACCCTGCAATTGTGCATGAAATATGCTCGGAATTCTCGAAGGGTAAATAGTGCGGATAATCAAAAAAAGGAGGTCGAGCGTTGGGGAATACAACTGTTCACAAATACATCGAGATTTATCGTTGTTGTCGTTTTGGCGCTATGGGACAGCATGATACTGCGAAGCACCTACAATGCTCGTAAGATGAAGTATACGAGAATCCCAGTCAAGCAATGAGCGTTGCTTCGGGATTGTCCATGGACCATGGGGGAAGCAGCAGATCAATTTGAAAAGAAGCAGTTTCGAATCCAATCCATTACATTGTCGAGCGGTTCACCTCTTGTATTGTCCTTGACCATGCCATACCCAGACACGTGAATATAGATGGGAAGTTTGGCCGATCTCCAAACCGGCAAGGTGGCTGTCAGAAGATCAGTTGATCAGATCCACTTAGAGAACGGAAATAGGCGAGCGACATACCATAACAATTCGGAGCGTGATCTTCACCTGCGCAGTTGAGACTATGTCGCCATGGCGCTTCTCCTGGATGATGCTGTCGTCGTCGAACGTGCCTGTATGAAGCTGATAAGATATTGGAGTACATCCTACCTCAGGCTGGGATTGTCCCTGCCGCTCCGGAGTTGGGTTACGAACAAGAGCGATGACATGGAGCTGAGGAAGCCTGAGTTTGCTGTCCAGCAAGAGTGAAAATGCCAGTCGCCATAACGAGTAGTTCCCAAGAAAAGATGGTCTGGGGTTGAGCGGACACTGGATGGTCATAGAGGGCTGCGTTTTCGCCTCGGAAGGAACTGATGCCTGCTACATGTGTCGTACTTGGTCTAACAGCATGTCACAGGAAACAGGAGAAGATTCAACAATCCCGAAATACACTCAAGAATTCCCACATAGAGACGGAGAGGTTGATGAGAAGTGGATGTCTGCGCCAAAAATTGCGAGAACCGACTCGTCACGGTAGTGGCCAAAGCTCAGCGTCAACGCTCAACTTCAAGGCCTGCACGATACTTCACCTGGGCGAACATCCATTACGACATCTAGATGAATGCACGTAAGCCAGATAAAGCGAGGATTCTGCCTAATAGTAGGCTTGGGCCTGGCTCGAGTGACGGGCCTTGGATATTTGGATTTTAATCTAATGTAATAATTACCATGGACGTTGGGTACTGTTGGGTGTTGGGGACAAGGAGGACACATCCGGGGAAAACCGAGAAGTGACACACTCAGGCTGCAGTATCCATATATGATATGATCCATTGCTTGTTTGATGACCTTGATAGACGTCTGTCGTTGCCTGTCACAACTGGTGTCAGTCTTCTGGATCTTACACTTCCATGCGTGCCGGGGACTATCACCGCAACCAACACGACTACTTCTCTCTCGACTTCTCTCTACTGTAGAATCTAGGATGGCAACAGGCATCACTTTTGCAATGATAGGTGAGAACTACGCACAAGAGAACTCGCGAATATCACAACCACTTCAAACGTCAGCACGTCAGCTGTCTTCCGGGACCCGAGCGCCCCATGAAGCGGACCGTGGTAACATAGTGGTGCCACGACGGATTCAAGTTGAACTCCTGACCCTGGTTCTTCCCTGTGACGTCCTTCAAAGCGCTACCCTGCATTGCCTTCGGTGAAGATTATTATTCTTCCACAAGCCTTGGCTACTTATCCAGCACGTAGCGCGAATCTTATATTGTATGTAAGTTAAGGGATGTCGATTCGGAGCAAATTCGGAGCAAATATTAATATTTGTTCTTGCAACCCCATCACCTGGCGCAAGATGGGGTGCTTCTCTGCGTATGTGTGTCCCCACGCCAGTGGTCAGGCGACTCGACTCCTGCTGTTGGGCAGTTTAACCGGCTCTCCGTTCCCAAACACGAAGCAATGCACTGCGGTTCACATAAAAGCGGGGATATCGCCAACTCACTCGTAAGCTGGGCGCCGCACGTAAGACCCTGTATCAGCACAATAACAAGGCCCGTTTCTGAACTTTAACTGAACGATGATTGCATCAGCGGTCGCTGTGTTGGCAGTTGCTTTCGCAGTAGCGTCGTCCACGAATGCATGGAGTTCTCCAACGGTGCCCGGTGGAATAGTGGTACGCGATTCCTATAGTAGCCAACACCTGGAGATGGACTTAACGCGCCAGATAGTATGTCAATCCTCTGGAGTACAACGTTGTCGGCGCCGACTATCCTTGGCGTAACTCGTCAGTCGTGGGTTCTTTCGACCCCACAAACACGACTCCACCATTCATCCAGGCCTTCGATCCCTCTTTCGTCGAACTAGTGGGACCAAGCGCAACTATTCGTCTAATCGCATCTAACCCAGGTTTCGCGTTCGCTCATGAAGCCCCGATCTACGTGCCAGATCTCGATGTCGTTTTCTTCTCGAGCAATGACGGTGGCGCTCTCGGATACAGCAGCTGGTACAACAACAGCGTAGTCGAGATGATCAACATGACGGAAGTGGATATGGCACTTGCTTCTGCTACTGTGTCTGGCGTCAACATTCAAGTGCAGACAGTGAGCAGAATCACAAAGCATTTCAGGATGAAGCAACTCACTCTTCGTCAGCTGAACCTTTCAGATACAGTGCAGATGGTGAACGGAGGGACCGGACCTTACAGAGGCAACCTTCTCTTTGTCACGTCGGGACGCGCCCTTCTACCTCCTTCTATTGTGCTCGTTAACCCCAACCCGCCTTATAACACCACTGTCCTACTGGACAACTTCTACGGGAGACAATTTAACTCACTGAACGATATTAAGGTGTTCCCTGGTACCGATATCATGTTTTTCACGGACCCCACGTAAGTTCCCGTTCGAGTAGCCAAATGCCTGCGAGTCTGATACCCTATCTAGCTATGGTTGGATGAATCAGTTCCGTCCCGAGCCCATGTTGCCTTCGCAGGTGTACCGCTTTTGATCCATCAACTGGTCAAGTCCGAATGGTCGCTGACCAATTCGTACACCCAAACGGCATTGCCATTACCGCTGACGGGACAACTGCATATGTGTAAGCCAAAGCCGTCCATATCTCGCCTTAATACTGCAGATGGGACCTAACAATAGACTCACAGTACTGACACGGGTGTGGTAGGTGGGTCTCTGGGAAATGACCAGACGCTTCCTGCGACAATGTAAGTCCTCTCCTGAATGCGAATGGTCATGGGCTATGGACCTCTGCTCACTTACTGTCGCAAATAGCTACCAATACGACATTCACCCAGTGACTCAATCGTTCATGAACCGTCGTGTGTTTGCCTACACCGATTCGGGCATTCCCGACGGCATTCAGCTGGACATGAATGGTAACGTCTATTCAGGGTGTGGGGACGGAATACATGTGTGGAACCCAGAAGGAACACTTATCGGAAAGTTCCTCGTGAACAGCACAGCTGCTGAGATGATCTTCACGAAGTCTGGTCTTGTCATCTTGGATGAGGAGGCGATGTACCTGGCGAATATCGAGGCTCAGGGTATCGATTTGATCACGTATTAGGAAAATGAAGCCCTAACTTAGATAGGCATTGCTTTGGTTGTTTAGCCACGAAGGTGTCGTTGACGATATTATAGTTCGTACTTTCCGCCACGGACGACTCATATGCAACTGCATTTACTGTATACAGCGGTGGTTGGTTATAGTAGGTCTGGCTGTCGGGATAAATGTTTATCAACACGTGGTAAGGAACAGCATCCCATGATGGATGCGGTCCACATTAAATAAATATCAGAACTCGAGGGCCGCAGTCATTTGGTTGGCACTTTCATTTCCCCCTACTAGCCACGCCACCAAGTAAGGATCATGTACACCTCTGCCACTAGTCATCGTGCACCTGGGAGACAACGGCAGCGTTCAAGGACGCAGAGCGATCCTGGTCATCCCTATGTTTCACCACCGTATACCGTACGGTGGCCTGCTCCAGCTCGGCGCGTTACTGAGCCGATAGGCATCAATGATAATAGCATTGCACCATCATCAACGGGGCCCCTCCCGTAACTCTTCTCTCGAGCGAACCGGGGATCCGTTCGTTCCTCAACCTGGGTCCCTTCTCGCACAATCCCAGTTATCTGGCTCTCAGTCTGGCACCAGTCCATCTACACCAGTGTCCCCTCATTCATCGTCCCCCCGGCGCTCCGGCCATAACCGAAGCTCTTCTAAACAAGGGAGCATCGGAATGCCACAGGGGCCTCTTATCAAGGACGTTCCCCAGCCAGCCCGCACGGCACTCAACACTCCCCCCGTGATGCCGACGCCACAGCTCGCCGGATTGGGACAGGGACAAGATTCTGGATATGCTCCGGGCTTCCCGATCCCTCAGCAGAGCTCACCTACGTTCCCTTCACCAACCCCGTTCCAAGGTGCCGCCATGGTACATCCATGGATCTTATCAGAGCATGGATCAACAAGCCCAATATCAGAATACAACAACGCACCTCACGCACCATGCTTCCTATGGCGGTTCTAGCGTTCCCCACCAGTATCACAGCAGCTCACACCGCCATCGCTCTCGATCTAGGCCCCCGAGCGCTGCTTCACATCGCTACGTATCGAGCAGCACCCAACCTGTATATGGTCACGATAGCTCTGCCAACTTGAATGTGTCGCGATCGTCGCTCAATGGGGGCGCCGCCCACCATGCAACGCCGTCGTCTCACGAAGTGTCGCCCTCCTCAACTCGTCCAGGTGCTGGTCCCAACAACTTATCGTCGGGATCGCACAGCAGATCGCGCTCGCATACTCGTCCCCCTCCTTCTACCCCCCCAGCCCCAGCCCCGATGGCACATTCCAGTACCAAGCCGAAGGAAACGCGCGAAGATACCCCAGCTCCACCGCTCCTTGCAAAGGATATCTATCGCACCAGTCATCGACCGATACTCCCCGCAAACAATGACGGCCACACGCAGACGCGCTACGTGAACATGCTACTTGCACTCGACGATATTCCGCCGCTCTTTAACATGATGTCATCGTTCTTCACCTGGATTTTGCTCGCTGGATTCATTCTTTTTCCGGGAACTTTCGCATCGTGGCAAGAGCAACCCAATGGGACTGAGACCCAAATTTTGAACTTGATAAGTCATGTCCCATTGTGAGTCTGTTCGTTCTTGCCGGGACGATCTATATATTGATGCGAGATTGGCGCTTAAGATACGTCATTGCCTGGATTTGCACTGGAATCGGGGGATGCGGAATGATTTGGTTGTGGTGGAGATGGCAGAACAATTATATTTGGATTACCAACCGCATTTTTCTGTAAGTGAACACTTTCCCTAAATAATACATCAGAATTTGCCTGACCTTTTGAGTGGGTCGCTAGGCCTGGACTTCTCAACTCCATCACGGGCATCATCTCAAGCCTATCGAGCATTTTTGGTGTGCAGGATGGTGTGATCGGCCCAGCAGGGAAGTCGACGCTTATTGTCACGGGAGCGGTTGCCGTGATCTGCGGGTCCCTGGAGCTCATATATGAATTTTGGCTCTTGAGGAATATCAAGAAGGAACACGATCGGGAGGTCGGGGTCGAGATGGCGGGGAAACACGGAGAAGGCGTCATAGGAGAGAAAAAGATACGTCGAAGGAGGGAGACTGAGGCCTAAAGCTTAAACACTGAGGAGAGTAGCATTGGTGATACCACGGACTAGAAATATGTCGTTCTTTTGCATACGGGTGGAATTGTATGAGTTGCTGATAAACCGAGTCTGGTCCCCTTCGCCGGTGTTACAGCGGATGCGTAGGTCACTTCGACAACGGATGGCCTACAACTGAGACACCGACAATATATACCTGTAAGCGATGCCGTGTCAATTGTAGCAGGGCCGAGGCACTGTGGTGGTGGAACATTGCATCTCGGAACTTAAGCGAAAGACACGACTTTACCTCGCCCACAAAGCATCCAGTCCTTAAGGCAGAGGGGCGGTGTTGTATATTGCACTAACCATTGACCAATCCACTTGCCTGTGTAAGCACGCAGCTGCGACTCTTCGATCGGTCCTCAGTTTCGGCAAGCAGGAGTTTAATGATCTTTGTTGGACAGGCAGAGCGTCATGACAAGGTATAATGTGAAGGACAGGGCGTGGAAGGTGAATTACTCGCAATAGGAGGCGGAAGTCACTGTGACACGCTTAGGAGCTGGGCCACCTTAGTGGCTACCTCCGACGACGAGAGATTATCCAGCTCAACGTGCTTCTCAACACCGCGTTCTGCGTAATATAGATTGAGCATAGCCATAGATATGCGCAGGGGCAGGGACACGAGAAATGGAGACACACACCAAAACGTGCGAATACGCGTGCGGGTGTTCCGGTGGCCTCCCTGATCAAGATGGGCAAATTCGGGTTGTATTTCTTGATGGAAGGATATGCTGAGAGGACGAATTGCCTTGGATGATCGACAGCCATTTAGTATTTTTGACCCCTGCCTGACAGAACCCTTGTCGACTTACCGCGTGCCCTCGGATGGCTGGCCAGTTTGGCAGCACAGGATGCGAATTTCGCGGAGCGCAGGTGATAGTGCCTTGGCAAACGCGGACATCGCGGAGATGATGCTATCAGTAATAAGTTTTTTTGTAAGTGGTGGTTCGCACACAGCAGAAGTCGGAGAGACCAAATCCCTGTTTTTTGACGGATGGCAATGCGGTGGTCGAGGTGCAGAACTAGTATTATTACGTAATACAAGGCGTGGTTGCCAAACTGGTGGTACATTGGATGTTGCATGGGAAATATATCACTTGGTTGACTTGTGTCTTGCCCGCCAACAATCCCAGGCAAGGTTACCCGCTGCACCCCCCAACGTCAAGACCGTTTTGGCACCACCATGGACGACGAGCAAAACCGACAACAAGAAGATTGGCTCAACAGCCGCAAGAACAGGCTCCCTTCGTTTACCGAGGTCCTTTCAAGAAGGACGCGACCACCAGTTGATTTATTCATGTTCTAGTCAGTCCCGTTGTCATCCTTTACATCGATGGCGACTAATGTATCCATGACAACTAGCCTTTTCCTTCAGCGCGAGGGTGCAGAAGATGTGTTGGACTTCTGGCTAGACGTTCAACAGCATGAGAACCTCTGCAGAGCTTACTTCAAGGACGTCCGCAAGTCAGGGCGAACCATCAAAGAGGATTGGCCCCAGTATTGGGACTACGCACGTCGCCGTGGCTCAATTTATGGAACCGTCGTTGGTCTCCAGCCGGGTGCCACAAAGCGAAGTACGGCCAGCACCGCGGAGATGCTGAACGACCAAGAAAAGCTGGCCCTCGCCACTGAAGGTGACGAGAAGCGTGCTGGAGGTCGCTCGACAAGCCCACGTCCACGAACCCCCGGAGTTGACAAAGAACGAATCGCGTCCCCAACTGATGAATACGATCCGCCTCGCTCGACAACCCCCTTCTCACTTTCAGGCCGCACGCCCACACTCTGGAACGCGCGACGAGTCTCGCGTGCACCCACGATCATTCCCCGCTCTGCCGCTATCACCCGGACAGACCTCGTAACGTCTGCGGAACGCATCTACCTTCGATATCTCTCCCCTGCCGGTACCGTTGGTTCTCCAGAAAACCATGAGATTTATCTTCCTCCTGCACTGCGTCTCCATTCGTTCCCATTGAGCACTACACAGGAGCCAAAATCGCAAAGCGAGCTGAACATGCTGGCACACATTCCTGACATGTTCCACGCGCAGAAGGAGTATTGCTTCCGCGCGATGGAGCAGGATGCATTTCCGCGTTTCTTGAGGGCTAAGGCCTTCGGTAATTTGACCCCTTTGTCTTCCCTAATACGCCTCGTGTTGGGTTTGATCGTACTGTGGGTCGGGCTGGCAACCGCATTTGCACTCATCTTCCTCGATGTAGAGCCAAAGTCTAAACGGTTCTTCGTGAGTGCCCATTCGAGTACACCACTTGCAATCATTCCTGATCATTCCTCCTAGCTCTTCATTCCCTTCACTCTCGCCGTCGTATTCCTAATCTCACACCAATATGAGCTTGACCCCATCCTCATCTTCTTTAGTCAATCGGAATCAACACCTTTCCGCACGCTCACTATCCGCGAACCGTATGTGAAGAAACTGCTCCTTGGCCGTGCAATCTGGGTCACGACGCTCGCTGCGATCTGCGTGACCGCATTGACACTGATTTTCTGGGCTGTTCCGGGATATCGGTTGTGATTGGAAGTATAGGACTATGTCGTGAATCAATTGAATGATGAGTGGGAGGAAGGGAACCGAAGTGTGTACGAGCATGAAGGATAATCGGGAGGTCGGGGAGCACGGAGTTGGACTTGACCTGGCATTTTCACGATTGGATTCTTAGCCATGGATCAGGTTTTTTCTTTTCTTTCTTATTCTCTTATCTACTTCAGTTATCACCCTTTTCCCGACTTTTTTTCTTTACTTTATTCCTCTAATTCCTTCACGTTCCTGTGCGTGCTTCCTGTCGTTCTGTCCCCCATTACGATATTATCTTGGCCCTTTATATTCTTCTCGTTGCCCACAGGCATATCCCTCCCCGTTGTCTGCCTCTTGCCACCTACAGTAGGCGACAAACCACTCCCCGCTCGTTTTGGAACGCTTCAGGTGGCTTTGTTTCTGAAACCCTTGGCACTTTTACGACTTTTATCGACTTGCAAAGATTATTTTCCTCATTGTTTCTTGTTCCTTCACGGTATTCCACATGCGTGGTCGTCTGGATGCGCTAGAAATTTTATATGTTCATGAAGCATGTGGTTTTGGTGGTCGTTCGAATTCAATATGGCCTCTGTCAGAGGCTTCGTGTTCTGAGTGGCGACTTCTGGCCTTCGCCCGTTCGTGGCGGAAACTGTTTCCACCCACATTAGGCACGGGATATCACCAGAAAACATAACCCATCAGCATGCAGTCATTCTGGGCTAGTAACTGATTGCATATCATTCAACAACTTGTACCAAACCACAACAAGTAGGTATTGTAGACTCGATCCCTGCCGTTCAGCAACTGGAAACATTCGTGTCGTAATACTGCACCCATTGAAAACAAGAATGAAATTTAAGACTGCAATAGGTTCTTGTTTGATGTTATCGGGACGGTTGCCAATGCCACGAACACCGAGAGGTTGGAAAGTGAAAGGCGGGGCACACTTCCTGCATCTCAGAGGGAATTCAGAACCAGGATAAAAGGTGGAGAACAGACGATCATGCTGTTGTCGCCTCCGCCTTCTCCGCCATGTAATCCTCCTGTGATTTCTTAGACATCTCGAAATAGGGCTATGCGTCTCGTCAGAATTTTTTTTTTCCGCTGCGCAGCAGGAGACACCACTTACGGCTTTCTCATCTGCTGACATGGAGCGCCACCGCTCTGCGCCTGCTTTCGTAACCGCGGGGAGGTATGATTTGCCAGCAACTGCTTCGTTCATGATCGCTTTTGCTTCCGGACTTTGGCGGAATTCATCCATGAACCTACGCGGTTGGCTGGTGAGAAAGAGCCTCCCTGTACTTAGTAAGAGAGCAGGAACGGACCAAACGAACGCGTTTTTAGGCTGGCGAACGGTGTCAACCAGACGGATGCGGATTTTGGGTTTGCCCCTAGCCTTGCGACTCTTGTTGATCAGTTTCAGAGTCGACGCGGGGGTGTTGCGGCGGTATTCTTCCTTGTTGTTGTAGTATTGCTCAGACATGTCACGATGCTCGTCGAAGAACGGCTGGGGCAGTGCGGCGTGGGCATTGTCGAGGCTTGACATAATTCAGACAAGCAAAGGGATACGGACCTGTTTCTCGGCCATGGATAAGCTCGCCCAAACTTCACTGGCACGGAGAATGTTGTTCCGACGCTCTGCCGTATTGGCCGGTTTCGGTTGGCCCATGAGATAGGATCTGAAGAAGAGGATGTACGGGCCAGGAGCCCGTTTCGGAGGCAGGTCCTCTCTTGGTATGAGGACTAGATGGCCGATGAGATATATATCAAAGCTATGTCGCGTGGGTGTGACCGGAAATGCAGACCTTTGGGCTTCCCCCCCTTGCCAATCCCCGCGGGTCGACCTCGTTTTGCCTTCGTACCTTCGTCAACACCCCCCTCCGCTGGCCTACTTGGCTTGGAAGGAAACGCCGCTTCGTTGCTTACGCTTGTGCTGGCAGCTTTCTTACTAGTTGTCGCAGTGCCCTCCGACGTTTTCGCTACAGGGAACTGCGAACGAGGGGTCGTCAGGAAGGTACGACGCGTCAAAACAGGGAACGGCGCGGGTAGAGCAGCGCGAGCAGCAAGTACGACCGTCGCACCAAGTGTCAAGCGTCCCGTGATAAGTGACAACACCATGCTGGGAGATGGGTGAATGATGGAAAGGAAATGAGAGAAGAAGAACAGGAAGATCGACAACGCATATTATTTTTGTTCAACATATTATAATTATTTAGTCACATGTGACAACATCATGTCTTGCCAGTGGTGGGTTGTCATCCGAGAGGTCGGAAACGCGATACACCCAGCAGGAGAGCTCACAGTTGGCTTCGACGAGACCATTACGCAGAAGATACTCGAGAGGATGTAAGGATGCCAGTACTACTAGTGTTTTGGTGCTAAGTACTATGATTGACGAGGTAAAATTGAGATAAAAATGTATCTATCAAATATCTAAATATGGACTTGGTCTCTTAAATTTAAAGGGGCCTCTGCCAACACGGTGGTTCAGGGGCTTCGCGCTTTCCGAGTGGTGGACTGTATAGTTGGTAGTTGGCGAATACCTCCACTTGTTTCGAGAGGAGGGTGACCCACAAAAAAAGTACAATGACATCATGTGAGCAAAAACTTGTTCATCGTGGAGCATGGAAGAACATATATCACAAGCAGGTGCGGCCCGGGGAATTGTTACAACTGATCAGCATGGAGTCATCGTTCGCGGTCAGGGGTTATTAATAAAATTATTCATAGGGGTTACTGCATGTTATTGTTCAACAAGTGAATGGCATTCACGATTGTGCATCACTCAAAAACTGTACTGGACTAGGGTATTTCTCAACATTGGGCAACTCGAAACATGTCAAGCTGTAATAATGCACTCATTGAAAAATAATGAAATTGATGCTGCAATAGGTTCGTTTAATGTTCATGGGGACGATCGCCAATGTCGCAACACCGAGAAGTGGAAGGGTGAAGAGGGCGGAACTCCCTCCTGCATCTCAGAGAGAATCCAGGAGCCAGGGCAGGCGATAGAGAACAGGCGATCATGCTGTTGCCGCCTCCGCCTTCTCCGCCTTGTACTCCTCTTGTGACTTCTTAGACAGCTTGAAATAGGGCTATGCATCTCGTCAGAATTTTTTTCGCAGCGCAGCAGGAGACACTACTTACTGCTTTCTCATCTACTGACATAGAGTGCCACCGCTCCCCGGCTGCTTTCGCAACCGCGGGGAGGGAGCTTCTGCCATTGCTTAGATTGCTCATGATAGCTTGTCCGTCCGGGCTTCGCCGGAATTCCGACATGTACCTATATGATGGGCTGATGAGATAGGAGCCTTCCTGTACTTAGTAAGAGAGTAGGAACGGACCAAAGGAACGCGGTTCGAGGCCTGCGGACCTCGCCAACCTGAGGGACGCGTACGATCCTATTTTTGCCCCCAGCTTGGCGCCTCTTGTTGATATCTTTCAGGGTCGACAGGGAGGTCTTGCGGAAGTACTCGTCCCTGTCGTTGTAGTATTGTTCCATCATGCCATTGCTCTCGTCGTAGAACGGCTGGGGCAGTACGGCATGGGTGTTGTTGAGGCTCGACATAATTCAAACAAGTAATGGATACTGACCTGTTTCTCGGTCATGGATAAGCCCCTCCAAATTTCAGCGGCACGGGTAGTGTTGCCCCGACACTCCTCCATGGTGTTTGCTTTCGGTCGACCCATGAGGTAGGATTTAAGGAAGGCGAAGTACGGGGGCGCCGGTCGTTTAGGAGGCAGCTCCTTTTTCAGTATGCGGACTAGATGACCAATGAAATATCAAAGTTATGTCGCGTGGGGTGCGACCGGAATGCAGACCTTTCGGCTTTTCCTCCTCCTTAGCAATCTCCTTCGCAGGGCGACCTGCTTTTGCCGTAGCACGTTTCTTAGCAACTGTCTTCACTGGCTTTTTTGACTTGGAAGGGGTCGCCGCTTTCTTGCTTGTCTTTGTGCTGGCAGCTTTCTTAGTAGTTGTCGCAGTAGCTTTCGACGTTTTCGCTGCAGGGAACTGCGAAGGAGTGGTCGTCAGGAAGGTACGACGCGTCCAAACAGAGAACGGCGCGGGTAAAGCAACGCGAGCAGCAAGTACGGCCGTCGCACCAAGTGTCAACCGTCTAGTGAGAAGCGACAACACCATGCTGGAGAGATGGGAGAATGATGGAAGGAAATGAGAGAAGAAAAGTTTGAACTAAGTACTCAGGGCTTCAGGAGGATCAACAGACATGTCACAAATATATTACGGTCACACATACGTATGTCACGCCATTGTTCACGAGAGCATGTACGACTAGCACAGTGACAATGACCACCCCAGCAACCTCGAGGAATCAAGCACAGCTAGGTTTTGATACACATTCACTTCCTGTATCTCAGCTTGAGTCCTTGCGCTTCAAAACAAACCAGATCATTGAGTCTATCCAGACTTTACAGCGGACCATTGAGGTTGGCGGACAGATTGTCATGCCTGCATGGCCCGACATCTTGTCCAAGTACAATGTCATATTATCGCAAACTCACAGCTTCTATACCTCGCTCATCTTACCGCCAACTGCAACCCACTCATCCCAGTCTCAACCGCAGACAAAAAGCCCCTACGAGAAGATCGCACTTCACCCAAGCATCGGCATGACGGAGCATCAGCTGGACAACGAGCTTATACCACTTCTGCGAAATCAGCAGACAACAGATGTACTTCGCATGGAGAATGCTACTGTTCGCCGTCTCGCGGAGTGTATGGTCACCCGAGGGGCAATCGCCACCAACGGTTTGGAGGGCCAGAACCATCAGCCAACATCCGGTTTCGGGACGAACGTGAAGCAGAAAGTAACTCACGAAGACGTGCTTCGTGAATGTGCTGAAATACGAGAAGCACACGATCACCGCGTCGATCGTGCGGTCCGTGCTGTACTCATGCTGCGGGACAAATTCGAGTGGAAACAACGCGTCGAAGTTGAGGAGCCAGAGCCAGAAGAGCTTGAGTGGGACCCTCGAGTCCGCCAGCACGACGCGCAGATGGAAAATGGTGTAGAGGAGGAGGAAGTTCCTGAAATTGCAAACGCTGAAGAGGGTCAGAGCAGTGACGAAGAAGATGTTGTAGAGGGAGAGCTAGCGGACGACAACGCGCTGACGCCCGTGGCAACACCAGCTACTCCCCCGGACGTAGAAATGCCACTTGCTTAAGGTCAGAGTTGGTTCTTTGATCACGTTCGGTATCAACCTGGCATACATCCCATCTAATAACACGGCGCCTCCTTCAAAATTTCTACACACTTCGGCAATACTTCCCTTGCCCATTCAACATTTTTCATTTCCTCCTTGCCTTTCTCCTGCGACCTTCTTTCCTCTGCCAAGATCTTCAAGGCCAAGTAAACCGTATACCACACTCTCTTCGTCTTGTGTCTCGGAAAAATGATCAGTGTACCCCCTTCTTCGCCGGCGAAGTAGCCCTCATTGATCGCTTTGCTTGGACCTGGCGGCATGAACCAGGCTTCCATCAGGGGGTCGCCCCAGAGTGCATGTCCGAATGTTGGCAGGATATATGCTATATCCGCCTCTGCCTCACTTTCATTCGGTGCCAGAGATACGATGACATCCTCCTCATTCCCTGCCACCCATATGAGCCTCGGCATCTCGACGTCCTCAAATAAGAACGATCCAATCGCGCGGGACAAGTACCGTCGCAATTCCTCCACGTTAATCCCCGGCTCTTCGCTCTGATGATGGTTCCCGCTGGCTTCTGCATTGTTATATACTTCGCCGAGGAGCTCTTCCAGGTGCAGCACGAATGTATCTTGCCAGCTGTACCGTGTCATGTCTTCTCCATTCTCATCATCGTCTTCGCCGCCATGGCTGGTAGCGAACAACGAGCTCAGCGTTGGCGCAGCTGGAGGCTCCGGCTCAGGCGTGTCTATGGGTATTCCGAACCAGTCGTTTGTGATCCCATGCAGTGCGCGGAGGTATGTTCCCAGCTTCAGCTCGACGCGAGCGAGCTCGCGCGGCGAGAGTGTGTTGCGGAGGGAAGCCAACGAGCACGCCGACTGGATGGATTTGAGTCGATCCAGGAATAAGGAGTAATAACCAGGCAAATTTCCATTTCCCTCCGCCGTCTGACGTACTATGTGCGATGGGTCTTGGGATCGGCACGGATGTACTATCGAGGATCTTGGAGAGGAGGATGGAGAGAGCTGGCAGGGTCATTGAAGACGGAGCAGGCGTTGGGTCTCGTTCCTGGAGAGGGGAAGCTAGGAGGAGGTAGGATTTGTTTGAGTCGGAGATGGCGATGTAATATGTCTTTGAGAACGCGGTGTGGCTGTTACAATGACCAGTCTACATTGAGTCGGCACATCCTGAATCCTGATTGCTTGCCCTGGAACGCATACCTGTAGCCAGTGTTCTTAATCTCGGCAAAGGAGGCGATTTGGACGTTTTCATTCCCATCATTGCTACTGATGATGTCCTGCGCTTGTTCCACTGTGACATGGACGGTGTTGGACATAGTGGTTTCCCTGTGATCGTGGATCAATTCAAGGGAGAATAATCAGTGTGGGTGGGTTGGGAGCGCTTTGATTGATAAGATAAGATAACGTTGTCATCTGAACTAGCATTCCCTACAACGACGCTGGTCATACTGCAGTAAGTAGCACGCTAACCACGTGCGCTCGCATAGACTCTAGTAACTTTTCGGACCCGCCACAACATTGACATATCTCAGACGTCGACAGTCACCAAAGCAGATTACATGTACCAAAGCACGGCACATTGCAGGTTCGCGAAAAGTCGAGCGTAAATTGATTCGTGATCGTTAGCCTCCCGCAGGAATCCCAAGTTATCGACGTGAGATTTCTCCACAGACTCGATGGATCTTGCGGTGTGAATTGATTTGTGAAAGACAGCGGAGAGTTCTGAACTTCTCGCTCCAGGCTGATTGAGCTCTACTGAGCTCAGCTCGGGGAACCTGTTCGTATTTATAATACCTGCTTGGTGCTTCCCGCCCATAATGCCTTTGCAGTGAACGGGATAACACCATAGAAGACACCATCAAACAACGACAATCAGCAAACCATGATGCATGGTGCATCACCGTGTCGGACCTCGCCCTTTGGCAATGTCCAGCATAGGGAACTGTCAAGACCAAAGTTTATTGGGCATAATGTGTAAAGGTGAGTCCAGCAACCACGACCAACGAACTCGAATTTACAATTTACAGTATGATAAATGCCCGATTCAAATCGTTCGCTCTCGTTGGGGCGGACTGTATATTGGGATCCCAATTGAGGTGACCAACTCCCTCTTCATTCATGTGAAGCATGACGCTGATTTCGATTAGGCCTTCCTCGCCATCAGTACTCCCATCCTGGTCATTGCTCGGCCATCCTCAAACGTCTCCATTCTTCGAATCGATGACCAGAACCTCGAAGTAGTCTGCTTCGGCTCCAGACCGTGACATCACCCAGCGTTCTTCAAGAGTAAGTTGCAAGGTCGATGTTCTCATATCGGCCGTGAGCCTGGTTACTGGAGGCGTAGTTACGCAGCATGTACTCACAGACGCCGCTAAGGCTGCAGGGGTCAAGCCATTCGTGCCAAGTGAATTCGGAACGAAAGTGCAGTCTGAACAGGTCCCGCAGGAGTGAAGCCTCGGTTTGCCAGCAAGCGCAGTCATGTCATGTGTTCATTCAATCCTGCCTTAACAGAGACTAGAATATTTGAATTCGATAGGATTACCTAGTCTTCGCCATCTGTGTCCTGAGCTTATAACTTCTGTGAGCGCGATATTAAAGGTACCGTGCACATGTCCTGACAACCCAGGGGCCATCTCGTCTGATTGACGCGGAGCTCCACATAGAGAGACAACGCGCGACTTTAGCTGAGCTCGTTGCATTGTACAATGACGAAGTTCCTGTCGTTCACGTTGACGCGCTACCTGTACAATGCGTATCGAGCTCTCCAGTCCGACAATTCTTACACCAGAACTTCATCAAAGGAGGAAGTAGCAATGGGTATAATGCCGCCACTGGGACGGATGACGGAGTGCTGGCGAAGAGTGATAACATAGTGTGGGAGGACATTCGTGGTTGACTGCCCGGGAGAATCTTGGTCTTTGAGATATACAAAATATTGTCTGGTTTGGGTAAACCAGACTCGATGGGGCTTGGACAAAGAAGAGAAAGAGATGTGTTTCGCAACTTAGAACAGAACTACGCTACGTGACCAGGGAGGAAAACCCTCGAAGGGTTTTCCGGCACAAAACTGTGCCCGAAACTGAGGGTCAAGGTGAGCTGTGAGGCATGTAAGTAAGGCGGGTGCGAGCCGAACAGGTCAGCCGCATGAGACAATCAGATGAGTCGAGTCCTAAGGCTAAGGTCGGACAAATGTATGACTTAGCGCATGAAGAAGAGAAAAGGAATGATCACGGATCCATGGTGCAAGAACGAGAGATCGATGATCTCACGAAGGGTGGTGAGCGGAAGCAAAGTGCGCTGCGTCATCTCCGAGTCGCTTCTCACGCATGGACTACATTGTGCGTCTGTTCCGGCTCCATGCAGAAAACAGAATTTCTCGATGCGACTGCACCTCGGCCCGCGGCCTCTCACGCGTACAATAATCACCGGCACTACGCCGCTGATGAGACGGGTTCATGGATAATACATCGAGGTCAGCGTGGTGCTCAGCATTAGTGTGGTGACTAGCCCGCGTTTATCGGCGGCTTGCCTCATAGAACGGGCTGGTCACCAGGCTAGCTCATCAGCGCTTCGGGAATCTCGGTGGTGAGCCTGTTAGACGCCAATGCCGGAATCGGTATGGCAGTGAGCGCTTGACTCTCATGCCTTGACAACGCGCACACTGGACCTCAGTGACAGCTTAAAGAGCCAAGCCATGAGACTGAACTGGACATTGTGGCTCAAATATGTGTTGAGGTTGACGTCTTCACGGGAAGCATCCTGGCTGCGCTATATATCGGCCTTCTTTCGACGTCTACTCAGTCTATTCAAATTACTCGCGTCGAGGAGTACGGTCGACTCAGAGGATCACCGAACACGATTCGAAGACGACCCCAGGACATTTGCCGGTAGTGGTAAGCCCATACAACGATGGAGGCCAGCATCACCTGCTCTAGAGAATGATGATGGATGTTCGAGAGGCCACATCATGGCAAGTACTGTTGGTGTGTATATTCCAAATGCATGATCCGTTGGCTTTACATTTATGACATCAGCAGTGTCCGCTTTCAATTCGAGCCCTACACCGTCTCCTACATAATTCAAACACTTCACTGGCACCCCAAACTCATCAGTATCCACCGACTACTGCCACTAAACCACCCTCCCTTCATGTATCCACTCATCCTCCCACCCCGGGATACGAATCAAAAAACGGATGGTACCATTTTCTCCTGCGGAGATGAATAGATACGAACGACCAGCTCGCATGTATGTCCGAGTCTCACCCCCTTAGTGGAGACTCTTTCATCGGTCTGAACCTTCGTCAGATGCGGGACGGCACGCGCCGGGGTAATAACACCCTTCAAGCTGGACTACAGCATGTGAGGGTCGTGTGCCGACTTATTGCGTACGTCTACTAATACGGAGAGTGTAGAGACAGTGGTCACGAGTGGAAACGATGCACCCATCCCAGAAGGTGCTTTGTACTTCCGCTCGGAGCGAGATGGAAAAGTAGGCGATCCCTCGCACGTTCTTCTGTTATATCGACTAATACATCGCTGGAGAGGACATTGACAGATGCGAACATGGATGACCAGCGCACTCGAGGTCACGCGAACAAGTTCGCTGACAAGCTTTGGTCTGAAGTAGACACGGAGCAGTATCCGGAGGTCGAACTTGTCATCGATATCTTATGCGACAAAAAAGTGTAACTTGCAAGTACTATTTTGTCTCTCATGCAAAAATCGCGGTATTTTGGATCCACGATTATTTCCCTGACTCGATAATCTATGGACTCAAGGGCGTCGAAGCCAATGATCACATTCGTAGGTGCCTAGTCTTCGTGATGACTCGGTGCTTCTCACTGCCGTAGGATTGGCCATCGAGGCGCAATACTGGTGTGTTCATCGCCACTTGTAGCTGTGAGTTTCTTGGCTCAGATAACATGATGCAATCTGCTCAAACATTCGTGCAGTCGTAAGCCCAATCGTAGATTAATATCAGGTTCCACTGCGAGCTTTTCCCCAATCACATACCCATCACCAAAGCCACCATCGAGAACCTACGCTTAATCTTAGTCCATGCCATTTCCGGTAGGTCTGTCTGGTCCTGACATTCAGTAAAGCCTACCAAACACCATAGACACCATCCTATCCGATCATTCACTTGTGGAGCTTTCGGCTGCGCAGCTCCAACAACTTCTCGATCTACTCACGAACGTCGCAGATGCGGGGTGCCTTGACCGGCAGGATGGGTACATGATGTCCATTGTAGGCAAGTGCTCTCCTTCTGACACAGAACCCATGATGCTCAAGCAGTCTTGCAGGACGACTTATGCAAATATTCAGTACGTTTTCGGATTTCTCTCCTGGATTGTCAATTTATATGATGTCAAAACTCACGAACATCATAGCAAGGTTCAAGTTTGTCAATTTCCATGGGCAGGTGGGCGCACGACTGAACGCCGACCAATCCCTGTATGACAGAGTCCAGAGAAAGAAGGATACATCGCTCTCCTACTTCGTTTGGCTTCTCGACACCATCCTCTTTAGTGCTCCTTCTGTTCACATTGAACAGTTGCACGGCATCTGGGTCGACCAAACGATTAACCTGTTACGCTGGCAAAGTTTCATCGGGACGTTGCGCGATGAATGGAATGGTTTCACGATTTACGTACGTACGAGTTCCTTCCTCTCTCTTTTGCCTTGTTTCATTCCGACACTTCCTAAACAACTTCACGAATAGTCCACCGTGCTCCTCGCTGTCGACGTCAGTTTCCTTGCTATCCCTGAGATGAACCAGAGTACCGCAATCCAAACTGTGACCCAACTCGCTGTGTACTTTTCAACCACGAGCGCTATGGGTTCCTTGATCGCCTCCCTGCTGCTCACCAATCAGAGTCGAGGTGAAGCGCTAAAATCTGCTGATCAAGCGGTACTACACTCATTGGCTGCTGCATTCGACCTCACTGACTTCCACGTTCATAAACTACAGGCATCCTATATGCAGCGCATGGCCAACACATCTTTTGGCTTGGACGCGCTAGGGATCATGTATAGTCTGCCATTCGGGTTGATCATGTGGGGGTAAGTTTGCCTGTAATGGCCAGTCGCTTCTTCCAAATTTACCTTGCACACACAGGTTGGTGTTTTTCATCATCGCACTCTCACTGATCGTCTTTGGCCAAGGTAACTCTGCGCCACGCATCGCAGCCATTCCTTTCTGCCTTATCATCGCTATATTGGGATCCTGGCCTGCATGGTACAAGGGAGAGAAAATGTTCTTCTGGAGAAAATCACGAGCTACCACAATGTCCCATTTGCCTTGACAGGAGTTTCTGTGGCGCCGATCTGTTAGAAGGACTTGTCACTGCTAGACGGTTCTCTCCGAAGTTTCAGTTTTTTTGGTACTCTTTCGATGGGACGTTCCTACCTACATGCTAACTGATTCAGAAATTCGGAACTTGTATCTATAGTACACACCTCTCGTCTTGATTCTATAGTCAACTATGTATCGGCACAAAGTGCCACTCCCACCATCACCTTGGAGCTTCTTCCCTACATGAACCTCACCGCTGTCTTACCACTGGCACCTCATTTACTGTAACATCACATTCCACTGCTTGACATAGAGAAACCGTAGAAAAGTTTTACTTCACTACACACTCACGTTTCGCATGTCAAAGACCAAGAACCTCCTTGATGGTCAACAATCGATGTCCTTCCCAAAGTGTGTTATCGCTGTTTGCCAGTACTTCATCGTCCATCCCAGTGACATCATTATGTCTGCCTCTTCCCTTGTCGAAGGTTTGTTGTAAGTGCTGTCTGACTGGACAATTCGATAAGCCCTCTGTAGTTAGCATATATCAACGTGAACGACAGGAACTTTTCCATTGTACATTGCACCGAGATCAGCTAAGGTTGCGCGTTGTCCCTCTATGTGGAGCTCGGCGTCAATCAGACGGGATGGCACCTGGGTTGTCAGGACGTATGCAAGATACCCTCGATATCACATCCCACAGAAGTTAGATCGGGACGGGACACGGACGTGAATACACAGCAGACTCACCTGCGACATGATTGGTGGCGGAGAAGGCGGTAGTAGCATTGTTGCCCCCGCCTGCGACGTAGAACGTCCCAGTCTCTGCCAAGTCACAGAATAAACTCGTGGAACAGCCCGTTCTGTGGAGTTCGGGTGAATTATTCGCCAGATCACCAAGGTACGACTCACATAGATGCGAAGACTAGGTGGTCCCTATGGGGTTCACGTATTCTGGTTTCTGTTAGGGCGGGATTGAATGAACAGTTGGTGGGATCGCACTTGCCGGCAAACCGAGGCTTCGCTCCCGTGGGTTCTTTCTCCAACTGCCCTTCCATTTCCGAACTCACTGGGCACAAATAGCTTGACCCCTGCAGCCTTAGCGGCGTCTGCAGGTACATCCTGCGTAGCTACGCCTCCAGTAACCAGGCTCACGGCCGATATGAGAACATCGATGTTGTGCTCTTGGAGAACCTTGGTGATGGCTGGAGCAGACGCGTAGTCATGCTCTAATGACTTTGAGGTTCTGGTCATCGGCTGGAAGAGCTGAGACGTTTGAGGATGCCATAGCCAAGCGATAACCGGTATGAGAGTACTGATCCAAGCGAGGGAGGCCTCAGGTCAAATCGGTGCCATGCTCCCCGTACGCGAAGACCACGCATAGAACTTACATTCTCAGGCTGCGTATATTTTGTGCTAGATGTGCGTCTCGGCCCGGCGACCCACCACAATAACCATTACGCCACCGGTAAGACAGGTTCACAGATACTTACGTTGAGGTCGGCGTGGCCCTCAGCACCAGTAGTGTGATGACCAGTTCGCGTCTATCGACGGCTTGCCCCATAGAATGGGCTGGTACAGTGGTACTAGCTCATCGGCGCTTCAGGAATCTGACTCGTGATCCTAATGCTGGCATCGGATACATATGGCAGTGGGCGCTTGACTCTCTCATGCCTTGACAACGCGCACACTGGACCTCAGTGACAGCTTAAAGAGCCAGCAATTTCCAAGGTCTTTCATATCTCGCAGGTTTCGTCGTGGTGGATCACGGTATACTGGCAGAACGAGCCAAGCCATGAGACTGAGCTGGACACTATGGCTCAAATATGTGTTGAGGTTGACCTCTTCACGAGGAGCATCCTGTCTGCGTTATATATCGGCCTTCTTTCGACGTCTACTCAGTCTATGCAAATTACTCGCGTCGAGGAGCACGGGCGATTCAGAGGATCACCGAACACGATTCGTAGGGGACTCTAGGGCATTTGCCAGCGGTGGTAGGCCAGTACAACGATGCAGGCCCGCATCACCTGCTGTAGAGAATGATGGATATTCGAGAAGCCACATCATGGCAAGTACTGTTGGTGTGTGTATTCTGAATGCATGATCAGTCGGCTTTACATTTGTGACTTCAGCAGCGCCGGCTTTCAGTTCGAGCCCTACACCGTCTCCACATACTAATCCAAACACTCCACTAGCACCCCAAACTCCTCAGTATCCCACCGACTGCTGCCGCTAGACCACCCTCCACTCATGTTAATCCCACTCGTGCTCCCACCCCGGGGATGTCGATCAATCGTGTGGAATCAAAAAGCAAATGCTACCTTTTTCTCCTATGGAAATGAGTAGATATGAACGACCAGCTCGCACGTATGTCCGAGTCTCACCCCCTTAGTGAAGCGTCTTTCATAGTCTGAACCCTCGCCAGCTACAAGAGGACACACGCTGATGCAATAACATCCTTCAAGCTGGACTACAGCATGTGAGGGGTCGTATGCCGACTTTACCATATGTCTATTAATACAGAGAATGTAGAGACAGTGGCCATGAGTGGAAACGGTGCACCCACCCAGAGGGTGCTTTGTACTTCCGTCTGGAGCGAGATGGAAAAGTAAGCGATCCCTCGTACGTTCTTCTGTTGTATCGACTAATACATCACTGGAGAGGACGTTGACAGATGCAAACATTGATCACCAGCCCACTCGAGCTCACGCAGACAACTTTGCCACCAAGCTTTGGGCTAAAGTAGACCCTAAGCAGCACCCGGAGGTCGAACTTGTCATCGATATCTTATACGCCGAAGAAAGTGTAACTTGCAAATACTATTTTGTCTCTCATAGACTTCTCGCGGTATTTTGGATCCAAGATTATATCCCCGACTTGATATTCTATGGACTCAAGGGCGTTGAAGCGAATGATCACATTCGTAGGTGCCCAGTCTTCGTGACGACTCGGTGTTCCTCACTGTCATAGGATTGGCCATCGAGACGCAATACTGGTGTGTGCACCACTTGTAGCTGTGAGTTCCTTGGCTCAGATAACGCGATGCAGTCTGCTCAAACGTTTGTGCAGTCCTAAACCCAACCGTAGATTAACTGTAATAAGTTACCAGGTTTCACTGCGAGCTTTTCCCCAACCACATACCCATCACCAGAGACATCATTGCGAACCTACGCTTAATCTTAGTCCATGCCATTTCCGGTTGGTCTGTCTGGTCCTGACATTCAACAAAGCTTACACAAACACAACAGATGCCATCCTGTCCGATCATTCACTTGTGGAGCTTTCGGTTTCGCAGCTCCAGCAACTTCTCGGTCTGCTCACGAACGTCGCAGATGCGGGGTGCTTTGACCGGCAGGATGGGTACATGATGTCCATTGTAGGCAAGTGTTCTCTTTCTGAGCCAGCGCACATGATGTTCAAGCAGTCTTGCAGGACGACTTATGCGAATATTCAGTACGTTTCAGATTCCTTTCCTCGATTGCTAATTTATGTGATGTGAAAATTCACGAACTTCATAGCAAAGTTCAAGTTTGTCAACTTCCATGGGCAGGTGGGCGCACGACTGAACGCCGACCAGTCACTGTATGACTCGGACAGAGTCGGGAGAAAGAAGGATAGGTCGCTGTCCTACTTCGTTAGGGTTCTTGACACCATCCTCTTTAATGCCCCTTCTGTCCACATTGAACAGTTGCATGGAATCTGGGTCGACCAAACGATTAACCTGCTACGCTGGCAAAGTTTCATCGGGACGTTGTGCAATGAATGGAATGGTTTCACGATTTATGTACGTACGAGTTCCTTCCTCTCTCTTTTGCCTTGTATCATTCCGACCCTTCCTAAATGACTTCACGAATAGTCCACCGTGCTCCTCGCTGTCGACGTCAGTTTTCTTGCTATCCCCGAGATGGATGGGAGTACCGCAATCCAAACTATAACTCAACTCGCTGTGTACTTTTCAACGACGAGCGCTGTGGGTTCCTTGATCGCCTCCGTGCTGCTCACCAATCAGAGTCGAGGACGAGCGCTAAAATCTGCTGATCAAGCGGTACTACGGTTATTGGCTCCTGCATTCGACCTCACTGACTTCCACCTTCATAAACCACAGGTATCCTATATGCAGCGCATGGCCGACACATCCTTTGGCTTGGACACACTAGGGATCATGTATAGTCTGCCATTCGGGTTGATCATGTGGGGGTAAGTTTGCTTGTGACGGCGAGTCGCTTCTTCCAAACTCACGTTGCCCACACAGGCTGGTGTTTTTCATCATCGCACTCTCACTGATCGTCTTTGGCCAAGGGAACTTTGCGCCACGCATCGTAGCCATTCCTTTCTGCCTTATCATCGCCGTACTGGGATCCTGGCCTGCGTGGTACAATGGAGAAAAAATGTTCTTCTGTAAGAAACCACGAGCTACCACAATATCCCATTTGCCTTGACAGGAGTTTCTGAAGCCTAGCTGACTGATGGAAGGACTTGTCACTGCTAGATCGTTCGCTCGGAAGCTTTTTTTTCACAAAGTTTTGGTACTTGGGACGCTCACTATGTTAATTGATTCGGAAATTCGGAACTTGTATCTATAGTATACGCTCCTCGTCTTGATTCTGCAGTCAACTATCAGCACAAAGGGCCACTGCCACCAACAGGCAAGCCATGCGCCCTCCATGCTTATCACTAAGTCTGCGATGTGACTTGCAGCCACGCCACACCATGTAGAGAACCGGTGGCCACCGAGCAAATAATGTATGTACTATCAGCAGCATGCTCTGTTACAGAGCCTCTGTAAGTATTTGTTTGTGAAGCCCTCCGAGGTATCACGATTCAAATATTCACGACTGATGCACGATAGCGGTGAGAGGGACGAGTGCTGGCCTCCGCTTACTCAGCCGTAGACCTCATTCTATGGTGTTGCTCGTTCCTCACATGCCTCACACCTTCGACTGTCGAATAGACAAGCGATTAGGTAAGTAATAAGTAGCTACCCCCTAAGCCTCCGGGAAGGTATGTACGGGATAATAGCCTGACTAGCAATTCAGGTGATGATCGTGAGCTGACCTCAATATAAACGTTACGAGTGCACGGCACGAAGCATGGCAGGATAGGGTTGAAAGGACCCAGGGACGTGTTGTAAACGATGGGAGTGGGTGGAACTCGTGATCTCGTAGGGGGAGCCGGAAATGCAATTAGGGGCGGCACGACCGAAAAGGAGTGACCAGGAATATGGGGAGGGTGTGAATGCGAGGTGAAGGTAAAGAAGTGTGCAACGTGTGGAGGGCATCACAGAACCCCTCGAATGGGAGTGGAGTATCGTTTTACAGTATGGGCACGAGGTTCTGAGAAGGAGCTTAATTGGGAGCGAGAGCAAATTAGAGGGGGAGATGTCACAAGACTTGGGAACGCTGTTGCAGACCGTGATGCCATGCCGAGACATTACTCGGCAGTGGTGTAGCGATTTCATTTCGTTTCGCTGTTGACCGTAATCGCATATCCTCCATGGATGCTAATGTGTATCCAACTCGAGTGACCCTATAACATTACCATAAGTAAGCGCAGCTTTTCCCAATCGTCACGGCGTGTTGATCGGTCGGCAGAAAGCTACTAGCATGGTTCTCCCCAACCAGTTCGTGCATATAATTCCTTCCTGTGCTCACTGGCCATTTTTGCTCTCCTCGTGAACTCATGGACAGTGAACGCCTCTACGTAGACCTCATCTTTCGCGCATCCAGAAAATATGCTAGTTGGGACCCCGAGGTACCTGTTGAAGTCGGGGATTGGGGTCGAATCACAACCGGGCGCCGGGGATGGGCATTCTGGCGTCGCCAACGCGGTTTCTTCTTGAAAGAAGGAAACATCTACAAGGATGGCATAGCAGAGAAGAATGGCATCCCGCCAGCAATAGAGCGAGGGGCAGATTCCTCCCATGGAGTGACGTGGATTTCGTCACGGAATGCACGAGACTTGGATGTTTCTGGCAGTGTAGGAGGGTAAGTCCGGTCTCTCTATAACGACACTCTATCAGAAAACTCACGTCTTGGTGTAGACAAACCCCTGCTCTTGCCAAATGTAGCATTAAGGCAGGATTCCAGTTCACATCAGGCTGTGGAGCCATCCTTGCAATGAATAACGATACCATATCCACCATCGACCCCCCAGGCTGTCTCAGGCGACTGCTCGACGAAGACGAGCTGAAAAATCGTGTCATTGTATCTGAAGTCCACCGGACTTCTTCGTATGCGCGGCATCTTTCGGCCCCGGGCGCGAAGAGCATCACCATTGGCTTGAGCGCGGAACCTTTGCCTGGAGCTGTATCTGCGCAGGCTGATATGAAGTGGGTTAAGAGCTCCGATGCAGGCAATTTCAAGTCCAAAGTCAACAACAAAGGTGCCGCCCGAGCTTATTACCCATTGTTCAGACTTGTGTCACTGAAGGAAACAGACGCGAGTGTTGGCTTACGTGGACCTTTGGATGATGTGATCCCACCTCTCCCCGATGCTGAGCTACCTTGGTTGGCTTCAAGTGAAGCCGATTCTAGTACGTAGAAAACATTAGCCTGCGGTTTGCATTGTTGTTCTGTTACTACACGCACGTACTTTTGTCTGGGGAACTTACCACTAGTCTGATGTTACCTAACCATTTTTCCTACTGCATGAAAAGTGATGGTTCAAGCCAGTCGGTAATAGTTCAGAATATTTGTAGGATGTATTGTGGCCCATTTATATATAAAGTTGTTGCAAGAATATAGAGTTTCAAGTTTGTGAAGTGGTTGAAGCGGTGAGAGGTGTTTCAATATCGATTTGCTGTCCACCACACCAGCAACCCTGTCGGATGCTGTAGAACAGTGTGAAAAGTTGAATAATGATCGATTGATGAGAAGTGAATAGTGTACTTAGTTTTTGCAAATCAGTGAATACTTGATTGCAAAATGTCGGACATGTTCGAAAAGTATATATATTGCCGTATAGATATCTTTGGAAAGTATGCATAAGGAAAAGACTCAACGCGATGTGTGGAGTCAAAAACACGATAATGCATGCAAGCAGAGCGCAAGGACATCTCAAGAATGGAACATGAAGAATGGAAGCTAACAGCTTGGACACCGGTGTCAGACAATATCATTCAACTCGAAGACTTGAGACAGAGCACTCCAAAAAAAACATAGATAGCAATGGACAAATCTCATATGAGAAGATGGGGAAAGAGGCTTTTCACTCGGACGTGCATCAAACGCCTATGTGTATGAAGGGGACCCACGATAAAAAGCTGGAGCCGCCCGGTTCTTGGCGCAGGTCTTTGACGGCCTTGTGAAGGGCATATGCAGCACGCCTGCTATCTGGTTCGGACCTGCTAAAGAATTCCCTGTACACTTTCTCCGCGACAATGGGTCCATCTTTGTCTCTGATGGACCACATGGTTGCGATCACGCTCCTGAATCCGACGAACAACATTCCCGCTGCCAAATGCACAGCTTCCTCTGGCAAACTCTCATCTCCGGTTGCAGTCTGGCACGCAGAAAGAAACGCGAAGTCGGCATGGGGTAGGGATTTGGTGATCATCTTGGACAACGGCAACCGGCCGTCGTACAGACAGAACGCGGATTCAGTTGGACGGATCGCATTCTGAGTTGCATGGCAGGCTAAATGTACCCAGCTGCTCGTTTTTAGACCGTCGAGAACGGCATTAGTGAGAGCGGCCGAGCCCTCCAGGCATCGCACTTTGATATTGCAGGCGCGCTCTCGGACCACAGCGAGTTCTTTTGCCGTGTTTGGCAGAGGAGTTTCGTTCGGAGTAGCCACCTGGCTGATGGCAAGCAGCCCCAAACCGTTGTTCGTGCTTAGCAAGCGTGATTTTTCGAGAAGGGAAGTAATTGTGGGGGTGTATGATGATACGACATAGTCAGGTGTTGTAAAGCCAGTCTCAGGCGTGCCGTATATTCCGGCCGCGTGCAGTGGAAGGAAAGCAAGTGGCCCTGTCGCACACCACCAGATACGAGGCGGTTCTTCCTGAGACGAGAAAATCTAAGAGCGGAAAGTGAACAATCTTATCGTGATCCTGACCTATAAACTTACTGTTATATATCCAAGGGCGTCCAGTATCGGTCTTACCACGTCAGTCCATAAGCAGGATAAAATGCTTGCGAAACCCTGGTGCTCTGTCTCCTCGAAAGCTGGCGAACACCCACGATCCGCATATCGTGTCTGCAGATTGGCGCGAGAAAGTTGGGTGGTCATGGCACGTTGGAGGTCCTGTGCTTTGGCAAACGAGAACTGTTGCAGTGGCACGTGGAGGACGTGGCCACTGTCCCCTCGTAAAACCAAAGCGTCACACCTGGACTCGTGGACATTTATAACGACAATAGGGCCATCGCGCGCCGCCTGCAAGAGCTGCTCCGTCTTCCTCGGGCGCAAAAACTGCTCGTATCCTGGAATACCTCGGACCTCAGCCACGAGGCTTTCCCACTCCTCCGCAAGCCGACGCTGTGACTGTGCCACGCGCTCGTGGTTAACCGGTTGTGATTCATCTTCCAGCTCCAGCTTCTCCAAAGCCCGAGATACGCGGCGAAGGTCATCTGCCAACTTCGGATATGAGACTTGTAAAGTGTCCATAGGTGTTCGGAGTTGCAGCAACTGGGTCCAGACGACGGAACGCCCTTGCTCCAGCCATTCCAAGGCCAGGTCGTACCGTCCCATGAGGATGGCAGTAGAGGTTGCTTCGTTGCAGAGACTGCATAGGTTTGCAAGCTCTCTGTGCCGAGAAGAAATTGGACTCCCCAGCCAGGCAACTCGCGGAAGGAGTTCCATAGCCATCTCATAGGCCTCCAGAGCGTTGTCAGCGCCAATTCCGTAAACCGATTTTGCGAGCTCTGCCCATTGTATAGCGGCATTCAAGCGTCCCGAAGGAGGACCAGTCGACGAATAGGCAGCAATGCGATACTGCAATACTGACAAGTTGAGATCACTTTGATCGTGGAAATGTTCAAAACGCTTTGAGCACGCATGAGCGAAATTACTCAGGTGCCCAAAGTAATGTACGTGAGTGTCCGGCATATTCTGAACAGCTATGTCAAATGAGCGAATGGCGTTGTCGATGTCACCCCGCTTGCCGGTGCGCTCGAACAACACCATGTGGGCTGACCCCAGATTGTTCAAGCGGCAGGGCTTTTCGGGATCACCATCTCGAGAGAGCTCGACAGCTTTCTCGAGGGCAACGATTGCATCGCGGATGTCTTTGGAGTCCTGGGTGCATTCGAACCGCTTCAAAAAGGAGTTGCCAAGGTTATTGAAGTGACGGGGCTCGGGCGCCGAGGTTACGACACGCTTGTGAGCATTGACGGCCTCGTCCAAGTCTCCGCGATCACCTGAGCTATCAAAGTGGTGGCGGAATGCCGTGCCGAGATTGAGGAGATGACTGGTTTTGTGGTGATGACCGGTAGGAGTGATGCTATCGGCCTCTTGGTGGATACGGAGTGCTCTGTCGATGTCGGCCGGTTCATTGGAATACTGGAAACGATCCATGTAAGTATTCCCTAGGTTGTTCAGCCGACACGGTTTGCCAGGATCATCGTCGGAGGTATATCTGAGAGCACTTTCATGGGATTGGATTGCCTCATCAATGTCTGCGGAGACTCCAGTAGCTCCAAAACGAACTCGCAAAGCTATTCCGAGATTGACGAGACGGCCAACCTTGCCTTTTTCGTCCTTGGTTAGACGAACAGCTTCTTGGCGGAGGGATACCGCCTTATCGATATCATGGATATCGGCTAAGTTTTCATACCGTGTCTGGTATCGAAGTTCCCAGGTTGTTTAGTCGACCTGGCCTGGAGGGGTCTTCCGGGGACTTGGGCACTAGCACTTTCGTGTGCAGAAATGGCATCATCGATATCCGACGGGTTGCGGGACATCCTTGTAGCGCCGCCGATAAAGATTTCCAAGGGTGTGAAACGCGGATAAGTTCTCCATGTGACCTGGAGGCGTACAACGAATGGAGTGCTGCATAAGTGGCTATCGCCGAGTCAAGGTCAGATACCTTGCCAAAAGCCTGATAGCGAATGTCGTATAGGTCAGCAAGGGTTTGGAGACAGTGGAGTTTGTCAACATGACCATCTGGCAAAAGGCTCGTGATGGTTTGAAAAGTTCCGACAGCAAGGCCAATGTCTGTACTACTCTTGCTCATGCGAAAGCGCATGGCGCAAACATCTCCAAAGCAGCGCATGTGGCCGACTCTGTGTGCGTGACCATGGGGAGTGAGATTTACGCATTTTTCCAGATTAGCGAAGGATTCGTCGAGGTCTGAGAGTTGGTTTGAGATCTGGAAGCGTTTGAAAAGTAACTGGCCAAGAGTGTGCAATTGACATGGTTTGCCAGAGTCGATCTCGGTGGTTGCGAGCACTGCTTCCTTGAGGAACAGAATGGCTTCGGAAAGGTCGGAAAGATCATTGGTGCGCTCGAACCGAGTCGGAGAGTGAGTTCGAAAGGTTTCTGAGTCGGCTCGCCCTCCGCGGGTCTGCGTCCGGTGTCAAGAAAGCTGCGCGTCTACGGACAGATACAGCCTGGTCAAGGTCAACACGAGCTCTGGAAAGCGTGGAACGACGGTCATAACAGTTTCCTAGTGTGTCAAGGCGATGAAGCTTGTCAGGATCGCTGTCGGGAGTATTTTGGACCAGAGCCTCTTGCTTTATGATCTCATCATCAAGAGACAAACGATTCCCCTGCATCTGAATGCGATTGGTAACAGCGGACTGGATACCGCTCGAAAACGAGACCACTGGAAGGTCCGCATCGACGCTATTAGCTTCGGTGGAGTGCGATGGTTCCTTGCGTTCATCCGAAACGAGGTCAAGAGTAAAGGCAAGCTTCAGAGCATGGTTATCGACAGCGATTAGGGTTACGATGGACGCTGTATGGTGTTCAGGCCAGGTGATATGATAATGGAGCAATCTTTGTATCCGTACCTTCCTTGCTTAACTTGGCTTGCGCTAGCAGGTCTGAGACAACAACGTTGACGACACCGAGCTGGGTACATTCTTCTCCCAGCTCCCAGGAAAACAAGAGTTTGCACAATGTAACTGACGACGGTCTGGGTCACCGGTAAGTACGTCAGCGGGCCAAACCACCAGGAAAAAAGTGAACGAACATGTCGCAGGAAGGTGTGACTGTCCAAGAAGTCGGCGAGGTTGTGGATGAACTCAATGCAACTCGTTTCGTTTTTACGTCGTCATAAAAGACTTCGACGAACATACGGGAAAGGTCATGATAGCTAGGGGCTTCCAGACTGAGGGCAAGATCTACAAGTTACCAAACGATATGAAAAGACTCCACGGCCAACAATGAGAGAATATGGCGAGGTACCTGAGAGGCGGACTGTTCCTTCATTTCCCTGCCTACAACCGTTGGTGGACTCTGAGCACCGTCAGAAGTCCTGGTTCCCCCGTTAAACAGGAATCTGATTGGCCAGACAAGTATGTTCAAGTAGTACTCCATGGACGAATTACTATCGGGAAAGCAACGGCAAAGGCCATGGGCAATGAGGCCCACTTAAGCGCAACGCCTCGAACTAAGAGGCCCCAAACCCACCATCGTGTACACCGCGCAGAGGGCACGTGGTCTGCAAGTTGCATGAATTTCACGGAGTGCTATCAGGGTCTGAAACGAAACGCCCTTTGATTCTGTAACTGGATCAACGAGGCTATGAATGACTCGGAGTGTGGACGTGAGGTCTGTACTGCTGATGGCCCGTGGCACAAGTGTCACTGCGGGAAAAAAGGCGAAAGCACACTACGCTTTCGGTAATGATAAGTGTTACATACAATTGTGACACTCATACCGTGACATAATGTCGGAAAAAAGTATTTTACGTCCCAACCGCTTATAAGCCAATGAAAGGCCTCAAGACACCGCCGGCTTGTAACCGCATTGGAACAATACCCGAAATTTATTGCAAGGGCGTTAAAAGAGTGTTACAAGGCGTTACGTTTGCTCAAAATATGGATTCAATAGTCTCAAGATGCTCCAAAAATGGACTGTGCTGTGTCAGCGAACCATCGCTAGTCTCAATTTGGTCCCATTACTGACAAAATGTGTCAGAATCATGTCTCAATATGGCAGCCTTGCAAGGGTGGTTTGGGTTTTTCCGACATAGAATGCCCAAAGCCACAGGACCACGTGTAGACCACATGTCTCACCTGAGTTGCCTTGTGAGCCTCAGAGGGGCTTTGTTCGGTTACCTGTCCTCCCTGCACCCCAACCTACCCCCGACGGCCACCGCATTCATTGCTCCGAGTTCCTAGCTCTGCCAGAATCGCTTTATGATCACCTCACACCATGTGGTCTCCATGTCTACCAGGAAAAGCTCAACTGACCAGCCCGCTGCCCCGGTGCAATGGCCAGTCACAGTCTGGAAATTCGATGTAGATATCGGATATGTTAAGATTGACTTTTTTCCGGACGGAAATCGATTACTGGGCTGGAATGGCGAGGAGATGGCGGTGTGGACGATGGAGGAAGGAGCAAGCGAAGTCGTGGTGATGAAGAGTGACACACGGTTTGGTGCAGCTGCAGTTTTCCCGGATGGCAAACGAATACTCACTGGACACACGGATGGAGGGTTGAAAGTGTGGGACTGCGAGAGAGGCAAGATCCTCGAGGTGTGGAAGAAAGACAACGAGGATCCCGTCAGGGATGATGCTGGAATACCTATTGAAGCTGTCTTGTGTGTCACCTTCTCGCCAAATGGTGAGCTCGTGGCAAGTGGCGACCCATCGGGACACATCACTCTGAGGGACGCAGACAGTGGCGACGTTGTCAACCACTGGCTAGTCCAGTCCCGCACGGGATCGAATAGCTCCGAAACTCCTCTCGTATTGGCGATGTCCTTCTCTCCGGAAGGCGGAAGGCTTGCTGTAGCGCTGGAAGGGGGTACCATGGAAGTGTTCGATGTTGGAACCGGAAAGCCTATGCTGGGTCCAATACGGGTTTGCGATCACGAGAACTTGGACAGCATTGTCGCGTGTACGGGTGCTCTGTGGTCACAGAGCGGGTCCCATCTTCTGTCATCCGCATCGGATGGGAGAATTAGAAAATGGGATGTGCTTTCTGGAGAGTCTATCGGAGGCCCTTTCGTTGGACACATGGATTCTATTTGTGGCATTGCGATCTCGCCAGATGGTGCAACGTTAGCGAGCGCTTCTATGGATCATACTCTCCGTTTCTGGGACGTGGAGTCTGGTCAGCAAATCGGCGATGCTCCAGCCCGAGGATGGACTCGTGGAATGTGGTCCAATGTTACCTTCTCGCCAAATGGCGATTACGTCGCCACTGCAGACAGCACCAGCCAGTTCTTCTTATGGCGTCCTCCGGGTTTTGACAAGACCAGCCAGGTCAGCATTGCCGCGGCTACAAGTTCATGCACCTTACTAATCATGAAAATATTCAGCTGCTAGATGTATGTCATTCAGTCTATTTTATTGTCTGCATTTGACACGTTGCCCGCCGTCCAGCCAGTTCAGATTCATCGATCGCCAGATTACCTTGACATACTTGACGTCAGTTTATGCTTTCCACCTTGTGTTGTGCTTGCTCTGACCTGGAGGACAGCTTCCAGCAACATCTCGACCATCTGTCTCGGGCCCTTCACGGGTAAATGCTGCAGCCTCTCGTCACAAGTCGACGCTGAAGGGACTGCGTGCATCCTGGAAATCCGTCCGGCAAAGCTTTCATGGCGATCAGCCGAAGGTAAATCCAATTTATCAGGGAAAAGCACCCGCTGTAAGTGCAGTCTGTAACTTCCGCAACCTCGCGCGTCTCACTCGGCAATCTACCAGCGACATGCAGCAGCCGAAGAAACACCACGACGCTCTCAACTACCGGCGAACACGCCGACAACCCCTGGTCACTATGGGTCATTTACCGTTCTTGCTGCGGTCCCTCCAACCGACACTAGCAGCCCTGATGACAATCCAAACGGCCCTGATGATCATCCAAACGAAATAACTGCTGAGACTACTGGTCGCGCTGCATTTTGTGGGCTGTGCTCAAAGCTGCCGTTCCGTCGATCGAAACACTCCAACAGCTCTGACGCTCGTAACTCTGGTGTAGAGATAACTCCACCTAGGCAGACTCCAACATGACCGCTGTTGGCGGAGACTCATCGTTGGTTGCTCTCGCTCTTCATACTCGCTTTTTTCATCCATACTTTCTCATGACACACCCTTTTGCCTTGCATGCTATTATCTTAGCCACCATGAACGTGTCGCCCTTGACGGGTCGCTTCGCTGTTGTTGTTTGATGATTTACTCGCAGAGTTATTCTCTTTCCATAGTCTCATGGTTATCGAATAAGCCGCCCCCTATATAGTATACTAGTAGCTTCCTATTGAAAATTTTCTCCATGACATCACCTAGCATACAGGCCGTAAGACTGCACTCCCTGGTTTCACCACAACTGGAAAACAAACCATCGAGTGGCTATCACTGGAGGCATAATCTGATGTTATGTGAGAAATCAATTTGAAAACATTGATGAACCCTACTAAGTGTTTTGAGCAGTTAACTGTTGAAATTGTCCATGCTTTGCGTGCCACTCATCCTCTATACAAACATTGTAACACTTATCATTACCGAAAGCGTAGTGCACTCTCGCCTTTTTTCCCGCAGTGTGTGACGGTGCAAGTTCGGAAAATGCATATGAGATTCAGAGCAGCACATCCGGGAGCAAATTCATATTTTCTGTCTTTCATGCTCCGTTCATATTCAGTGTCTATCCAAACATCGTAGCACAGATTTTGTCACAGATGTGTGAGTTGAACTATCCAATGGTGGGCTCTTCATTCTCATGTCCTTGGTGTTGTAAACACGGTTACGGCGGGTACGTTTGGCCAGGCTGCGAGGAAACGGCGGGAGCCTTTGCAAACGGATGCGGTACAACTCGCGCGTAGATAATCTACCTAAATACTCTACGAAATGTTCTCACGAGTGACATCGTTCGTACACTCGGCCGATATTTCCAACAGTGCCAGGATCTTGATGTAGGGTTCGTCCACAAGAGATGCGTTTGTTCCGATGTTGAACTTTAAGCTTATAAGTTGGCAATTGGAATGCACGTTGCTCCTGGTGTTGCCTCAAGGAATGTTCCATGGCATCACTTCTATGAAGGCGCTATGATGTCTGACGCCTATGAAGTACGACATTTTCCACCGCAAATCCATGGGCATACTTAGATCAATCGGTCTACCTCATCATTGGGTCAGTGAACCAATTTTGCACGCACGGCAGGATAAATGCAAAGTCCATTGACGCCAGGTGGTGCCGGCAGGAGATACATTACTGAAAGATCTGAAGTAGAACGCCGAACAAGGAAGGATTCAAGTCAGACTGATGGTAGTTACTGGGAGCCGACCTAACGGACTCCCTTATGGTGAGATTTATCCTTCTTATTTCCCATCACAGTGCAGTAACTTGAGACCATCGATCAGAAGAACCACCTTAATCCGTGGTCTTGTATAGGAGCCGGTCAATGGACTGCCTCATTGTATCTATCGCCCCCTCCCATGTAGAGGCTATTCGGAAAGAGGTGTTACTACTGCAATGATCGTACGCACGTCTCTACACCTCCCAAGTCTGTCTCTATCCGTCTGTTCAGTAACTTGAGGTCCATCGATCAGAGGCGCCATCTTAATCCGTCGTTTGCAGACGGGTCGCCGTCAACATGTTTCCAGTTTTGAAAGATATAGATACGTGAACGTGCACTTCCAACTCTCCCCAGGGCTTCATCAGAAGGTTCTCCCTAGTAGCGCTTGTTTGAATTATTCTCACCTTCAGACTCTGCGTCAGCATGTTTCTTCCGTTCGCTGGTGTACATGTTTTCACCTACTTTGATCTATTCCGCTACCTCTCTCTGTCAGTTCGTCTCGCCAGTTTTCTTTCTCGTCGATTTTCTAATACGTATTGCCATAGCACACCTCCCCACAAAAGGCCTCCTCCTGGAGAATTATACAAGACCACCTTCCTCGCCACCAAAACAGCTGTCGAAGGTCCACTCACCGGTTGAAGTCCCTTGGTGCGTGGGTTTTAGTAGAGTCAAGTAATCTTTACTGACATTGGCACTGTTGCAGGAGCCAACCACGTCTATTCGCGCTCCTCATCGGAATCAACAGTTATGTCAGCGTTAAGTTCAAGAAACTTAGTGGTGCAGTTGGAGATGCAGATGCGATGAAGGACTATCTAGAGAAAAGCTTGAATGTTCCCAGCAATCAAATCCTCTATCTTCGTGATCAGCTAGCGACACGTTCTGCAATTATCGAAGCCTTCGATTCGCTCCAGAATGACTCTCGCGTCAAGCGTGGGGATCCCATTTTGATATTTTACGCTGGACATGGTGGAGAACTCCCTCCCTCCGCAGGTTGGGAGGCTGGTGGAGTTGGAAGCAAGATCCAGTACATTGTCCCCCATGACTATAATGAGACCGTCGGCGAGGAGGTCTATGGCATCCCAGATCGCACAATTGCTGCCCTGATTGAGGGCATCGCTCAGAAGAAAGGGAATAACATTGTGAGTCGTTTGCCACGGTCTCGATCTTGCTGATGACGGCAAATAGACCGTCATATTTGATTGTTGTCATTCCGGGTCCAGCACCAGAAACGACGACAGAGTCTTGACTCGCTGTGCGGACCTCGCACATAACGTACCATCGAAGCTCGATGAAGATATCTTTGGGGAATGGACAAGGTCGAGCGACAAATATCACCCCTGGTTTCGCACAGAAAGGTCTTCGATCGCACGTCCTATTAGCGGCCTGTAGCCAGGACGAACCAGCTCGAGAGGATGTCCTCCTCCAGCGAGGCCGATTCACTAGCGCACTTTTGTCGTTGCTTCGGACCGCCGGCGCGGATAAAATAACTTATGCCGAATATCCTTAATCGCATGGACGCGATCCCAAGGTAAGCATCATCTTATTGAAGTCACGAAAGCATGTCTAATTTTTATTTATCGCAGCCAAAATCCTCAGTGTGAAGGATTCCATCAGGACCGCATCCTCTTCGATGCGAAGGTCCCTGCTGCAGGACGCGTTTGTTATTCCGTTCGCTTTAGCGAGGGCACATTTATCATGGAGGCTGGCTCAGCGCACGGCATTTCAAAAGGGGCAGAGTTTACTGTTTATGGGGACAAGGACCTGAAGACACCTCCGTTAGGCATTTTGGTCGCTGACGACAACGAGAAAATTCGTGCTTTCCACGCCACGATGAGCCCCCAAAGACAAGTTCTTTGATCTGCTCAAGCCTGCTGTCGCGCTGCAGACGAGTGTTGGGGAAGAGGAGGATCTAGTTCTCTGCGTCCCTATGGAAGACATATACTTGCCAGTCTTCGACGCTCTCCTTCAGCAGTTGCAAGGGGTTGGCCCTGATGCTTGCAAGATCTCCATCGTCGGAAGCGAGGAGACAGCGAAGTTGACGATCACAATGGAAAACGACCGGGTGGTCTTCAAGATCTTGGATTCGCGTCGTCACGTCATACGGATTGATCCAGATGCCCTACTCCGTTAATCTCACCGTTGACGACATCTACCCCGTCTTGCGTGCTGCCGCGCATTACTATTGGCATCTCAATCGCTCGAAGCCCAACAACCTAATACAAAACAAGATAAACGTTGACTTCTATCAACTGAAGAAGTCGGTCAGTGAGTTCGATCGAGTCTGGTCGAGCACTGCTTCAACCTGTTGAGCCGAGTCTCTGTCGAGACAACGTCATTGACTTTGTGGTGGACCCGAGTGTAATCTATGGTGTAAAAATTACAAACGGCACTCCATGGGACTTATATCCGAATGTGTTTTTCTTCGACAACAGTGATTGGAGCATCCGTGAGTTGTTGGCATGCGACTTCGCTGTACCTCTGCTGACGCATACACAGAGGAATACTACAGACCCCCGACATCCGGTCGGTTTGAACTAGATGTGCCCCTGGCAAAAGGTGGGGGTACTCTCACCATAGGATACGGATCGTCTGGCTCCGTCCCATACTCTTTCTTCTTGCCGGAAGGACAGGACATCGATGTTGGGTTTTTGAAAATATTCCTCACGACGCGCCCTATCGACATGTCCAAGATCCCACAGAAGTCTCCGTTCCAGGTAGACCGCGGGTCTGCTCCGGTGGTAATGGAGCGTGGGGACAGCTGGGGGACAATTCTCATTCCCGTTGTCCAGAGGCGCAAGTGATTGTGATTGTATTTCGGTGCTTCAAGATCTGCATGTCATTTCGTGCCAGGGTTGTAAATAGGCATGTAAGTAGACGGTATAATGAAGTGTAACGAGGATCTTACCTCAGTGTACTGCGTGCCAGTGGTCAGTCACTGATGTACTGTATAGCTAAGTATGACGAAGGTAAAAGATAATACATGATTACATAGACAATGGATGGCGCAGCCATACGAGGTGCTGCTACTGCCCACGCACATAAGCAAATCCTCCATACACAAACTACTAACACCTGACACGCTCGAAAAAGTTGTTTGCGTTACTGAAAGGGAATCGTCGGATTGTTAGCAGATTAATCTGGTCCGATCCATTAGTTCGAAACCCAATCCGTACGGACAGACCGATTGAAGGATAATCGATAATCCCCAGATTGGTGTTGTGGAGGAATGTGAGGTTTTCAGCACAATCGATCTCCACCCGGCTGCCAATAAAACACTACTACACAACTTTGCTAACAACTATCGAAACCTTGGTCCGATTTGCCCAAATGCTAAGTTCTCCCTCTCAAGCTACGCCATCCGCTGAACAACAGGTATGAGAATGGTATCCCAGGTTGGGGTGGTCTTGATGTCTGCCAGTGCCTCAACACGAAGGTCAGCGAAAGGTGAATGCTGGGGAACATGGGATAAGTCAACATGTTCCGTGGAAAGGAACAATTTCAAATATCCGACATCGACATCTTGACCATTCCTGAGGAAGTAGCGGTATGGAACGCCACCTCCAGAGCCATAACCGATCGTGAGCGATGACTTCGGTAATCAGAGGAGGGTCAACCTTGGCTCCGCTACTAGGGCGGTTGGTAGTACTGGCACTGAAGAGCGGTATGAGGGTTACTGCTGGGTCGGGATTGTAAACCCTACACTCACCGATGCTCAGGTCACTGTTATCGAAGAAAAACAGTGAAGGATACAATGGAACATCTAAGTTGTTCGTAATCTTGATCCCGTACATGGCATTTGATTTGATCTGGAGGTCAACGATGTTTTCACGATTGAGATTTGGGCCGATGGGTTGAATGACAGGTTGCAGGTCATCGTCGTATTCTTCCTCTGATTGGATGAGTTCTGTGAACTCGACCTCGATCTTCTTGTGAAGCGCCTGCGTCTTGCTCTTTCGGCGGAGGTGCCAAGTAGAAGTGTGCTGCAGCACGTGGATGACACTGGTACACAGCGTCAGCAGTTGGCTCAATGCGGAAGGGCATACGAGTTAGGCCAAGTGTAGTGACGACGGAGTCCAGAAGGTTGACGACGACATATCCTCCTTCGAGAGCGAAATCAAGCTCAGCTCTCTCCTTCTCAACGAGCAAAATTCTCATCTGCGAAGAAGCCCTCTGCATTTCCCTGCCGAGGACGTCGAACACTGGCGTGAGCTTTTCATCTACCTCGATGTGCACGCGTAGACCTTCTTCAATCCCAGCGCGAGTTTGCAATGCATACCCTCCTTCAGGAAGAAGAAAACGGGACCCATCGGTTGTAATGTCCAGCGTGGTGGTGAATGGATCTACGTGGAGGGCGACGACTGTACCCAGCTGAGTTCCTTCCAGAGTCGATTCTCGATCTCGGTACACGGCAAAGTGAGCCATATTTACGATGCCATGCGCGGCCCCTGCGTCCATAACCAATTTGTCGCCTTCTCTGCGAATTTTGTAGAGGACGCGCTGTTGGCTTGGGGCTTTCGAGTGAAAAATCGTTCGCTCCTGGAAGAATCCTTCGCATTGCGGGTTCTGCCTGTACTGAGTGAGTAAGGAGACCCGGATTACATCATTACACTTACCCCTGGTAGAGCGGGGATGCGCTGGAGAAGATCCTTGTAGGTGAGCTTGTCGGTCCCGCACGCTACGAGCACATCGAGCAGGGCTTTGGTGAAGAACCCTCTTCCTCCTAGTTCCTGAGCAGATTCTGCCGCGCCACATGCCGCCAGAAAGACATGAGACCTGAGGCCACTTTGGCGAAGCCATGCGCGACTTCCGCGACGCGTTTTCCTGACGAGCTATTGTAGATGTCACGATCCAAATCTGTGGGAAGTTCCTCTTTGGTGTCGATGCCGCGAACCAAACGGGAAGAGTCAACATCGTCGGTTCGTGTCCCAGATCCCGAGTAACAACAATCAAAGATGACCGTCTGGGACAGAATCAAATAACAACAAAAAGCCCAGGGAGACTTAAGCATACCACGTTGTCACCCTTCGCGGATGCAAGACGTCCAAGTAATACACCTAATGTGCGATCTGGAATTCCATACACTTTTCCGCCCTTTCCGTTGTCGGAGAGATGATCATGTGGCACAATAAGCTGGATCCCAGGTGCCGCAGCTTCCCAACCCGCTGGTGCTGGTGCTGTTGATCCATGCCCTGCATAGAATATGAGGATAGGATCACCGTGCTGAATTCGATCATCAGCGGTGAGGGCGTTGACTTCACGAATGATTGCAGCCCGCGTGGCTTCAGAGTCCCGGAGATTGCGGATTTGAGAGCTCGGGACAGCCAAATGCTTCTGCAGATAACTTTGCACGGCGTTGGCGTCGGGAACAGCACCTCTAAGAAATGGAATACTGAACGACTGATACTTGTTTATGCCGATGATAAGGGCAAATAATGGAGGTTGGCTAGAAGAATGACAATTCAGTGGGAATAACCTCTCAGAAGTGGTGACAGACGCTTCAAGCAGAATAGTACTGTCGAAAGCGTCAGATTTCATGTCGATCGACAACAACGTCGAACTAAATATTTGCTACTGACTTTCCTGTTGATTCATTCTTGATCGACTCAGGACTTTGGACGCGCTCTAAAGTAGATCTCAGAAAACTGTACCAAAACATGCAAAAGAGTATCAATCTGACAACGATGACCGAGGAGAACGACTGCTTAATGGTGTTAGTTCGTACAGAGGGTCAAACGATGGACGACACACAATAAGAAGCGCCAGAGACGTGACATATCAACGTTAGCGAAAGGGAGGAACTTCATTGGTAGCGGAGGTCAAAATTGCGAGGGAGCTGCGAGCCTTGCAAGGAGTTGGGGGCGCAGTGGGTGGTTGATTTTAGAACCTTGACACAAGTTGGCAGTCACGCCAAGCTTCGCGGCGGAAGCACACCTCAGAAATGGCATTGTATGTGATTTGTTGAAGACCTAGAGACACGATGAAGCATTCACGATGAAGGAGTACAACTGTCTACTAGTAGGAATTACCTACAGCAGCAATAATACAGAATGATCGGACTCACCTAAGGCTACGGGTGCCTACGCACACAACCCCGACCTAGGAAAATTTACATGTTTACGGATAGGCTGTTATGGGAGTATACGTAGGCTTTTCTTGGCAGGTCTGTGGGTTTGAAACGATGGGTTCGAGGCTGGGCCCTACGAGTTATCCATGATGCATTCAAGTTGATGCCCCACCCGTGACGACGTGACACTGACGTCGAATGGTGGGTGTGTTTTTAATTTTTGGAACTTCCAGGAAGCCTGGCATACTGATCTAGTAAGTTATACGTAGACTGGTAACCAAGTCCGTCTATAACTAACTCATTGGTGTGGGCGTACCGAAGATGTTTTCGGCATACGGTCGAGGTGGGCGTTGTTGGAGGACTATCCAATTGAAGTACTGGGATGCATCAAGGTAGCTACAAGATTTGTCTTGTCATCTCCTACCTCAGCTCTCCCTGTTGGCCACTTACACGATCTTCCTGCCATTGCCATTATCTGTCTCAGATCTCGTCCGAGTCCGGTCACGTTCCGACCCACCTCCGTGATCTCGATTATCGAGCTTTAAATCCCCCTTCTTCGCTACGCTGCAATCACCTACTACCAACACACCCTCAGCCCTACGCTTATCCGTGTCTTGGTGGGAGGATATGAGCACTTCCAATGATGCTATCGAGCTCTCACAAGATCCAGAGTCGTACAGATGTCTCTACGACCTCGCATTCGAACATTTGCGCTTTTACTGTCGGCTCTGTCGAAGACATCACAAGTCATCACGACGCTAGAAAAGCTAACCATATCTCCTCTAACCTTGACGTGCTCGCCAACCTAGCCAACTTTCTCTTCAAACGCTTTGAGTTGACGAAAATACACACGATTGAACGATGCCATAGCAATGCAACAGTAGGGCATCTCTCTTCAGACCGAGCCTAATGGGACTTCTTTCGATAATCTCGGGAAAATGCTGAAATTTCGTTTTGAAAAGTATTCGTCGTCGAATGAAGACTTTGAGGGTGCCATGCAGGCTTTTCACAGTGCTATGATCACCACCTCCGGGAGACCAAATGTCCGTCTGGAGTCAGCCCGAGCTTATGCAGAGCTTTTCCAGAGGCGCCACGATGCATCGTCAGTACTCGACATCTATAAATTCGCCATAGACCTCATTCCGCGTCTCTCGAGTGCTGCGACACCGCTTAACATGCGTTATATGTGGATCCCTTGCATACCAAATACTGTTGACGCAGCTGTGGCTGCTGCTATTGAGGCGGGAGATCTCGCCCTAGCATTGGAATGGTTCGAAAAGGGTCGCTGTATAGTCTGGGGTCAGGTCTTGCGGCTCCGCGCACGCACTCGATGATCTCCGCAGTGTGGTACCGGAACTTGCAGAGGAGGTCCACGACGTATTGGAACAGATTTCTATCAACATGGACACTTTGGAGAGCCTTAGAATGCAGTCCATTTGTTTGGATGCACCAAGTCAGGCACGGGAGAGAGGTAGGCAGTTGGCGTCACGACTTGAAGAGCTTGTTCAGCGTGTTCGAGAGGTGGACCGATTTCAGAATTTTATGCGACAGGAGACGCTGGATGAGCTTCGCGGTGCGGCTGCACACGGGCCCGTGGTCGCTCTCAATGTTTCGCCAAGGCGTTGCGATGCCCTCGTTTTAATTCCTGGCTGCGATGCGATGTGCACGTCCCCCTCCCGAACTTAACGCATGTCAAGATTTCCCAGATGCGGACCTGACTTTCAGAATTGTCTGCGGAACTCTGGTGTGCGTGCGTGTGCTCCAGGCGAGCACACAGCCCGGTGTCGCATCTGGGACTTTGGAACCCGTCTTGTCGAACCTTTGGTCGTGCGTTGTTGCACCCGTGCTGGACAAGCTTCAGATATCTGGATAAAACACGCTCATGTAAATGAGCTACGTGCCGTATTACATGGTGTCCGTCAGGACCACTCGCCTTCTTACCACTGCATGCAGCGGGAATCTACGATCCTGGTCAGACTGACCATCCCCGAGTCTTCGATTTTGTCATCTCGTCATACACTCCGTCTCTTTCCGCATTGCTCAATGTCGTTCGTCCAGAAGAACCTGCACACCACGCAACACAGAGGTTCTTCACGTCCTCAGCCGTTTCACAACCCACAACCCCAAACCAAAGCCGCCTCCCAGGCACTGTGAAAGAGGTCGCCGCAGTGCAGAAGATTGTCGGGGCCGAAAAGTTAACATGGCTCAACGGCGCGGATGCAACGATCACCTCCGTCCTCAAGCTGATGGCGGAAGCATGCATGGGTCCACCTCGCATGCCACGCGATCCAAGACGTCGATTCGCCCACAAAGAGCGCGTTCATGCTGCACGACGGCGGAATGACGTTGCGTATGATCATGGGGCTCGCCTTTGGCGCGCAGGAGCTTGCGGTGCTCTCTGCATGCCAGACGGCGACAGGGGAGGGGGAGTTCTCGGAGGAGGCGGTGCACCTCGCGGCGGAATGCACATGGCGGGGTACGCGAGTGTCGTCGCGACGATGTGGTCCATCGGGGACGACGACGCCCCGATTGTTATGGAAAGGATGTATTCGTACCTCCTTGGTGAGGCGGGATGGGGACAGTGGCCACTCGGCGTATGCGCTGCACCAAGCGGTAGAGCATCTGCGCGACAGAAGTCGGGGAGAGGAGCTTCTTGAAGTGGGTTCCGTTCATTCATGTTGGTGTCTGATGGGTGGGTACGTTAACTTCTCTAAGGCTGGGCGCTCGGGGCTCATCTCCTCACATATATGGATCTTTGAAAGGGGGAAGCCATCCTGCTTGTGTACGATAAGCGTCACAGTAAGGACAAAAGCGTTCGAAACTGTGTGCCCGTAGCTTTCGAGGTTCATAATCGACAACTGCAGTACTCCAAGTGTGGCAAATTCTCAGCGGTATCACGAAAATAGAGATATCGAACATTCACTGCGACCGACAGAATGTCACGGTGTCTGTATGCTTCCAGAGTTAACAAGATCGGGTCTCAAGGTCTCATGCATGAATGCTCGACTCAATGCTCTAAATTCTGGCACCATGGACCATCCATGTTATTGTGTGACGAGACACCTAACCTTCCCAGGAGTTACTGTAAGCCCAATTATAATGTACATACCATCTCCTGTATCGGAGCCTGCTACAGATTATAGTCAGGTAACTTGTCTGATCGCCGGGGTTCCGAACACGGAACTATCGGAACTGCCATGTCGCAACTTTTTTTGCCGCATGATAATGCTCCCGGATTACCATTCCGAGCCAAGTCCTGATAAGCTCATTACAATGGCATAATAATGGGCCATACATAATGGGCATCGCCACATTGCATTATAACGACATTGTCCCCATGCGTGCGGGCTGATAATCAACGTCACGTGAATGATGAAGCTCAATCGCACATTAGGTAGTGTTCTAGTACTACATAGTGTACAGTATGTACTAGTTTTTCCTAATAGCACGAACTTCGTCAAATTTTAAAAATATGAGGTCATGTGATCAGCCACGTCAGCCAGTTCAACGTTCAACATTCAATATTCAACACTCAACACTCACTCCCGCCACTCCACCACACTTGCACTTCAACCATGGCTGTTTGTTTTGACTCCACCCCATATTTGACCCCACCCTGCTTGTTTTTGGCTCCACTCTGCTCGTTTTTGGTCTCATCCTGCTCGTTTTTGGCCCACTGTTCGTTTTTGGTCTCGCCCACTCGTTTTTGGCCCTGCTGGCTTGCTTCTGGTCCCACCCGCTCGTTTTTGGCCCTACCCATTCGATTTTGGCCTGGCCTGTTTGTTTTTGGTCCCGCCTACTCGTTTTTGGCCCTGCTGGCTCGCTTTTGGTCCACCGGCTCGTTTTTGTTCCTACCCGTTCGTTTTTGGCCCTACCCGCTCATTTTTGGCCCGCCTGCCCTGCTGACTCGCTTTTGGTCTCACCCGCTCGTTTTTGGTCCTGCCCACTTGTTTTTGGCCCCGCTGGCTCACTTTTGGTCCCACCCACTCGCTTTTGGCCCTACCCATTCGTTTTTGGCCCTACCCGCTCGTTTCTGGCCCACTCTGTTCATTTTTGGTCCTGCCCACTTGTTTTTGGCCTTACCCATTCGTTAGCGCGTTAGCCCTCACCCATTTGTCTTAGACCTGCTGGCTTGTTTGTTTTTGGCCCTACCCGCCATTTCGAGCCGTTCGAACCTTGGACCCCTTGCCCATTCTGAATGTGTCGCAGGCACGACGTACATCATTTTTGTTGTAGCTAATACACGAATATAGTAAATTTAATACTCATGCACTGAACTGTAGTATACTAGTAAATAGGGAAAAAAAATGAGCCTGTCAAGTACTTGGTACGGGACTCCATTATAATGTGATTTACTAGTTGTTCATGTCATGATCATAAATTTCGCCCCCCATGAAAATGCCTTACAATGATACGTGGGAAAGGTACGCCTTATAATGCATGTGCATGACTAACCATGGCCGCCAAAAAGTTGCGACAGTCAACTACATACAAGGTCAACTATGTGTAGTCTTACTTCATGTCACTCTGAGCTCTGAGATCTGAAATGCGGGGATCAACTCAGTGTTCACGCACTTCGAAAGTTCGACACTAGTTCGACTCAGACAAAGTGGAACATCTAGCGGAAAACGTTGCATGCACGTGCAGGCAATGACGTACACCAGCATGCTTGAACATGCTGCATGCACATGAGCCTCGGTGTACATGTGGCATTGGGAACATGTTAGTGGTGTTAGTGGAGTCATTCACTTTATAAAGCTCGTCATCAGCTCATGCCCGTCTCTAGCCCATAAGTACTTTTGCTGAACCTTCTCTGCCTCTCCGTTTCTATTCGCAGAACTCTCGCGTGGGCGCTGGTCCTATCTGCATTCCCACTCCGAGTCGGTGCTCAACTCGTCCTGAACAGTTTTCTTACCTCATCCGCTCTATACTGATATGGGTACAGTAGGGTCTAATTCGTATGCATTAGCAACGTTCTCACCATGTTGGATAGGAAACTGGCTCAGTACAACGTTGCGATGGGTTATCGAACTTGTGCATCCAGGTCCCCACAGTTTCACCGTCCTCGCGAATGCTTTTGCCGCACGATTCGAATACACGGGAGACATGTCGGATATCAATCATGCTATTTCCGCCCGGCGGCAAGCTGTCCTAGCCACGCCTGATGGGCATGCAAATATGCCTGCATGCCTTATGAATCTTGGACACTCGTACCTAACACGATTTGAGTCTTCTGGAGAGCTCCCTGACATCGACAATGCTATCGCTACCCTCCAACAGGCTGTTGATCTCGCCCCAGATGACTACCCTTACAAGCCTGCGTGTCTTACCAACCTCGGTCACGCCTTCTTATCTCGATTCAGATATCGAGGTGAGCTCGCAGATATCGAGAGTGCAATTTCCACTCAGAAATCCGCTGTTTCCCTCTCTCCCGACAACAACGAGTACAACAAGTTAGCATGCCTCGTCAACCTCGGCAACTCCTTCCTAGAACGATTCAAACACTCCGGGATGATTGAGGATATTGATGAGGCGATTTCTGTTCTGCAGGATGCTTCAAGGCTCATGTCGGGTGACCATGCTTGTATGCCTACTTGTATGACTACTCTCGGAAGCTCGTTTTCGAAGCGTTTTGAACGCCTCGGCGAGCTTCTCGACATTAACAATGCGATTTCTGCTCATCAGCAAGCCATCAAAATTGCTCCAGACAATCACCCCGAGAAACCTTGGTACCTCACCAACCTTGGAAACTCCCTTGTTCGTCGATTCGAACGGCTCGGAGACCTTGCTGACGTTGATGGGGCAATATCTGCTCACCAGCAAGCGGTACAATTGACTCCTGAAGGCCACCCTAATCTTCCCGGTCGCTTCGGAAACCTTGGAAACTCGTTTCAGGCTCGCTTTGACCACTTTGACAACGTCTCCGATATCAACGGAGCTGTTGCTGCTCACTGGCAGGCAGCTGAACTCACCCCACATGACCATGTATACAAAGCTCCCTATCTCAGCAATCTCGGAAACTCTTTAGTGCGGCGGTTTGAGCTTCTGAAGGAACCTGACGATATCGACAATGCCATCTCCGTCCAGCAACTGGCTGTGGAGCTGACACAAGATGACCATCCTAATCAACCTGGATGTCTGAGCAACCTCGGAAGCCATTTTCTATGCCAATTTGAGCATTCCGGTAATATTGCCGACATCGACTCGGCCATTTCCACCTTGCAGCGGGCTGTGGAGCTCGCTCCCGACGGCCATGCATACAAGCCTGCCTGTCTCAACCAGCTGGGAAAGTCCTTATTTTGTCGATTCGATCATCGAGGATATATCCCAGACCTCGATGATGCGATATCTGCTCAAGAGCGGGCCCTCGCTCTCCTCCATGACGGCCATGCCTATAGACCGGCATGTCTCGCGGACCTCGGAAACTCTTTACAAGCTCGGTTCAAGCGTCTAGGCAATACTGCCGACATGACCGCTGGCTTACTTGCTCTAAGGAGCGCAGCTACCGCATCCTCAGGTCCTCCATCCCTCCTACTATCTTCTGCACGAACCTGGGCGTTGTTGTGCGCCGTGCATCGTCAAGATAATCTGTTAGATGCACATACCATAGTAATGAAGCTCGTACCACGAGTCGTGTGGTTGGGTGGCAGTGTGCATCGCCGCTATGCCGACCTCTCCACTGTTGGGAGCGCCGTTAACGAAGCCGCAGCAGCAGCGATTGGGGAGGGTAACATTGAGCTGGCCCTCGAATGGCTCGAGGAAGGTCGTTGCGTGGTGTGGGGGCAAATCCTTCGACTCCGTACTCCCGTCGACGAGCTTCGTCGCGTTGCTCCAAAGCTGGCAGACGAGCTACAAAATGTATCTTTATTACTCGAACAGGCGGGGATGGTGGGCTCTGCCCCGCCTCTAGAAGGCGGAGATATCTCGATGGATATGTTGCGAGAGGAAAAAAGTCAGAAGCATCATGCTTTAGCACGGAGGTATGACGAGCTGATCGTCGAAGCACGCGGGCTGCCCGGCTTTGGTAACTTTCTGCGACCAAAACGATTTTCCTCCCTTCGCAATGCTGCAAAATCTGGACCCGTTGTTGTCTTGAATGTTGACGAGTCTCGCTGTGATGCACTTATCTTGCCCAGTCCAGTCGGTACTCTGGTTCATGTTCCCCTCGATCGTCTCTCTTATGTGATGGCCCGCACAATGCGATCCACCTTCCTACAGTCCCTTCGAGACCACAATGTGCTTGCACGTGGGACGTTCCCCGTTTTGGGTGAAGGACGCCACAGTATAAAGTATGTGCTGGAAACTCTCTGGGAACGTGTCGTAGAACCAGTTCTCTCCAAGCTCAATATGGTTGTGAGTAGCTGCTTTCCCGGCCGTGGGCCTAGCTATGCGTTGAATGACTATTACATACCTAACTCAGACAACACCCAACCTGAATGGCACACCCCGTGTGACGTGGTGTGGAACGGGGCCTTTGGCGTTCCTTCCTTTTCATGCCGCAGGGATCTACAATTCCAGCAAGCAATACCGCCCAAAAATATTTCATCTGGTCGTTTCCGCGTACACGCCTACCCTTAGCACACTGCTCGTGAATGAGGAATGCAGTATTCCAGACTCAAACCGACGCATCCTCATCGTGTCCCAGCCTGCGACTCCTGGACAGCAACCACTCCCGGGGACCATGACCGAGGTCTTGGCTATACGGAAGTCCATCTGCGAGATGGAATCGACATGGCTGAACGATACGAAAGCCACGAAGGACGCTGTAATTCAGGCAATGGAGAATCACAGTTGGGCCCACCTTGCTTGCCATGCTGTCCAGAATTCAAAGGACCCGACAAAGAGCACTTTCCAGCTCGTGGATGGGCCGCTTCAGCTGGCAGACATCATGAAGAAATCATTCAAGCACGCCGAGCTAGCAGTACTCTCGGCTTGTCAAACCGCATCGGGTGACGAGAAGCTGCCAGAGGAAGCGGTACATCTGGCGGCAGGAATGCTAATGGCAGGTTACAAGAGCGTCATTGCGACAATGTGGTCGATAGGAGACAGCGATGCTCCAGTGGTCGTAGAGGAGCTGTATCGGTACCTGGCACAGGAGGCTGGAGGCGATAGCAGTAAGGCAGCATACGCTTTGCATAGTGGGGTGAAACGCTTGCGGGAGAAAGTCGGGGAGGAAGAATTTGTCAAGTGGGTTCCATTTGTTCACTACGGCCTGTAAGATTCTTTGATAGGATTATGTCTGTTTTTATACCGAGGGTCATCGTCCGACCTATGATGGATGTACATATATCGCGGCTGAATCGTTAGGCTTCTCGACACCATCCTGTTTGGTGCTCCTTCTGTTCACACCGAACAGTTGCACGGCATCTGCCAGTGGGTCGACCAAACGATTAACCTGCTACGCTGGCAAAGTTTCATCGGGACGTTGTGCGATGAATGGAATGGTTTCACGATTTACGTATGTACGAGTTCCTTCCTCTCTCTCCTGCTTTGTTTCATTCCGACCCTTCCTAAACGAGTTCTCGAATAGTCCACCGTGCTCCTCGCTGTCGACGTCAATTTTCTTGCTGTCCCTGAGATGAACGGCAGTACCGCGATCCAAGCTGTGACTCAACTTGCTGTGTACTTTTCAACGACAAGTGCTGTTGGTTCCTTGATCACCTCCGTGCTACTCACCAATCAGAGTCGAGGACGGGCGCTAAAATCTGCTGATCAAGCGGTACTACACTCACTGGCTCCTGCACCTGACCACACTGACTTCCACATTCACAAACTACAGGCATCCTATATGCAGCGCATGGCCAACACATCTGTTGGCTTGAACGCGCTAGGGATCATGTATAGTCTGCCATTCGGGTTGATCATGTGGGGGTAAGTTTACTTGTAACGGCCCAGTCACCTCTTCTAAACTCACGTTACCCACATGGGTTGGTGTTTTTCATAATCGCACTCTCACTGCTCATCTTTGGCCAAGGGGACTCTACGCCACGCATCGTAGCCATTCCTTTCTGCTTTGTCATCGCTATACTCGGATCCTGGCCTGCCTGGTACAAGGGAGAGAAAATGTTCTTCTATAGAAACCCACGAACTCCTACGATGTCGCACTGTTAGGCGGGTTCGCTCGGAAGTTTCAAAATTTTTTGGTATTTCTTCGATGGGGACGGTCATTCGTATACACATGCTACTAACAAATTCGGAACTTGTATCTATAGAGCACACCCCTCGTCTTGATTTTTGTGGTCAACTAGTAGCACAAAGAGCCACTGCCACCACCAGGCAAAGCGATGGGCCAACGAGTTACAATATATAGATTCAGATACACCAGATAAACGACGGATAAACGACATGCTCTGAGGAACTGGTGTGTGGTGTGTCGATTAACATAAAAACCTTCCAAACGAACGAAAGAATGCCCATGATACCTGATAGGTGCGCTCGCCACAGATAAATTTTGACGTAGTCCACTATCCTCCTACCGACTCCGAGTGGGTATTTTTCGCACCACGTCAGCGTCAAGCGCAGGTGGCTCGACTGGCGGGGTATCACAGTTACGATTGGGCTCCCCTCTTGGAGTGCGCGTGGCTCGGCCCCACTTCGTCCACCAATCCTGCACACCCTGACCCGCGTCGAAATCGAAATATTGAAGGTAGTCTGCGGAGGTAGTAGGAAGGGCTTCTTCGTTGGTGGTGTCCCAGTCAATAATCATGTCTCGGCTGCCTCCTAGCCGCTCATCATGAGGGCGCTGTTGCGACCCGTTTGGCAAATAGAGTTGGTCGCGTCTTTGGCGTTCAGTAGATTGAACACTGGCGCAGCGTGGCTGTCGAATTTCTTCGTAGACAGTGAGTAACATTGATGTTTGCGATCGCGTTGCGGGAAGCGAGAAGAGGCTCGACAATGCCATCGCATCCTCGATACCCATGGCGACATTATGTACTCCGTTTGGCTAATCGGAAAGGTATTGATATTACGAAGAGAAAAGCCACGGATAATGCTCACGACTATGGGATGTGCCGCCTCGCCAACTATCACAACTTTCCCGCTCTCGTGCACCCAGTCATCAAACGGATCATGATGGATAAATTTGACCTTGGTCATGTTCTCTGCAAGATTTACGAGCTTCTGAACTCTGAACGTGTATATTCAGCGTGAATGCAACCCGTTTTAGCGAGGTCTACCGACCTGGGTTCGAACAAGTGGAGCCGCAGTAACTCGCTACTTATCGGGCAGTTTTCCACCCACACCTCCTCACCAGGTTCCTCCTTCATCGGAACACCCACAACGAGCGTATAACCTTGGTTTGGCTCGTCCAGAAGTCACAACGACAGTGCGCCAAAGAAACGGCAAGTACTCACAGTGCGCATACCACTGATATAGCATTCGTCTGCAAGCCATATTGTATACTGTAAACTTGGCTTAATGGTACGTTCCACGAATAGAGCACATCAACATACATCAGAGGTTTCGACAAGCGGCACGAGATCTTCGTGCTGCCTCATCTTGTCGGCAGGAATAATGAGACTTGTCGCGAACCATTAACGACCAGAACTAAATCAAGACAGTCTGATTGCTCACTTGACAGACAGGTATTTGTCTCGCACTCCGTCGAAGGCTTGTGGACCAACGACGACGGGGCGCACCACGCTTCTGTAGCCGTCTGCACCTATTATGACATCCGCCGACATCTTTGCGCCACTGGCAGTCGTTACTGTGCCAGACCACGGGTCGACTGACACGACCTCCATACCATGAAGAATCTTCACGCCAGCTTTCTTCGCACGGTCGTAAAGCATGATATGCAGATCTGCGTGCTGGGAGGAATAACATCAGCGGTTCTTTTCGAGCCTCTAGCTAGACGGCTAACCTGAATATGGTAGAAATTGCCAGGGAGGGCCTTCATTAACGTGTCATGAAGGATAACAACTCCCAAGTGTTCACCAGTGGCCCCTATGTAAAATCCTCACCATCAACCCATCAGTCTTGGACTTCGACAACGGACCACGTACCCGCAATTAGCGCGGACTTGGCAACCTTGACCGATCTTTTAGCTAGAGATTCTCCCATATCCCAGTAATCGAGAATGCACGTCATATTCGGTGGTGAGCGGACACCACCACGACTCTGTAAACGCCCAAGGTTACTTTGGTTCTGCACGACAGCTAGACGGTGCATTGGAAACACGCCAATCACCTTGGAAAGACCATCACTCCGTTCGAGTACTGTCACTTGATGACCAGCTTGTTGTAGGGAATATGCGCATGCTAGACCTGCTATGCCTCCTCCTACGACAATAAACTCGAGCATGTCCTCCGTTCTTGGAGGTATACCAGGAAGACCTTTTATCGGCATATTTAGTAGAAGATAAGCAGGGTTGCTCGGAGTGACTATGATAGACGACGACCACTAGCTGCCTCTGTCAAGCGCGATGTGGGTCACAATGAAGATGCGAAGAGAGGACGATAGACGTGCCAATCAATACGAAAACTCTCCGCAGAGGTCTGTGCACACATTTAAATATCGTAAGTCGGTTTTATTTTGGTATAGTTCAGGGAATTTCCTTTTTGAGACTGTCTCACCAATCAAAGGTCAACGTAAGGGATGTTTTGTAGATTGGCACTAGTACTACTGCAGCGGTGTAACTTATGTCACTGAGAGGAGAGATGGCGATGGAATCGGATGGATCACGAGGCAAGACTGACGTGGCACGACCTGCCCAGCAGTCGATTTGCCAGTCTTGGTTACCGAGAAAAATGGGGCAGTGGTTCAGAGAACGTGCAGGTCACTGCAGGAGTTAAGCTACTGACCAGCGTCTTTGTAGATGGTCGTCCACTAGTGGTTACTATTGTGTCGTGACCGAAAGAACAACGAACCAGCGCATTTCCGACAGATCTGTGCTATATACGATGTTTGGATAGAGAGCACCACAAAACTGAGCGCTTTTTCAAAATGGCTGTAAGGCAACTTCATCCAAAATTGTGCATAGCCCGGATCGACATACCTAAGCGCTCAATCAATGAGTAAATTGTTTTGGTTTAGCTGCCACTTTAGGCAATGGATACCTATTTTCTAATTAGGCTCAGGCTAAGGCAAATTCAAAAAAATGACAGCGGCACATTATGTACACTGTCAATCGCTGTTGCTAACCGTGATTGTAGCGGCTTCATCTACTCATGATAAGCGGTATAATCGCACCGCGCCTGATTGCATTCGTCTCCACAGTGTCAAAAACAGGTGCATCGCGCCGTTCAGGAAGGTTTCTCCGTTCTATAAGAGTGGCATGAGTGTGATACCCATAATGTCGACACAGCTGGTTCAACATGGTGTGTTGCTTTGAGGTGTTTGTGTAAAGCTACCTAGCAGTACCCCCCCTTCCGTTAAAGGTGACGCACAATGTCCATCTGGTGCATCAATGGACCCGTTCGCGTTCACGATACCACCAACAATGTCAGGGCAACCATGAAACAGTCAACATCATTAGCGAACCATGGGTGGAGCAGGCCACTGCCAGTGATCTCACCTCTACTGACGCTCCCAAGTCCTTCAGCGGGTGGCCGATCAGTGGCTCAACGAAGAAGCCAAGCGTAAGCACCTTTTTATTTAAGCACCTGCATTCCTGTCGATATCCTCTCACTTCAGATCCACGTGAAACCTCCTCGAGTCAAAGAAAGTGCCTTCAGCATGGAGTGTGAGGTATGAATATACTATTTTAACTCGTCCATATGTTTTCCATATGTCACGAACCCGGTGCAAATGAATAGTTATTCCAGGTTATTGATATCATCCATCCTGTTACCGGAAAGGCAGGGTCCACGATGCTGCTGGGCCATGTCAAGTATATACACGTCCGCAACGACATGCTCACAGACAGGGGCACAGTGGACATGACCTTGTTCAAACCGCTTTCGAGGATGGGCGATGTTACATATGCTCGCGTGGGCGACGGGTTATGGGAGCAGGAGAAAGACAAAATTTCTGAGCTTGAGTAGATGTTTGGTGTGCTAGACGTGATGTAGATTACCAAACAGCTCATGCGCAACGTTTTCACCCTGAGCACGCCACACACCAGTCCAGATACATATGTCGATGGTGTTTGGACACAAGGAGAGTTCTAAAAAAAAATGCATGTAGTGAATGTGGACTTCGACTCGCTCGCTGACTGCGTGGCCAGATCCAGGGTGAGTGTGAGTGCATGCATGTTATGCGAGATCGACTTCAGCTGAGGAAGACTGTTAGGTTGCTGCTGACTAGTGTGATCTCGACTTTTCCGAGGTATGATGCGACGTGCCGATCACAGCAATCCGAGCAGTCTGCTCGCACGGCAACGGAATCAAGTAAGTTATGGTATTGCCAACCCTGTTCAAATCGCTTCGAACAACATGTTTGTCTTCTCTGCAAAGTACAGTTGATGTCCTATAGCCTTGCAATTTGAACCTAGTATCTTTGTTGTGCAGAATCGTTGGTTGGGGGCCAGTGTCTTTGGATAGAGAGTATCATCATAAATACACAGATATTTTTGGTTTCGTTGGCTGTCGGTGTCCAACCCTAACTGCTGATAATAATATGTAGTATAGTGGTTAACGCGGTTTCTTCCTGCCAAGTGACCGCTGAATTCAAAACGTTACAGCTACATGCAAAAGCTTAAGGTTAGACCGACGTCGACCGCTTCGCCTCTACTTTGTAGAATTTCTGATTATGAAGCAAAGCAAACAAACCTCCCTTAAGCAGTTCTTACTAGGCCTGAGTGAGACCCATCGAGTGTACTAGTAGTACTACCTAGCCTCATTCAAAACGTTACAGCTAGATGCAACAGGTTAGACCACTTCAAAGCTTCGCCTCCACTTAGAAACTTTAATTGTGGACTCTGGAGCAAACGTTCCAAACAAATATGGGAAGCGAGACCTGTCACGCCCCACCACGTGTAAAACAGTTGATCCCTCGTCAGCTGCCAGACGGCACGCGCTGAGGTAGTAATAACACCCTTCAAGCTGGACTACCGCATGTGAGGGGTCGTGTGCGGACTTCACCTACATTTATTAATACAGAGTGTGTAGAGACAGTGGCCATGAGTGGCAACGGTGCATCCACCCAGAGGGTGCTCTGTAAGTATTTCCGTCTGGAGCGAGATGGAAAAGTAAGCGATTCCTCGCATGTTCTGCTGTTATATCGACTAATACATCACTGGAGAGGACGTTGACAGATGCGAACATGGATCACCAGCCCACTCGAGCTCTCGCAGACACCTTTGCTACCAAGCTTTGGTCTAAAGTAGACACTGAGCAGTATCCGGAGGTCGAACTTATCTTATACGATAACTCGGAAGAAAGCGTAACTTGCAAGTACTATTTTGTCTCTCATGAAAAACTCGCGGTATTTTGGATCCACAAATATTTACCCTATTCGATATTCTATGGACTCAAGGGCGTTGAAGCAAATGATCACATTCGTAGGTGCTTAATCCTCGTGATGGCTCGGTGTTCCTCACTGTTGTGGGATTGGCGATCGAGACGCAATACTGGTGTGTGCATCGTCACTTGTAGCCGTGAGGTTCTTGGTCCAGATAACGTGATGCAGTCTGCTCAAACGTTCGTGCAGTCCTAAACCCAATCATAGATTAATACCAGGTTCCACTGCGAGCTTTTCCACAACCACATACCCATCACCAAAGCCATCATTGAGAACCTACGTTTGATCGCAGTCCATGCCATTTCCGGTAGGCCTGTCTGGTCCTGACCTTCAGGGAGGTTTTACCAAACACCGCAGACGCCATCCTATCCGATCATGCGCTTATGGAGCTTTCGGTTTCGCAGCTCCAACAACATCTCGATCTGCTCACGAACATTGCAGATGCGGGGTGCTTTGTCCGCCAGGATGGGTACATCACGTCTATTATAGGCAAGTGTTCTCCTTCTGAGACGGTGCCAGTAATGTTCAGGCAGTCTTGCAGGACGACTTATGCGAATATTCAGTACGTTTTCGGATTTCCTCTCGTCGATTGCCAAAATATGTGATGTCAAAATTGCCATTCGGATTGATCATGTGGGGTAAGTTTGCTTGTATCGGCCAGTCGCTCCTTCTAAACTCACGTTGCCCACACAGGTTGGTGTTTTTCATCATCGCACTCTCACTGATCGTCTTTGGCCAGGGGAACACTGCGCCACGCATCGCAGCCATTCCTTTCTGCCTTGTCATCGCTATACTGGGACCCTGGCCTGCGTGGTACATGGAATGTTCTTCTATAGAAAATCACGAGCTACTACAATGTCTCACTGCTAGACCTGTTCGCTTGGAAGTTTCACAATTTCCCGGTATTCCTTCGATGGGGACGGTCATTCGTACACATGTTAACCGATTCAGAAATTCGGAACTTGTATCTATAGAACACGCCCCATCGTCTTGATTTTTGTAGTCAACTAGCAGCACAAAGAGCTACTGCCACATCAGGTAAGCGATGGGCTGTACCCTCCCATCGCTCATTGCTAAGTTCGCGGTCGATCACGGTGACCACCACGTCAGGAAACACGAGTTGTAAACTTAGCGAGATGGTGACTGGCACTGACTGCCCCCCCTAAAGTTAACTATCAGTACTTGGCGCTTCTTGAAACGAACCACCTCAATGACATCCTAGAGTCGTCGGGCTCGTACTTCGTTGAGTTCAATACTGAGTAATTTGAGAGCCCGATGGAAGAGAGCGCGTATGTCCGTGGCTTTCGACGCTTTGACCTGATCATTCCTGATGAGTCGACAAAGTCGCAAGCCTTATGATTACTAGTAGTGTCGAAGGAAAAATTGGTTTGGGCAACACGGGCGGGCGGGTACTTGCAGTCACCCTGTTCTTACCTCCACATCATGTGGAGAACAGGTGGCCATCGTCCGCCCTACGGGTGTGTCACGGTATCGTGGCTGGACTAGTTTACGTCTCTGATAGATAGATATATTACACACTACACTTCACTGCATAGATCTTCATAATAACGAGCAACAATACATATGTAGATTCACATACATTAGATAAACGACAAATATGCTCGGAGCAACTGGCGTGTGGTGTATGTCAATTGAGACTAAAACCGTCCAAACGAACGAAAGGATGCCTATGATACCCGACGGGTGCGCTCGCCACAGATGAATTTTGACGGAGTCCACTATCCTCCTACCGACTCCGAGTGGGTATTTCTCACACCACGTCGGCGTCAAGCGCAGGTGGCTCGACCGGCGGGGTGTCACAGTTACGATTGGGCTCCTCTCTTGGAGCGCGCGTGGCTCGGCCCCACTTCGTCCACCAATCCTGCACACCCTGACCCGCGTCGAAATCGAAATGTTTAATGTGGTCTGCGAAGGTAGTACGAAGGGTTTCTTCGTTGGCGTTGTCCCAGTCAATAATAACATCTCGGCTGCCTCCCAGCCGCTCATCGCGACGGCGCTGTTGCGTCCCGTTTGGCAAACAGAGATGATCACGTCTTTGGCGTTCAGTAGATTGAACAGCAGCGCTGCGTGGCTGTCGTATTTCTTCGTAGACAGTTAGCAACATCGATGTCTGCGATCGCGTTGCGGGAAGCGAGAAGAGGCTCGACAATGCCATCGCATCCTCGATACCCATGGCGACGTTATGCATTCCGTTTGGCTAATCGGAAAGGTATTGATATTACGAAGAGGAAGGCCACAGATGATGCTCACGACTATGGGATGTGCCGCCTCGCCAACTATCACGACTTTCCCGCTCTCGTGCACCCAGTTATCAAACGGATCATGATGGATAAATTTGATCTTGGTCGTGTTCTCTGCAAGGTTTACGAGCTTCTGGACCCTAAACGTGTTTGTTTAGCGAGAGTACAACCCGTTTTAGCGAGGTCTACCGACCTCGGTTCGAACAAGTGGAGTCGCAGTAACTCGCTACTTATGGGGCCGTTTTCCACCCACACCTCCTCACCAGGTCCCTCCTTCATCGGAATACCCATAACGAGCGTATAACCTTGGTTTGGCTGGTCCAGAAGTCACAACGACAGTGTGCCAAAGAAACGACAAGTACCCACAGTGCGCACACCACTGATATAGCATCCGTCTGCAAGCCATATCGTATGCTGTAAAATTGGCTCAAATGATACGTTCCACGAATAGAGCACATCAACATACATCAGAGTTTTCGACAAGCGGTGCGAGATCTTCGTGCTGCCTCATCTTGTCGGCAGGAATAATGAGACTTGTCGCGAACCCATCAATGACCAGAACTAAATCAAGACAGTCTGATTGCTCACTTGACAGACAGGTATTTATCTCGCACTCCGTCGAAGGCTTGTGGGCCAACGACGACGGGATGCACCACGCTTTTGGGGCCGTCTGCACCTATTATGACATCCGCCGACATCTTTGCGCCACTGGCAGTCGTTACTGTGCCAGACCACGGGTCGACTGAGACGACCTCCATACCATGAAAAATCTTCACGCCAGCTTTCTTCGCACGGTCGTAAAGGATGGTATGCAGATCTGCGTGCTGGGAGGAATAGCATCAGCGGTTCGTTTCGAGCGTCTAGCTGGACGGCGAACCTGAATATAGTAGAAATTGCCAGGGAGGGTTTTCATTAACGTGTCATGGAAGATAACAAGTCCCAAGCGTTCACCAGTGGCCCCTATGTAAAATCCTCATCATCACCCCATCAGTCTTGGACTCGACAACGGACCACGTACCCGCGATTAGCGCGAAATTGGTAACCTTGACCGATCTTTTAGCTAGAGATTCCCCCATACCCCAGTAATCGAGGATGCACGTCATGTTCGGTGGTGAGGGGACACAACCGCGACTCTGTAAACGCCCAAGGTTACTTTGGTTTTGCGCGACAGCCTAGACGGTGCATTGGAAACACGCCAATCACCTTGGAACGACCATCACTCCGTTCGAGTACCGTCACTTGATGACCGGCTTGTTGTAGAGAGTATGCGCATGCTAGACCTGCTATGCCTCCTCCTACGACGATAAACTCGAGCATGTCCTCCGTTCTTGGAGGTGTACCAGGAAGACCTTTTATCGGCATATTTAGAAGATAAGCAGGGTTGCTCGGAGTGACTAGAGGCGACGACCACTAGCTGCCTCTGTCAAGCGCGATGTAGGTCACAATGAAGACGCGAAGAGAGGGCGAGAGACGCGCCACTAGTACTGCAGCGGTGTAGCTTATAACTTATGTCACGGAGAGGAGAGATGGCTCGATGGATCACGAGGCAAGACTGACGTGGCACGACCTGCCCAGCAGTCGAATTGCCAGTCTTGGTTACGGAGAAAAATGGGGCGGTGGTTCGGAGAACGTGACCTTGTTGTTCCAAATTGGACGCTGAGCGCTGAGCGCTGAACATTTATGTATGCAATATGGCTGACTTTGGTGGCGAAGTTTCTCAAATGAGACTGATTGATGATCCACGTAAGTAACTTTGCAAGGAGTTAAGCCACTGACCAGCGTCAAAGTTTGTAGATGGTCGTCCAGTGGTTACTATTGTGTCGTGACCAAAAGAACAACGGGCCAGCGCATTCCGACAGATCTGTGCTATGTACGATGTTTGGCTAGACACTGAAAATGAGCACCACAAGCTGAGAGCTTTTCAATTTTGAAAGGCTTTCATAGCGCAAATTCAGAAGATGACAGCAGCACACTACGTACCATCAGATTGCACTGCTTTGACATAGAAAAACCAAACTTTAGTTCACTGCACGCTCACGTAACACATCTCACAGACCAGGAACCTCCTCGCATGCGCAGTGGGCCAGCACATCATTATCTGTCCCAGTGGCGTCATTATATCCATTGCTGCCAGTGCGCCTGCCTCCTCCCTTGTCGAATATTTGTTGTAAGGGTTGTCTGACTGGATAATCCAATATGCCCTCTGTAGGTAGCGTTTCAACGTGAACGACAGGAGCTTTGCCATTGTACACTGCACCGAGCTCAGCTAGGATCGCGCGTTGTCCTTCTATGTAGAGCTCGGCGTCAATCAGGACTGGATGGTTGTCAGGCATGTGTAAGATACCCTTGATACCACGTGTCGACAGGAGTTAGATCGGGACAGGACACGGACGTGGATATACTACAGACTCACCAGCGACATCATTGGTGGCAGAGAAGGTACAGTGATCCACCGGTCCTTTGTACACCACCACTCCTTTGTACAATTCAATTTTTCTTGACCACATCTTCATCAATTCCTCTAAAACTTAATACTATCATGTTTAGAAACAATCAAGCTCCATAGTGCACGAAAAAAAATCCTATGTTTAATTGTTATATGTTTTGAAATTGGCCAAACAAGAACCTCACACTCAATGTTGGAAATTCTTCGCTCACTGAACATCATTATCCCAACACCAATCTGTTTAAACTTTCAAAAGTTTGGCACCAGAAGTAGACTAGAGCTTTTGATGATTTTAATCAAGGTTTCGCTGTACTGTACATTGTAGATGATGTGTTATGATCCCATCCATAGCGTACAGTAGGCACTTGGAGTAGCTGTGTCACTTGTGTGACAGTAGTGACAGTGTAACACGGCTTGACTGTACAAAGGACTGGGGGTCACGAAAATTGGCCTGTTCAACTGTGTGTCGCATTCCTCATCAAATACACAGTTATTTTGCTTCACACTTGATCCATATGTAGTTCACATAGGATACCTCCATTCGTACCAGGCAAATTTTATTTTTTTCGAGTTTTGTCTTTTATACAACATTTGCATCATTTTGGTGTCCAAAGGAGGGGTGGATCACTGTAGATAGCATCATTACATAATAGACTACAGATGATGATGATAAATTTGGCTAACTACGCTGACAAAGCTCAGGTACTACGTATACCTCGTTAGCTCAAGAGACTACGGAAACATAGCTCGCTAGCGACACTCTCATCCCGTGACTACGCGCACACTGGACCTCAGTGACAGCCAGCAACTTCCAAAGTCTTTCATACATCGCAAGTCTGGCAGAATGAGACTAAACTGGACATTATGGCTCAAATACGTGTTGAGGTTGACCTCTTCACGAGGAGCATCCTGTCTGCGCTATATATCGGCCTTCTTTCGACGTCTACTCAGCCTATTCAAATTATTCGCGTCGAGGAGTACGGGCGACTCAGAGGATCACCGAACACGATTCATAGACGACCCAAGGACATTTGCCAGTGGTGGTGGGTCCATACAACGACGCAGGCCCACATCACCTGCTCTGGAGAATGATGTTGAATATCCGAGAATCATGGCAAGTACTGTGGGTGTGTATATTCCAAATGCATGATCGGCTGGCTTTACATTTGTGACATGAGCAGCGCCAGCTTTCAATTCAAGCCCTACACCGTCTCCACATAATTCAAACCCCAAACTCATCAGTACCCACCGGCTGCTACGGCTGTACCACCCTCCCCTCATGTTATTCCCATTCGTGTTCCCACCCCGGCTCGAGCGTCTATCAATCGTAGTCGTAGTGGAGTCAAAAAACAACTGCTAACTTTTTCTCCTGAGGATATGAATAGATACGAACGACCAGCTCGCATGTATGTCCGAGTCTCACCCCCCTTAGTGAAGCGTCTTTCATAGTCTGGACCCTCGTCAGCTGCCAGACGGCACGCGCTGAGGTAGTAATAACACCCTTCAAGCTGGACTACAGCATGTGAGGGGTCGTGTGCCGACTTTACTGTACGTTTATTAATACAGAGAGTGTAGAGACAGTGACCATGAGTGGCAACGGTGCATCCACCCAGAGGGTGCTCTGTACTTCCGTCTGGAGCGAGGTGGAAAGGTAAGCGATTCCTCGCACGTTCTTCTGTTATATCGACTAATACATCACTGGAGAGGACGTTGACAGATGCGAACATGGATCACCAGCCCACTCGAGCTCTCGCAGACACCTTTGCTACCAAGCTTTGGTCTAAAGTAGACACTGAGCAGTATCCGGAGGTCGAACTTGTCATCGATATCTTATACAATGACGCCGAAGAAAGTGTAACTTGCAAGTACTATTTTGTCTCTCATGAAAGACTCGCAGTATTTTGGATCCACAAATATTCACCCTATTCGATATTCTATGGACTTAAGGGCGTTGAAGCGAATGATCACATTCGTAGGTGCTTGATCCTCGTGATGACTCGGTGTTCCTCACTGTTGCAGGATTGGCCATCGAGACGCAATACTGGTGTGTGCATCGCCACTCCTAGCCGTGAGTTTCTTGGTCCAGATCATAAGGCGATGCAGTCTGCTCAAACGTTCATGCAGTCCTAAATCCAATCATAGATTAATACCAGGTTCCACTGCGAGCTTTTCCCCAACCACATACCTATCACCAAAGCCATCATAGAGAACCTACGCTTGATCTTAGTCTATGCCATTTCCGGTAGGTGTGTCTGGTCCTGACCTTCAGTGAAGTTTTACCAAACACCGCAGACACCATCCTATCCGATCGTGCACTTGGGGAGCTATCGGTTTCGCAGCTCCAACAACATCTCGATCTGCTCACGAACATTGCAGATGTGGGGTGCTTTGACCGCCAGGATGGGTACATCATGTCTATTATAGGCAAGTGTTCTCCTTCTGAGACGATGCTCATAATGTTCAGACAGTCTTGCAGGACGACTTATGCGAATATTCAGTACGTTTTTGGATTTCCTCTCCTCGATTGCCAATTTATGTGATGTCAAAATTCACGAACATCGTAGCACACCTCAAGTTTGCCAACTTCCATGGGCAGGTGGGCGCACGACTGAACGCCGACCAATCCCTGTATGACACAGTCGGAAGAAAGAAGGATAGGTCGCTGTCCTACGTCGTTAGGCTTCTCGACCTCATCCTGTTTAGTGCCCCTTCTGTTCACACTGAACAGTTGCACGGCATCTGGGTAGACCAAACTATCAATCTGCTACGCTGGCAAAGTTTCATCGGGACGTTGTGCAATGAATGGAATGGCTTCACGATTTACGTATGTACAGATTCCTTCCTCTCTTTTTTGCCTTGCCTCATTCCGACCCTTCCTAAACGAATTCACGAATAGTCCACTGTGCTCCTCGCTGTCGACGTCAGTTTCCTTGCTATCCCTGAGCTGAACGGGAGTACCACGATCCAAACTGTGACTCAACTCGCTGTGTACTTTTCAACGACGAGTGCTGTTGGTTCATTGATCGCCTCCGTGCTGCTCACCAATCAGAGTCGAGGACGGGCGCTAAACTCTGCTGAGCAAGCGGTACTACACGCATTGGCTCTTACATTCGACCCCACTGACTTCCACACTCATAAACTGCAGGTGTCCTATATGAAGCGCATGGCCAACACATCTGTTGGGTTGAACGCGCTAGGGATCATGTATAGTCTGCCATTCGGGTTGATCATGTGGGGGTAAGTTTGCTTGTAACGGCCAGTCGCTTCTTATAACCTCACGTTGCCCACACAGATTAGTGTTTTTCATCATCGCACTCTCACTGATCGTCTTTGGCCAAGGGAACTCTGCGCCACGCATCGCAGCCATTCCTTTCTGCCTTATCATCGCTATACTGGGATCCTGGCCTGCGTGGTACAGGGGAGAAAGAATGTTCTTCTATAGAAAACCACGAGCTACTACAATGTCTCACTGCTAGACGGGTTCGCTCGGAAGCTTCGCAAATTTTCGGTATTCCTTCGACATCGGGGACGGTCATTCGTACACATATAGTAACTGATTCAGAAATTCGGAACTTGTATCTATAGAACACACCCCTCGTCCTGATCTTTGTAGTTAACTATAGCGGCACAATAATCCCACACGACTTCATCTACTGATCATGATGTAGCGTGTTGGCCTCAAAAGACGCTACGCTCCTCATGAGTGAGATTTCCATGATTTTAAATGCTCACATTGCACACAATGTCCTGTGTTAATCCCACGCTAACCCTGTTGGTTGCTGCTGACTAGTGTGATATCGACTTTTCCGAGGTATGGTATGACGTGCCGATCACAGCAATCCAAGCAGTCTGCTTGCATGGCAATGGAATCAAGCACGGTATTGCCAACCTGTTTGAATCGCTTCGAACAACGTGTTTCCCTTCTCTGCTAAGTACAGTCGATGTCCTATAGCCTCGAACCTGGTATCTTCCCCGCATTGCCGCAACGCGCTACTACAGTCAGTGGAGAGAATCCGTGGAATACTAGGATTTTGCGACGTAGTCGAGAACAAGACCGAGCCAGATAATAAAGCCCAGGGTGACATTTGACTAAAAGTCATCCTCAGCTCCAGTCGACCATGCATAAATGTACTTGCACTCACAAAGACTTTGTCGAAGCAGTCCTTGTGCGACTCGAAGTCCACAGTCGCTAGCTGCCACAAAAGGTGTAGTCCCGCACCGCCAACGGACACCACAAAGTAAATGGCGGTTTGATCGTTTACGACCCCCGCGTATGTCAGGGATGCTATGAACATCAGCGAAAAGAGAGAGAGAGCAGGACGGATCCGAGGGCCGAAATACAATGCCGTAGATCCCACACCTGCTTTCGCATCATCATGTTTATCCTGTGGATTGGTGATCTCAGCCGCACAGAACCAGTCGAGACCGCAATTACTAACCAGACATGCGTAGATGGTGTCATAGATGATCGTCCACCTGATGGAGCAATTTAAGCGTCTGCGGGATTTAGACATGAAAACACACGAACGCCCATGCTCCAATAAATAGAATGTTGGGTGTAGTATAGTTCTGCGCCTCTCCCACCGAGGCCCACCCCACAAAGATACTGCAGTTCATCGTCATACCTAGTTAAGCCTGTATGAGAGCACAAGAGGGAAGTTGGTGTCGAGAGCTCTTACCGAGCCAAGCCTGCGGCCAGTTCGTCCAGCGCTTCATCAATGGGTATAATGTGAACAGGACAATGCTGAACAGACCAACGCGGAACCTAGAAGAGGCGCATCCGGGCGGCGCATAGTGTTATGAAGACTAAACAAAGTAACCACCACACTCACGCCAACGGGTCTGGGCTCGCGAGAATAAGGAAGAGTAGACTTCCCATAACGAGAGCAACTAGTAACGCCACTGCCGATCGCATAGAGATACTGCCGGAAGGAAGAGGTCGCGACTTCGTACGCTCTGATAAATTTTGATATTAGCTACTAGAGAGGGCAAATAAACATGATCACCACTTGCCCACTTGACGATCATAGTCAACGTCAAGTATGTTGTTTACAACGCACCCAGCGCAATGCAGCAGGGTGCATAAACCGAAGAGAGTAAGAACATGGAGAACTAGGACATCAAAGGCTGTAGCATATCGATATGCTGCCAAGGTGGCTGCCCAAGCTAAGATGTCATACATGAGTACTGGTCCCCGTGCTATATAACGAAGATATGTACCAGAGGGCCAGAAGACGAATGCGGTTCCCAAGGGGAAATCATCCAGTCGACATAGTTGCATATAAAGTTGCCACTTCGGCGGAGACTTCGAAACGAATGTCTGAGGCTTTTCTGTCATTACGTGGGTGTGTAGAATGTTGGTTGAAGCCAGTGTCTTTGGATAGAGAGTATCATCATAAATACGTGGCGACCTTTGGTTTCATCGGCTGTTGTTGGCTGGTAATAGTAATAGAGCCTTCCTGCCAGTAAATATAGGCTCATCCTGCCAGTGATGGAAGTATCAATCCAACGGTACCCTAAAACTGCATAAACAGTTAGTCTCGATTCTCGAGCCAGACATGGTTTATGGTCGCACCTCCGAAATCCTCCGGAGACCAGCGTACACGAGAGTTGTTATTCGAAGATGGCAACTCTGTAAGGAACGCCTTTGTTGTGCAGAATCGTTGGTTGAGGGCCAGTGTCTTTGGATTATCAGAGAGTATCATCATAAATACACAGAGATTTTTGGTTTCGTTGGCTGTTGTTGGCTAACCCTAACCGGTGATATGTAAGAATAGTGCTGTCTCTTCCTGCCAGCGACTGTCAGTTAGGTCGCTTCGCCGCCACTTACTGTAAGCAGAACTTTTGATTGTGGAGCCACTGGGGCGAACCAAACAAATATGGGAAGCGAGATCCTGTCACGCCCCACCACGTGTAAGAAAGTCACTCGCAGATCGGTGCTCAAGCAGTCGTTCCCGTGGTTGTGTTCCAATTGCAAGTTGATTCATCGACGAAAACGAGGTGATGGGCACTGAAATTCTCGCTGATTTGAATGCTTGGAATGTATTAGGTGATCCTCGTTACGCTCGGGTGCAATGCGGGCTAACTTCGTCAGCTGAAGGAGGTTTAACAGTAGCTATCAAAATTACCTTCTTCCTTGGAAAACCTCTCTGTCAAAGGACTCGAGTACTCGTACAATAGTCACATCTCGTGAACTGTGATGCGACATACCTCTTCAAGTTCTTGCTGTAGTTCCAAGATGTAGATGTCTGGTGTCCGCTCGATACAGCCTTCGAGAAACTAGAATGGCATGCCAGTGAATTGGAGCTCTGACTCTAAGCTTAAGGTAAGAATATACCGCAATGTCGAGGGAGGTGAATTTTCTGGGTCGACCTTGCTGGATCAGATCTCGCTGGACTGCCTGACTTCCACCACAATTACATTGCTCGGCGGATACGGTCTCTGTGCTGATTCCAGTAGCGCGAGCGACCTGACCCGGGCGCATATGAGCATCTAGAAATCGTAACGATCTGCTCTTTTGCTGCTCGTTGAATGTGACGATGATTTTGATAGGCCTGCAGTTCCAAAGTGAACGAAACTTGTCCATTCGGGTTGTGACAGCTATATTTGAATAGCACTATTTGTGCTACTACTCCACATGTAAGGAAGCGCAGGGCGAATAGTCTGGTGACCAGACTACAGGGCGAAGCGGTCTAACGTTTTTGCATGTAACTGTCATGGATACTACATACACTGGGGTCGGGGGTGGTGGGGGGTCACGAAAATTGGCCTGTTCAACTGTGTGTCGCATTCCTCATCAAATACACAGTTATTTTGCTTCACACTTGATTTATATGTAGTTCACATAGGATCCCTCCATTCGTACCAGGCAAATTTTATTTTTTTCGAGTTTTGTCTTTTATACAACATTTGCATCATTTTGGTGTCCAAAGGAGGGGTGGATCACTGTACATCAGAGTTTTCGACAAACGGCGCGAGATCTTCGTGCTGCCTCATCTTGTCGGCTGGAATAATGAGACTTGTCGCGAACCCATCAACGACCAGAACTAAATCAAGACATTCTGATTGCTCACTTGACAGACAGGTATTTGTCACGCACTCCCTCAAAAGCTTGTGGGCCGACGACGACGGGACGCACCACGCTTCTGTAGCCGTCTGCACCTATTATGACATCCGCCGACATTTTTGCGCCCTTGGCAGTCGTTACTGTGCCAGACCACGGGTCGACTGAGACGACCTCCATACCATGAAGAATCTTCACGCCAGCCCTCTTTGCAAAGTCGTAGAGCATGGTATGCAGATCTGTGTGCTGGGAGGAATAACATCAGCGGGTTCTTTCCGAGCCTCTAACTGGCGGCAAACCTGAATATAGTAGAAATTGCCCGGAAGGGTTTTCATTAACTTGTCAGGGATGATAAAAACTCCCAAGCGTTCACCAGTGGCCCCTATGTAAAATCATTATCAGCACCCCATGGTCTTGGACTCGACAATGGACCACATACCCGCAATTAGCGTGGATCCGGAAATCCTGACCGATCTTTTAGCTAGAGGTTCTCCCATACCCCAATAGTCGAGAATGCACGTCATGTTTGGTGGTGAGCGGACAACATCACGACTCTGAAATCGCCCCGGGTCACTTTAATTCCGCGCGACAGCTAGACGGTGCATTGGAAACACGTCAATCACCTTGGAATGACCGACACTCCGTTCGAATACCGTCACTTGATGACCGGCTTGTTGTAGGGAGTATGCGGTTGCAAGGCCTGCTATGCCTCCTCCTACGACGATAAATTCGAGCATGTCCTCCGTTCTTGGAGGTATACCAGGAAGACCTATTATCGGCATATTTAGAAGATAAGCAGGTTGCTTGGAGTGACTAGATGGCCGGGGGGACGACGATTGATTGCTACTTCTGTCAAGCGTGATGTGGGTCACGATGAAGATGCGAAGAGAAGGTGATTGGCGCACCACTATAGTATTACAACGGCGTAACCTATGGCACTGAGAGGAGGGGTCACGATGCAAGACTAACGTGGCGCAACCTCCCCAAGAGTCGGCCGAGAAAAGTGCGCAATACTTCCGAGAACCTGACCTTGTTCCAATTGTGAATTTGTGGGCCTCACTCTGACACTCAGGTCCAGGAACTGCTTATAATTACGGGAAGAAGTCAAACAGGGGGAAACCGTACACATTGGCGGCAGAGGGTCACGGCCCACGGTGATTGATTGTCTGGTGGTCGGATTTGTCAAAGATTTGAAACGAGACTGATCCGCGTAAGTAATTTCGTAGTAATTAGGTCACGGAATGGCGTCTTTTTTGTAGACGGTCGTCCAGTTATGACTTTGTGTCGTGACCGAAAGAACAACGGACCAGATTAGCACTACAATGTTTGGATAGAAACTGAGCAGCGCAAAACTGAGAGCTTTTCAAACTTTAGGCTAGTTCGAAACTTTCAAGTGTGCATACAGATTTTTAATTTTCATACCAATTTCATCCAAAATTGTTCATAGCGCAGATTCAAAAACTGACAGCAACACGTTATGTAACACCACTCCACTGCTTGATGTTAGTTCACTGCGCGCTCAGGCTCCGGGCCGTATCACATCTCATAGACCCAGAACCTCCTTGATGGTCAACCATCGATGTCCTTCCCAAAGAGTGTTACCACTGCTTGCCAGTACGTCATCGTCCATCCCAGTGACCTCATCATATCCATTGCTGCCTCCTCTCTTGTTGAATGTTAGTTGTAAGTGTTGTCTGAGTGGATAATTCGATATGCCCTCTGTAGGTAGCATTTCAACGTGAACGACAGGAGCTTTGCCATTGTACATTGCACCGAGCTCAGCTAGGGTCGCGCGTTGTCCCTCTATGTAGAGCTCGGCGTCAATCAGACGGGAGGGCACCTGGGTTGTCAGGACATGTGCAAGATATCCTTGAAACCACGTTCCCACAGAAATTAGATCGGGACGGGACAGGGACATGATACAGACTCACCTGCGGCATCATTGGTGGCAGTTAAGGAGATAGCATTATTGCCCTCGCCTACAATGTAGAACGTCCCAGTGTCTTCTGCGCAGCTGAGCCACGGAATAAACTCGTGAAATAGCCCGTTCTGTGGAGCCTCGGTCAATTATTCGCCAGATCACCAAGGCATGGCTTACGTAGATGCGAAGACTAGGTAGTCCTATGGAGTTCAAATATTCTGGTCTCTGTTAGAGCGGGATTGAGTGAACACTTGGTGGGACTGCACTTACTGGCGAACCGAGGCTTCGCTCCTGCGACACCCTCTTCAGACTGCAGTTTCGTTCCGAATTCACTCGGCACGAATAGCTTGACTCCTGCAGCCTTAGCGGCGTCTGCGAGCACATGCTGCGTAGCTACGCCTCCAGTAACCAAGCTCACGGCCGATATGAGAACATCGATCTTGTGCTCTTGGAGAACCTTGGTGATGTCCGGAACGGACGTGTAGTCTGCTCTGATGACTTTGAGGTTCTGGTCATCGGCTAGAAGAGCTGAAACGTTTGAGGATGGTCGAGCGATAACCAGGATGGGAGTACTGATGGCAAGGAAGGCCTGGCCGAGTCAGTGCCATGCTCCCCATGTGCGATGAGCGAGCTAATCACCTTTACAATCGGTATCCCGATATGGGGTCCTGCGCCAACGATAGCGAATGATTTGAATGGGGTGTCTGCCATGCTGTAGGTTGCAAACTTGAAGCGATCGATGTAGATTAGTTGTTGTTTTATACATCATGCATCACCATGATGTCCCATGCACGTAAGCCGACTAAGTCATGCATCTGACGAGCGCACATTATATTAGAAAGGCTGATGATCAATCTTTTCAGTAATTATTAGATTTATGCGTATCGCTGACTCCTGTGGATTTTTGGTGACTGATTGCGATTTGTCAAGGTTGAGTAACTTTTGCAACAGTGATTATACATATATAATAAGTCACTGACCTTTGTAGATCATGATGACGGTTGTCCAATGGCGAACGGGTGACTATGAGTAGTCTATGAGTTGACTACTGACAATGTCGTGACCGAAAGAACAACGGAGGCAGTTCCAAACTTGGCTTTTCAAATTTTCAAATACCAATTACATACATGTACATACATCCAAAAATGTTCACAGCACAAAATTAAATTCAAAAAATGAGAGCAGTATGTCTCCCAGCGCGAGGCGGTGACCCCTGGTATACTCCATGTACTGGTACAGGGAGCAAACTTGCGTCTCTCCAAGCATTGGACATCAGATCTGCTGGAACAGCATTGGCTCTTTGATCATGATTTGTCTTCTGTATGGATCCTGAGCGCTGGGAGATGTGGTTCGTGTTTTGTCCACTAACGAGGCAAAGCGATGGGTTTGATGGAAGGACTGCCTCCTCTCGCGAAGTTCGCCGATCACGATGCCCGCCATTCTTGGCAGAGGAAGGAATGCCACCCGCCTCGCCACCAGCAGCCCTGGTTCGACCCCGCGTCTCAGAGGACACGTCGACGCCGTCTGGTCTGCCCCGGTGGTGAGCACATAATCACTGGTCCCTTCGACGGAACGATTCGAACATGGGGAGGTTCCGAGTGGCCGTCTAATAGGAACACCGTCGCCACCGATGGAACACAGAAATAAGCTGCACTCTGTTTCAGTTTCGCCAGACAGCAAAATCATTACCAGTGGGGCCCAGGATGGCAGGGTAGTATTTTGGGACGCCAGGAGTTTTGAGAAGGTGGCCGAGGGAGAGGAAACGAGCAGAGGCACAGTTGGTCCATGTCATCCTCACCTAACGGGCCCACGGCGATCAACGGGAGAGGCAGAAACGCCATCTTTGTGTGGGATGTCCGCACTGGCAGATGCGTCGAGGCGCCCTTTGAAGACAGTGCGGGACGCGTCTTTCGCTACGTCACTTTCTCTGATGGGAAGAACATCATGAATACAGTGATCCACCGGTCCTTTGTACACCACCACTCCTTTGTACAATTCAATTTTTCTTGACCACATCTTCATCAATTCCTCTAAAACTTAATACTGTCATGTTTAGAAACGATCAAGCTCCATAGTGCACGAAAAAAAATCCTATGTTTAATTGTTATATGTTTTGAAATTGGCCAAACAAGAACCTCACACTCAATGTTGGAAATTCTTCGCTCACTGAACATCATTATCCCAACACCAATCTGTTTATGTAAACTTTCAAACATTGGCACCAGAAGTAGACTAGAGTTTCTGATGATTTTAACCAAGGTTTCGCTGTACTGTACATTGTAGATGATGTGTTATGATCCCCTCCATAGCGTACAGTAGGTATTTGGGAGTAGCTGTGTCACTTGTGTGACAGTTGTGACAGTATAACACGGCTTTGACTGTACAAAGGACTGGGGGGTCACGAAAATTGGCCTGTTCAACTGTGTGTCGCATTCCTCATCAAATACACAGTTATTTTGCTTCACACTTGATTCATATGTAGTTCACATAGGATCCCTCCATTCGTACCAGGCAAATTTTATTTTTTTCGAGTTTTGTCTTTTATACAACATTTGCATCATTTTGGTGTCCAAAGGAGGGGTGGATCACTGTACATGCGGCAGCGCTGCTATTCGAGTCCGAAACGCGACTACGGGCGAGGACGTCGTCCCGATGATTCGCTCTCCTGGCGTCGTCACGGCGGTGTGTGGTCCCTTAATAGACAACAAATCATAGCTGGCTGCACAGACTCAGCTCTCTATTTTTGGTCCGCGTCGACTGATGAGCCCGACCGGAACTGTCAGTGATCACGATAAAGAGATCGTCTATCGCTACGTTCCCTGATGGCAACGCGCTCTTATGGAGCACAGTTACCTATCAGCAATTCGATGTACCCTTTGACACGCTTCTCCACAGACATCTGTTGCTATTTCTCACAGGACCGCCGTGGAAAGTTGGTACTAAAGCGCGTGAAGCGACTACAGCGAGCCTTCGGACGCCATCGCGATTCTCAACGGGACCAAGACATTCCGCTCGGGGAGATTATGCCACCAGGGAGAAGTTCCAGTTCTGGCTCCCGTTTTCTTCGTTCTCGGCCTCCTGTGACCCAAGTTGTCGCGAGCCGCCACAGAGACATTGGTCCATCATTTATGTGTCTAATGCTCACTCTCCTCACAAGGAATCTGCCCTCATCTAGCCAGTCGTCATCAACAAGAACGATACAATCGACAGACGGAAACTTCGGCGCAAGACGAATGAAAGAAATACCACGTGATAAGTGGACGCGATTGCGCAAACAGCGAAAAGCAGCTTCGGCCACGACTGCACGTCCAGCACGATCCGGTATGTAGTTCACGGAGCACGAGTGGGAGCTCGCAGACATGGGTACTACGAGAGGACTACAGTCACATCATACTGGGAAGGCAGGATTTTGGAATTGGTTTTGTTATGGATGTCCCATACAGACCTGGGAATTATGCGAGGTTTTCAAAAGCAGTCAGGTCCATGCATGGGACCTGCTTCCGACTCGACTCGTGGACCAACTCTGACTCGTGTTACAGTTCATGTCCGAAGTGCGCAAGAGCACAAAAAGGCGTTTGACGCGTGTACACGTAATAATCTCAGACTAAGATGATCGTTGCCAATGCTCTCTCGTCTGCTTGGTTCCTCGCTATCGTCGTCTGGTCTCTCATTCTCTTGCTGTCCCCGTACATCCTGCAGACACAAAACAAAGGATGATAGTATTTATTTTACAAAAGTCAAATGCTAATGGTCCGTTCCGGTTTCTGCGTCCCATCGCTGGTAGCAGTAGCCCCGCTCATGCCCGTTCGCCGAGTCAAAACGAGTTCAACTGTCGTCAAACTCGTTTGTGACATCCCGGGGGGTGTAGTGTAGTCGTCATCCTCGACAGGACCGCCTTCGTCGGTGGTGGTAGTCCTGCGTGTCGACTCGCCATTTCCGCGCCCAAAGACACGATCGAGGTAGGTGACCACGACGAGTAGGTTGCATACCGTCAGACAGGTGGCGGACTGGGAGAACAATCGCCGGTGCGTTAGTGTGGCCAGCACAAAGGAGCATGGAATGCTGTACCTGGAAATTGTCCAGGACGGTAGCATGATTTCTAGGTCTGGAACCAGCTCACATGCAGCGCGAGCAACGCATACTAGCGACACCGCAATGCTGGACGAGAAGAGCAGGCGGAGCAGTCTGTGCTGCCGTGGCTGTAGCCTGACACTATGGAGCATGCGCAGCGGAAACGACACAGCGATGGCGTCGGCAAGGCAATCCGCTGTGTGATCATAATGAGCGGGGAGAGAGGAGCGGGTCAGGCTAGCTTACCTACTAGCTCAAAGATGCCCATGTCGCGAGGTACATAACACCGGAACTTAGAGTCAGAAACAGTCGGATCGAGCTCGTGGTACTCTCTTATGCAGTATACTGCTTTCAGTGCTATGATGATAACACAGATGAGAAGGAAGAAGGCGACGATGAAGAGACCGCATATGTGGAGCCGTGCTCGGGGTGGTATGACGCGGATAATTGAGAAGATGAGGCTAATGCGAACGGCCCTATAAAATCTGGATTGAGCTAACCTGTAGCATAACTAGTTCAGAGAGAACGCACCACACGACACATGTGAACGTGAATGTATTTATCCACGCAGAGGTTATCGCTGCTTGTGTCGCACCTGTAAGAATATATAGTTAACGTTCTAGTGTCCGAGGGCGAAGCACTGTTCGTCACCTGATGCAGTGATATAGACCCATCCACTTATAACATTTCATAACCCCACAGCTGAAAGCGACTATGGCCCACACTATCTCCCACCACATCCTTTTTATCTTAACGCGGATCCACACCCGGAATATGGCAAGTAGAAGCGCTAAACAGTTGAGAACGCTGGATGTAACTGCATACTATGGTAAGAACAGCACTGCAGATTGAAAAGATACGAATCATACTCATCCGCGGGTCCCCGGCATTGGGAGATACCGGGAACGTCATTAAGTAGAACCTCAGTGTACTCCGAAAAGTGAATGTGATTAGAAAGGAGTGACAGGCCTATGGGTGAACAGGACGGTCTCGGATGGGGGGCGTAGTCCAACGCCTACTTTTTGAAGGGAGTAAGTACTGTGCTACAGAGCAACAGAGGAACGCTATGTCTCGAACCTTTTCCTCTTGACAGTTTTCGCAAGGTGCATGTCATAACGTAGGGTGCTGTCAAATACTGACATATCGGTGTAAATCATGAAAATCAGTACATAAGTTAGTAATCCTCAGCGTCGCTCAGAGGCTTCACAGCCTTCACTACGTACATAAATTTGAGGGCCAATTGGGATGGCGGAATTTAATAATCATGTTTCCTGAGTGGCGGGGGCAACCCAGCAGACATGAATTTATGTAAGTTATCTTGATCGACTGAGACAACGGTTCCCCCACGGAATCTTGTTCAAGGGCTGAGCGACTGAGCCTATGTAACAAGTGCTACCGCTGGGCCGAGAACGGTCCACAGTGCTCTGACCAATTCGCGCCGCGAGGTTTCCCCAGAGCCAGGTGCATCTTGACAGTATCTTGACCCACCAAAATACGACATATGACAGTCTGATCCTGTGCATTTTGACGGGCAGGCATCATTGAGCACATGCACTGACTCGCCACCGACTCGGGTCACTTATTTCAACAGTAAGGATTGTAGTCGTCTTCGCAGGGGTCGACGTCTTGTGCCTACTTGGCACGTCAGGAATGAGGTGTAGTCGCCTATCAAGTTTTGACCGAACCCTCGGCGCCAATTGACTAGATAGACAGCGCCACACAGAACTGGTGTGGTGCGAGTTTAACGGATCAAAGCGGGTCTTCATTCGGCAGGACTAATGACAGACAAAAACCGAACAGAGGCTTTGGGGAGAAAGGAGGAGACGTCCCCATATACCCCAGGCTCCAGCATGAATCGCTGCATTTCCGCTCCGGGTAAGATATTTGGACGATTAGGTGCGAAGAGTCAGCATCTACCAACGGGTCGGTGGCCAGGTGAGAGAAATGTGGTCACTGGCTAGCTTCCAAGCTGTAGGTGTTCTTCTCCAACTTCATACCGGGATAGACAACGAGCAGACAGCATGAACTTGCGTGCTCCCTCTTTACAACATCCTTCCACTCACCTCGGCATCGAGCTCCCTTCTCACCCTGTACTCCTCGTCTGCTTTGATGACCAGATGATACTCGTCCAAGTCTTCGATTATAAAGGGATCTTTCTCATTCATCGCAAGAAGTATTTGTTTGACTGCTGAATCACTAGGTGACCGTCGAGATTGCAATAATGAGAGTCTATTACTGGCCATCCTTAGAACCTTGCTGCTCACCATGTGAGAAGCGCTCCTTCAAATAAATGTCTTTAGTCAGAGGGATGTCTGAGGAAAATCGGAGGGACACGCACCTCTTATAGCTCTCATTCTTTACTAGTAGACTCCTGCTTCTGTTCGGTGTGTCGTGTTTCGGGCCAAACGGAGTTGTAATGTTCAGTCTTCCCTAGATTATGAGAAAGTTCAAACAAATTCACAGCGTTTCCGTGAACTTGAGTCGAATGAGGCAAACGATTTCCGATGACGCAGCCACAGCGCTTGCGAGAAACTGGCAGTGTCAAGAAATGGAACACCACACGAACGTAGGCGACTCAGCATCGCGATTTGATGCTCCTGCATTCACTTTCGTCTCTTCTTCGGATACGAATCACTGCCGGAATCTCGTGTCGTTCTTTCACCGCACTCAAGATGCCTTTACCGCATATTGGTGGGGTTTTGTAAGTCCATCTGATCTGTCAACCCGTATATAGGCCGAGTATCAGTGCGAACTCGTACATACCGGGGCCGCACAACCTTCCTCACGCTCCTTGCTACGAAAGCTGCTAACCATATTCTTTTTATACACTGCCTGATCCAATGGCGCATTGCTCCCACCGCTTCTTCTTCAAGGACAACCCCGGTTCCTCGGCCGGTCACCATCTCTCAGCCCCAAACACAACAGTATACGAGTCCTCGTAAGTCCTCGCTTCCATCTCTGCAACACAGATAACATATCGATTCCCTGCTAGCTGCCATGTCTAACCTGCCCCCTATCGAGCGATCGAAACGCCTCGCGGCCTACACTGCCGTCGACAAGCACATCCTCCCCGAACACAAGGTGCGTCGACCCTCCTCCTTGCTACGAGCACATGAGTAGTTACTTACCCTCCTATCAGATCATCGGAATAGGCTCAGGTCCGTCTTTCACTTCTCAGCCGTTCTACACCCTCGCTCACCGCAAGCCTCTCAGGTTCCACTGTCCCATACGTCGTCGAACGTATCGTTCAGCAAGGGAAGGAACTGAACGCGGACCGTATATTCATCCCCACGGGATTCCAGTCAAAGGAGCTCATCATCTCGTCGAACCTAAACCTCGGCGATGTTGACCAGTTCCCAACAATCGATGTCACAATCGATGGTGCCGACGAGTCCGTTTAACCTCACATGCCCCGTATCGCACAGCTCACACCCGCTCGTCTTACTCTTATCCAGGGTCGACCTGGAGCTGAACTGTATCAAGGGCGGAGGAGCTTGCCATCTACGAGAAAAAGTCCTCGCAGAGGCTGCCAAAACGTACTGAAACCGACGACCTGTGAAATTCGTCCTCCTCTAATGTTCATTCAGGTTCATCCTTGTCGCTGACCACCGGAAGAACGTGGAGTACCTGGGCACGAACGTGCGTTTCTTCCCACCCACTTTTCTTGCTTACTTCGAAAACAAGAAAGTCTCATTCAATCAATTATAGTTCACGCCAGGTGTGCCAATCGAAGTCGTCCCTTTCGCATACGCCAAGGTCCTCCAGAACCTGCACCACACGCTTGGATCACCGAACGCGACGCTGCGCATGGCTAAGGCAAAGGCCGGACCTGTCGTCTCTGACAATGCCAATTTCGTCATCGATGCCCCCTTCTCGAGGGAGGTGATGAAGGATCCCTACACGGTGCGTGGTATCAGACATCCCCCCTCTCTGACCTTTCTAACTGACCTTTCACCCGCGAACTCGTTGCAGCTCATGGCAAGGATAAAGATGCTCACCGGCGTCGTCGAAGTCGGCTTGTTCTGCCACATGGCGGAAGCCGCGTACTTCGGTAACGAGGTGCGTTCGTTCTGCACAATGGAGACGCATGTTTCTCACATTGACGTTTTCTCGCTCCTCTACACAGGACGGCAGCGTGACCGTCAAGAGGTTGGCAGCCTCACAGGTGGTCGAAGAGCGTATAGCCGCTCCTTGAGCGAGCTTTTGGGAGCTGAATCATACGGTCGTTGCTCGCCGAAATACATATATATATATATATATATATATGTTTGCGATTTGGGATATATGTGCGCATGCATTGCCAGTGTATTCGTATATGCAGTAGTACTGGGGGTTATGATAAATAGATGTCTGGTTATGGATAGAATGCTGATATGTATGTAAGTAACACTTACGCTGGGTTCGCTATGGTTGGGGGTCTTGAGATCGTATCACAAACATGCATGCACAACAGTTTGAGGGAATACACCTTCTCAGTACTATTCCGCGACCGGATGGGCAAACATATGATGCGTCCTCCATGCCACGGTGGGCATCCTCCCAGACATCCGAGTTGTTCCAAACCAGAGACTGCATTCGCGCAAGAACCACGAACCAACCACAGTCTGTGTTGAAACAGGAATTACAAAGCCATACCATACACACATCCAACCGCAACAGTGTGCCATCTATGTAAATATATCGTGCCAAGATACGTACAAAAAAATCGAATCTCCTCCAAACGCATTTCTATTTCTTCTTCTGTCGAGAAACCCCAAGACAAACCGGAGACGGGACCAACGAATGTGCATGCATGCATGAGCATCCTCAAGCAGAACTGTCATACCGCTCCAGCACCCTCTCCCGCACGATCCCCCGCGGGCACGCCCTCCCCGTCCACGTCTCGAACTGCACGTACCCCTGCTCCAACAGCACCTCCACGCCCCTCACCCTGGCCCAGCCTGGCGCCGCCTCCGCCGCGAGCTGCAGGAGCGGCGTCTGCGCGGGCTTGTACGCCATGTCGATGACGACGCCGTTGAGGGCGGCGTCGAAGAGCGACGGCGGCAGGTAGATGGCGGGCGTGGAGGGCGACGGGGACGCAGAGGTCGCGGCGGCGGGGACGGTGGAGACGATGACGCTCGGCGGAACACCGCCCGGCCAGGTGCCCAGCTCGGTTACCACCCGCACCCTCGACGCGCCCTGGCCCTCTTCCCCGCCGTGAAACGCAGCTCGCCAGCACCTCCGCCTTCTCCGCCGTCCTGTTGAACACGTACACGTCGCTCGTTCCCATCATCTTCAGCGCATACACGGCCGCGCGCGCCGTCCCACCGGCTCCGATGACCAACGCGGCCGCGCGCGAGTTCCCAAGGGCAAGTCCAGGGGCGCGTGTGCGTATGGAAGCCACGATCCCCAGGTAGTCGGTGTTGTCGCCGTAGAGTTTGCCATTGGACAAGAGGGACGACGGTGTTGACGGCTCCGATGGCTTGAGCTGCTGGGGAGAGCGCGTCGAGGAGGGGGATGACGTCGAGTTTGAAAGGGATCGTGACGCTTGCTCCGCCGAAGTCGGGGCTCTTGATCAGTTGCTTGATCTCGTCGCCGACAGCTGCAGTCTCAAAGAGGCGGTAGATGTGTGGGAGCCCGAGAGTCGTGAAAGCAGTGTTGTGCAACGTAGGGGACATCGAATGCGCGATCGGCGTTCCGAAGAGGTAAAATTTCTTCGAAGGCAGGAGGCCGCAGAGGTGCAGGGCCTGCTGAATCTCAACAAAGGAGAGCTGGCCTGGAGCAGCCTTGCTGGGGAGCAGCGGGTGCGTGACGGGTGTGAAGCACGTATTCAACACTCTCGACAACTGTCCTTCGACACCCATGTTGATGGCAATGAGCGGTTTGGACGTGTGCTTAGCCACGAAAGACTGGAGGGTGAAGTTGGACGAAAAGGAGGTCGCTTTGGAGATGAGCTTGACGATGTCGCCGTACTGCGCTGCGACGGCGTACGTGGACGACATGGTGGGCGTATCCCATGCGACGGAGCCTGACCAGTCGTGGAAAGAGGTGATGATGTGCGAAGCACCCTTTAGGCTCACAATCTCCTTGATGAGAGTAGGCGGGAGGGTCGTCTCCACGTCTATGTACTCGCATCCAAGGCGCAGCGCGAGTTTGAGGAGGTCTGCGGCTTCTTTGGTCGCCTTGTCTGGGAAGGCGCCGCCTTGGGAGACCGTGCGGACAGTGAAGACGACCGGAAGGGACGTCTTGCGTCTAAGCGCGGATATCTGGTGGGAGACGTATGCATGTGAGGCAATGGCACTCGTAGCGCCCGGCTCGCGGAGCAGATCGACGCGTAGCTCGAGGGCATCTACGCCTGCGCTGAGCTCGGGGATGGAAGGGAGGGCGGGTGTGATATCCGGGTATGTCAACGAGAGGAAGTACGACCTCGACTCCTTCGCTCGCTTTAAGCACGTTCGGCGCAAGGTTAGGTTTCAAACCCGACACGTGCCCAAAGAACCGCTCGATCTCTGCATCCAGGCCTCCCGATTCTGCATTGATGGAATCATAGTTCCCGAATTCGTATCCCGCACATTGGGCGAACCACGGTTCGCGCCGCTGGAAGACGTCACGGACCCCCTCGCCATACGCAGGCCGCTCGCCCTCCCTTTCCAAATAACGCTCGATCACCTCCAGTTCTCTCTTCACCCACACGACCTTCCCTCCTTGCTCCTTCCCGAAATTTATCAGCGCCTCTCTTGCTGCTGGTGTCTCCACGATGCCGCCTCCAAGACTAATCACCCACCCCTGCCCATGCGAGGACAGGAGGGAGAGTAAGAGCTCCGTCTCGGCGGCGCGGAATGCAGGCCATCCGTGTGTCTGGACAAAGGTACGGACGGACGGAGGGTGCAGTGAGGCGAAGTGGTCGTCGAAGTCGAGGAGGGGGAGAGACAGCGTGCGGGAGGTGAGGACCCCGATGTGGGATTTGCCTGAACCACGCATGCCGACGAGGAGGATGGAGGGGGTTGTAGAGGGGCTGAGAGGTTTGGATGGCGAGGGAGTGGCAGCGGATGCAGGGTGAGAGTGGGGGATCTCGACGCCTTCGGCTTTGATCCCGATCTAGTGAGATAGATATTCGTCAACAACCAGCTTCCTATTTCTCGCTACGACCGAAAGCGCTAAAGAGACCCACCTTGTTCTCCAAATCATCCCACCAATTAGGCCACGTCTTCTCCACGCACCTCTTCTCTTCGATGATGGTGCCCTCCACGACAGTGGCGAGGACAGAGAACGCCATAGCGACACGATGGTCGTCGTAGCAGTGTATAGAAGCGCCCCGCTTCAGACTTGCGAGTGGGCACCCATAGATGACGATGCCGTCGTCGAATTCAGAGGTTTCCACTCCAAACTTGGCTGTCGTCCATGGTCGCGTCAGTCAGTGATCATCACCGCCAAGAGAGGCGAGCGGACGAGACACGCACCCAACTGATCCCTCATCGCCTTGATCCTGTTGCACTCCTTGACCCTCTGGTTCGCAATCCCCCTAATCCTCAACACGTTCTTCCCTTGTCCTCCTTGTCCACCCTTCCCACCATCCGTCGCAACAGCGCCGACAACAGCAGCCGTCAAAAACGCATCCGTCATCGGTTCCATATCCACTTCTCCCATTGCCCTGAGCGTGCCCAAGGGGGGACCCGTGACGGTGGTCTCAGTAGCAGTCTGCACGACTGTGCACCCCATAGGCTCAAGGACCTCTTTTGCGAAACGGGCGTCGCCTTGGAGGGAGGAAGAGCCGATCGAGGAGAGTGTGCACGTCGTTCCCGTTATCGCAGCTATGGCGAGCGGGTACGTCGCACTCGAGGCGTCCGATTCGATCGTGAATTCTCCCGAGGAGGGAACTTTGTACGTCCCCCTTGGAATCTTGTACACGTTCAACGGCTCCCCGGTAGCGGGGTCGCGTTCCCTGGTTACCTCGATCCCGAAATCGCGCATCAAAGCGATCGTCATGTCGATGTACAGCTGTGAGATGACTGCTTTGCCCGTGAGGACGAGTGTGGTGTCTTCCTTGGCGTAGGGAGCACAGAGGAGGATGGAGGAGACGTATTGAGAGGAGATGGACGCGTCGAGGGATAGCGTGCCTCCTGCAAGCCCGGTAGGCGCGATAGAGAGAGGGAGACAGCCCTGTGACTCGAGGTAGTCGATGGAGGCGTTTGCCTTAGAGAGGGCTGCGACGAGCGGGGCGATGGGACGTTGCTTCATGCGCGAGTTGCCGGTGATGATGGTGGGTTCTGATGCCACCTTGCTGGGAGAAACGAGGGTACAGACGGTGGTGAGGAAACGGGCGGCGGTGCCGGCGTTGCCGAGGTAGAGTTCGGTTCCCGCAGGAGGAAGGGAGAGGCGTCCACCAGAGCCTGTGACGATGAGGGTTTCGCCGTTGTCGGCCCATTCGAAGGTGGCTGCCTGCGGGAGTTTGTTACTCACACGTTGTACGAAGAAATAGTGACAGAGTGCATAGGACGGTTGAACGAGAGCATCAACGAACCTTTAATGCGCCCAACGCTGCCATCATCACCTGCGTATCATCAGAGTGCAGCAGGTTCCTCAACTTCACGGTTCCGCCCGATAGCGCAGCGAGGACCAAAGCGCGATTGGAGATGGATTTGGAACCAGGGGTCGCAAGGGTGATATGGGGGACTTTTCCTGTTCCGGTTGCCGTCGACACAACTGGAGGGAGGATAGAGTAGCTGAGGATGCAACGGGCCTTTCTCGGCAGCCCCTGGGAGCTCGCGCAACGGCTTCGGCAGCGCAGGCTTGACGTACCCTGCGGGAATACCACTCACAACCGTAACACCCTCCGCCAGAACCTTCCTGATCTCCTCGTCAGGTACACCGGTGGCTCTCAACTCATGCGTCTTGCCGATGCGGGACAAGAGTACGATTTTCTTCACCTTGGACCCTGTGTTCTTCTTGTCGATGGCCATGCGGTCCAAAAGACCGTCGATGGTCATGGGCGGTGAAGGTGGAGAGGCTGCAAGCGCCTGTGCTTGGGCACGAAGCACCATCGGGTGGGTAACAGACGTGGGGAGGCCATACGATTCGATGCATCTACGCAATCTACCCACTCCGACCTGACCCAACCCGGTCTCCTTTCCGCGTCCTCTGGCGATTTCGGCCTCCAACACCATTCCGACGGCGACACACTCCCCGTGGAGCAAGTAAGGGGTGAGGAATGCCTCGATAGCGTGGCCGATTGTGTGGCCGAAGTTGACGAGGTTGCGGAGGTTGGCTTCTTTCGGGTCGTAAGTGACGATGGTCGATTTGGTGTTTACGGAGGAGATGACGAGTGTGAGGAGGGGGTGGGATGAGAGAGCCGACAGCGACATGGATGGGATGGAGGAGAGGGAGTCGAGGAGGGTGGCAGAGGTGGATTCGAGGAGGGCGAATGCGGCCTCGTCCCAGATGGCAGCTGTCTACAATCCACGCGCATATGGACAGAATCAGGACAGAGACACAGACGCGAGGACGGATGAGACTGACCTTGATCACCTCTGCGAGACCATTGGCGAGTTCTCGCTTCGGAAGCGTAGCGAGGAAGGCGACAGTCGATGAAGATGTATTCGGGTTGCCAGAAGGAGCCGATGAGGTTCTTGCCGAGGGGAGTGTCTATGGCGGTTTTGCCTCCTACGGATGAGTCCACCATTGCGAGGAGCGAGGTTGGGACTTGCACGAAACGTACGCCGCGCATGCTGGATGGGTCGAGTTAGATGGTACGCGTTGAGGAAAGGAGGGGCACGCACAAGGTAGCGGACACGAAACCGACGAGATCGCCGATGACACCACCGCCTAAGGCGAGGATGACGGTGTCCCTGGTGCACTTTTGTGTCAAGAGGAAATCCTCGATCTCAGCCTTGCCATCTCTGCTCTTGGTAGTCTCGCCTGGGGGGATGATGTGGGTGATGAATCTTGGTTTGCTGTTGTGGTCAGGAAACAAGGTGTTTATGTCATGGGTGAATTGATCGAGGAAAGACTGGAGAAACAAGGGTGCGATGTTGGTGTCGGTGATGAGGACATAGGTGGTTGAGGGAAGAGTGGTGAGGACGGTGTTTGATATGTGTGGGACGAGATTGAAACCACAGTGGATGGAGTCTTTGCCTAGGATCGAAATTTTGTGCACACTCGACATGACGGTGGCTGGAATCTGTCGAGTAACTTGAACAACGATGTGGGGAGTTGGAGGGGGAAATAGACGGGATTCGCGTATTTGTACTATACTTTTGGTAGTGGACCACGCTGGGCACTGGTGAGGAGAAGAGAAGGAGATCTAATTGGGAGATCCGAATAACTGTAGTCTCCAGGCTGATGGGCCTACCTGTAGGCACTGATCGCACTAACTGCCTTTTGCTGTTCACGGTACCGATATCGTCGCCTGCTTACTCGGCATGCCATAGCCGGTAGTACTGTACTGCCCATCGGCCATAGCGTGCTCGTCGCTGTCGTCGGTGGCGAGGATTGTCCGGATCTGTGTGTCCGGCATGACATATACAAACCGGGCTAGTCCATTTATGTAACATATATCAGGCAAGAAAAAACACGCTCCGACGAGTCACCAAGTCCCTCCAGCGTCCATTTCGTTTGTTCGTTCGTTCGTTCATCCGTACGGTCTCCCTCTGCAGCTTCGAGTCCGCTGTGATGCACGTCCTAGCGAGAAAAGGTCCGTCACTTCCCACCGCTCGCACGCTGTCCCCCACTTGCTAACTCTTCCGTGTTTATTTTCCCAGCCCATTCCACACTCCTCAGCCTGTCACTGAGGTCCATCCCCAGAACTCGGTCCACCAATTCTCGACTCCCCACCGCTCACCTCCGAACCGTCCTCTCACGCCCACATACCTCTGAATCCTCGTCTGCCTCCGCCTCAGCTTCGGTCAGTCTCGAGCGCCAGCCAGCCTGACGGAAGTGAACACTGACGCTCCACTTTAGACCCCCCCACCAACTAACTCTCCCTCACCGATACGCAACACATGGAGGTCCTTCTTGCAGATCCTTGGTGGTGTCACTCTCATTACCGTCATTGGAGGTACGTTCTCCCTTCCTTCCTTTCTCTCTGCTTCACCCGCGCTTATCGGGCCGATGGGCCCATGCGTATTCTATGATTAAATCACATGTCCACTCCACTTGACATTTCGTACTCATTCACGTACCCCTATCAGCAACCGGCACCATGTACTACTTCATCCACAAGGAGCTCCATCCAGGTCCTCAGCTTCCCTTCGACCCCTCAAAGAAGACCATCGTCGTGCTTGGCAGTGGATGGGGCGCCACAAGTCTCTTGAAGCGTCTTGATACCGAGGATTACAATACGGTGTGCATCCCCCCTTCCTTTGCCATCCCCTGTCCCCAGTCGCCATGGTCGAACCCACACATCTGACATCTCTCCCGTAGATCGTCATCAGCCCGAAGAACTTCTTCCTCTTCACCCCCCTCCTGCCGTCAGTAGCAGTGGGCACCTTGGGCTCAAAATCGATTCTACAGCGTGTGTACTCATCGACATCTTCCGCGTAACCGAGATACTGACGAAAACGTTACCCTCGCATTCTGACACAACCAGCGACCCGCTACCTCGCGCGACACAAGACGAGACAAGTGTCTGTTGTGGAGGCAGAGGCTACGGATGTTGATGTCCGTGTTTTATTTCTTTTTCGTGTCTTACGACCGTTCGGATTTCTGACGTCATTTGGCGTGTTCGACCCGATCCGTTTCCTATTCTTCTTTTGTTCTGGAAACATGAACACCGCGCTTATGCATATTCTCTATCTAGCCTGTGAATAAGACTGTTACCTTCACGGGTACGTTATCCTCCATCTCCCGCGATGTCTAGCTAACCATTTTGTTCCTTCGGTTACCTTCCATTTCAACATCGCGTCAAACAGACACTTCCCCTCTTCCGTCCTCTCGAACCTACACATACGATCCACTACGATTATCTTGTGTATGCTGTCGGTGCTGAGACGCAGACGTTTGGGATCCCGGGGGTAAAGGAGCATGCGTGTTTCATGAAGGAAATTGGGGATGCTGAAGAGGTGAGTTTGCAATGTGTCTTCTAATGTCTTTACGTGTACGGGAGAAATGTGCTGACTTCGGCTCCGAAATTTAGCTGCAGAGCCGACTTTTGGATTGTGTCGAGACCGCCGCGTTCCCTGGGACAAGCGAGGACGAGAAGAGGCGGCTTGTTGCATATGGTACGTTGTCTTTGAGTTTTCTGAGTTCTCTGCAGTAACGTTGCTGATTGACGTCGCTTCTGCGTCGTGTGTAATAGGTTGTAGTGGGTGGTGGCCCGACGGGTATAGAGGTTGCGGGAGAGCTGCATGATTTCCTTGAGGTGCGTATTCTGGTGTGATTCAGTCTGTCGCGACTGGTATGATCCTTAACTCCTCGTTCTTCATAATACATGTTTCCTTTCCTCGTAACAGGAAGACCTAAAGTCATGGTACCCCGAACTCCATCCCTATATGCGCCTCACGCTCGTCGAAGCTCTGCCGAGCGTACTTCCGATGTTTAGCAAGGAACTGATTGCATACACAGAGAAGACCTTTAAGGAGAGCAGGATTGACATCATGACTGCGACTATGGTGCGCATTTCTTCGAGCTTTGATCTTCTTTACTCGTCGTCCGTTGTGTTCGGGGGCGCTGATATCGAAATGAACAGGTCAAAGGCGTCAAGCCAGCTTCTGTCCTGCTCGCACCCAAAGACGGTCCTCTACAAGATGTCGACTGTGGACTTGTCGTATGGGCTGCCGGGAACATGAGTCGACAGCTCACCAGGAATTTGATGGCCAAGCTATCGACTGAGCAAACAAATAAGAGGGGAATTTTGATCGATAGTGCGTCTAGTTCTATTAGCTTGTCCATTTTCTGGGTGGATAAAATACTAACGCCGTCGATCCGACACTAGCGCACCTCCGCATGCTTGGTGCTCCCTCCATATTTGCCATCGGAGACTGTACTTCCACCTCATATGCGCCTACCGCTCAAGTAGCTTCTCAGCAAGGTGCCTACCTCGCGCGGATGTTCAAGTTGATCGCAAAGCGAGATGCTTTGGAAGCCAAGCTCGAGTCACTGACAGAGAGCAAGATGGAGGGAGAGGATGTGAGCAAGGACGTTGACAAGGCGGCAGTAGATATCAAGAGACGAGTGGATAGGATTAAGTTGACGCCATTTGAGTACAGTCATCAGGGATCTTTGGCGTGAGTGACTTCTTCTCTTTCCTTCTTAGGGTACGAGGGCTGACGCATTGGGTGCTCTGCAGGTACATTGGCTCTGACAAGGCGATCGCGGATTTGCCTATCTTTGGTCGGGAGGTGCGTTCTTGTTCTTACTCTCCTATCGACCTCGCCCTTTGCACACACTTCCGCTAACGTACCTTGTACAGTGGTCAAGCGGCGGCGTTGCGACTTACTTGTTCTGGCGGAGTGCTTATCTGAGCACCCTTTTCACTTTCCGGAATCGGATGCTTGTCGCTGGCGATTGGATGAGGGCAAAGTTCTTCGGACGGTGAGTCATGTTTCGAGTTTCTATGGTTTCGTTTGTCCCCCTTGCTTGCGGCAAGATGTTAAGTTTCGTCCGCTTTGCTCGCGATTCGGGGCGATTTACCGTTGACGGGTGGTGGGCTATGCTAGTGCGGTGATGTGTCTCCCAACTCGGCATGTGCTGTGTCCTGTGAGACTATATTCGCACTTTGACCGGACGGGCGATTTGCTGTCGACGCTGGCGTGCTCTTTGATCGTATCACCGCACGCACGCATGTCACATTGGCTTGACATTTGACTTGGACGAAACGCCGCTTCTCCGCCATGTTATCTCCTTGCCTTCCTCATTCTTGTTATCATGGAACGGGGATGTGTTGTGCTGACCTCTCGCTTTTCTTTTTCTCGTTTCCGTTTCCGCTCCCCATCGTTGCAGGGACGTGAGCCGGGAATGAACTGGAGATATGTTTGAGTAATGAGGGTACGTCGAGGGAGACTAAGCCTGCTGATGGACGTGCTGCGCATACTCAGTTTCCCTGACACGTCACGTCCTCGAATGCTGCCCTGCCCTTCCTGCGTTTATCTAGATCGTTCTTGGACCCCTTCCACACTCATACGACAAACGAATGCGCATAGCGTACCGTACATTTTATTATACATAACCCCATTGCGTTGCACTCCTTATCACTAATGATATTATCCACCTATCCATCCATCCATCATCCTACCCCATTCTCGACATATACATATATTTACTTACGTTAGACCACACCACGCTTCGTTCCCATCCTATAAATTGTCTCTCATTATGCACTAGTTTTTGATACGCCATAGAGTCATAGACCATAGACTATAGAGGATACGATGAATCCATTCCATTCGCTTCGAATATTGTTCTGTGTATGTGTTCCCATTTGATACGATTGTGTGTGCATGTGGAACTCTGGTTTTCTATCCAGTAATTGGATGACTTTCCGTAGCCTCGAGAATAAAAGATTATCATAAATCGGAGTACCAAAATAATTTGAAATCAGTATAATCTGCATTTTTATTCACCTGGATAAACCGCAGGCTCAATGAATATATCTATTTAGTGGTTTTCATAAGTATGCGGAAACGCTGTAAACACAAAAACACAGTCGGCAGTAGCTGGCCATGATGATCTGAGGGACGACATAACGGAACAGATCACGACATAAGTTTGTGGCAGATGGGTATGATATATGCTTACAGCTGTTGACAAATAATATTGTATTATCTGTCATCCAGATGCCTTACGCGCCCGCCATCTGCTCTCATATGCTGCATTATGACAATTGGTATACTACAGGGATTGATACCAATACACATACACCTCGCGAATGGTCTATAGAATAAAAGGAAAACCTGACAGTGTGCAGGCAGGCGAATGAATGAAAGACAGGGAGGCCCAGAAGGTCCCAAAGCATCGTCGGAAGCGTCCGTAGTGTATCGTGACAAAGGAGGGCCAGCATTTCGTACTGGTAGCGAACCTAGTGAAGTGTTGCCTGCTGAACCGCGTCCCCGTTCCAGCTGTTCTTGTTAACCTATAGCACATTGAACGTGTTGAGATCCGTTAGTCAGGAAGAACAAGCGGAATGGTAGAATCTGGTACTTGGCATATGGTGTCCCCGACTAACGAGCAGGAACCATTAAAAATACCATGTGGAGACCTTGCTCCCCATGCGCTCGGTTGCTCTTAGGGCACGATTTCGGTCGATTTTGCACAGTTTTGAGGGCAATTCAGTGTGATTGAATGCTACGGCCAGGTAACATACAACGTAGCTGTGAGAATGGACTCAGGTGAAAGGATGGCATAGCTATTAGCATTGGAGCGACACGGTATCAGCGCTGCAATTGTGCTGATGTAATCCAGAATCGTAGGTGTGAGTGGCCGAAAAGGGTGATTCGAGATATATTCTGGCGCAAAAAATCTATTCGAGGGGGTCCTACCCCCCTTACAGATTAAGGTTTATTCGAGGTCTATTCGAGGGTGTTGGATTGGAAATACAATTCATACACGCTCGGCATTGCGGCACACCTACCTAATGGGGCGAAATTTATTCGAAAATATGATAATCTTTTATTCTCGAGGCTACGGAAAGTCATCCATTATGACTGTTGTCGAGCTTGGCATGTTTGGTGTAAGTAGTGACGGACTTCATGGTCGTTGCCATCCCTGATCACCGTTATGACCCTCCCACCACTAAGGTTACTGCGCACTGGTGGCAATTCTCTCGTGATCATCGATTAACTTCTGCCCCTTCATCATTGGACGGCCTGCTCCGGGTCTGAATTGGCGGTTCGATAGTCCATTTTTCTGGAACGATGTGCTTCAAAATGAATTCGAACTGTCCTGTCGGCTGCAGCTGTTCATTTAGAGTTTGTTTTTTTGGCGCCGCCGCGGCCTTGCGGGGTAGCTGTATGTAGCTAGCCGTTGGCGTTCGATGCTTGAAAGGTTTGCCATTGAAGTCTGGCAGTCATACTAATGTATAGCAGCCTGAGTTGTCTGCGATCGAGTTCTTGACTGCCAGTGACGCTGGCACAGGGTTCGTTCGCCCACCAGCGTCGAGTTTTCCGTCCTGCTGGAATGGAAGACGACCCATGCCCTACGATGTCGAAATCCGCAGCTACCTCCATTGTATATTCCAGAAAGGGACTACGGACCACGGACGGTGCAGCGCTTGCGATTGGGTCAGTGCTCGATTACGATCATTGATAACGCGTATGCCTGCATCGTGACCCCGGCACACGCCTCAAACACATTGCCCCCCTACTAAATCATCTCCGATTTCAGTTTACGGAACCTACCTTGCACACGTGTTATGTGTTATGTACAGGATCAGGCTATATTTCTAGAAGGCAAGGCCTGCAGGCCATCGAGAAGCCGGTGCTAGTACTAGTATAACTAGCCCGCAAAGTCAAGGTGTGCACACCTTTCCACTCTTTTCGTCGTTTTCATTGTGCGCCTTGTTTTGGGCATCTGCGACAGGGACCGAGTTCCTGCACTCTTCGCCTCTTCTACCTATTAACGAACGGCTGGAGACCGTTCGCCTGTTGTGTGTTACTCTCCTTTGGAGGAGGATTCCCTCCGTGGTCAATTCTGAGTCTTATCTTCTCTGCGCTCTTTCTACTACTCCCAAGTCATGTCGATTGACCTTGCCTTAATACCTGGTCTACCTGCACCCGCTCCTGCCTTCAACCTCGTCCTCCACGCCGATATTTTCCTCCTCGCTATCGCAGCCGTCTTTGCGCTCGCGACCCTTCCACGTGCTCTTGCGCGCTTTTCCCGTGCGGCCGAATGGACGCAAGGGCATCTCCTTCGTTCTGTCCGCCTCCAGAGCACACGCCGTAGACCCTCTCTGCAGCAGCAGCAGCCCACCTCCCCGCGCAGTGCGCAAGGCCCGTCACCTTCGACTTCATCTCCGCCTGATCCAGGCTTCGCATCTTCCTCGGGGCACGACGGTGCCCAAGACGGTGTCACTTCCGAAGGATCCCACACTTATTTCTCGCACTCGCATCTCCTTCCGACACGCTTCCACCCGCTCCAGACCCACCCGCTCCTCCGCCTCGCTCCCTCCGCATGTCCGCGCGTGGTCTGCGATTCTACCTCCCGTTGGGGCCTGCTCAGGTACAGACTCGATATGGGCTTCAGTGTGGGACAGGCGATAGTGTTGGGGATATATGGCGTGGTGATGATCTATGCGTCCTTCTGGAGCAGTGATCCGTTCAGGGATCCGCTCAGGACCGGCTATGTGGCCATGGCACAGATTCCAGTGGTTTATGTGCTTGGGACCAAGAATAATGTGCTGGGGATGTGTGTTGCGATGGGGTATGAGAGGGTGAGTTGCACGTCTTCGTACTCTCTCTTTGGCCTGTGCAACGTGCGCTGGTGTATGCTGATGTGGCTGGGCAGCTCAACTACATCCATCGGTTTGCGGGGATGCTGTTAGTGTTGCTTTCGAATGTACATGCTGTCGGCTATAGTGAGTGTTGCCTGTTCTTTTGAGAGGAATTAATTTTAAAGGTTTGCATTAGTTTATGTGTGGACTTTCGACGGAACGCTCTCGGCATACCTCCATACCTCTCACGTTATATGGGCTCTGGTAGCCCTTGTGGCATTAGACGTGCTTTACTTCTTCTCAACTTCGTTCTGGAGGCGCAAGGCTTATAATATATTCATCGGGACGCATATTATTTGTTTCATTGTATTTCTTCCTGCGGTAGGTTCCATCGTGGTCTCCGCCAGTCTAGCAACATTGAGCACGTCCCATGATGCACAGGCCTACTTTCACCAAGCAGGGATGCTCCCCTACATCATCGCAGCGGGAGCGGCTTACGGCCTAGACCACATCCTCCGGCTTCTCAAGACCCGCCTCTCCGACGCCCGCATCCGTCCCATCCCTGATCTGTGCCTCACCCGGATCGAGATTCCCGAGGTGAACGCGGGCTGGCGCGCGGGACAACACGTCCGGATCCGGATCTTATCTTCTGCGATGGGGTGGATAGGGTGGGCAGAAGTGCACCCGTTTACTATTGCGACCGTTGCAAGGACCCCAGAGGGGTTGGTGCTGATGTGTAAGAATGTGGGTGGGTGGACCGGGAAGCTGTACGAGATGGCGAAGGTCGCTGGATATGGGTGTGAGGAGGGAGATGTGGGGAGGGCGGTGCTTACTGCGATCGAGGGGCCCTATGGTGAGCGTGATTCGTCTGGCGTTGGCGCTGCTTGATGGCGATTGGAACGATCAGGTGGACCGGGACATGCGGTGCTCGCGAGTTTCTCTGCGGCGATGTTCGTCGTTGGAGGAAGCGGTATTACATTTGCGCTTGCTGCTGTGCAGGATCTTATACAGGTTAGTAGTGCGCTTGTGTCGGATTACAGGTTAGGGTTATTGACGGATGGCATCAGAGAGATCTTGAAGGTTCGAGTAGAGTCAAGCTCATAGACCTCATCTGGTGTATCCAGGACCCATGTACGTCTCTTCTCTTTTCTCTGCCCTGCACCCACAACACACTAACGCCAACCCAGCCTCCCTCACCCGCTCCTCCCCTATTCACCTCCCTCATCCAACAAAGCACGCGCGCCCCACTCAAAATATCCGTGCACTACACGCGCGCCGCCGACGTCCCGCCCGCCAAGGATTTCCTGCCCGGGCTCACGCTCACCGCAGGGCGCCCGCGGATCGCCAAAGTGCTGGACGCGGTGATCGCGAGGGCTGTGTCGTACGGGTATGGCGTGAAAGCGGGCATGGACATCACGGGCGTCGTCGTGGGTGTTTGTGGGCCCGTGGGGCTTGGGGACGAAGTGTCGCAGGCCGTCTCGGCTGTAGATCCTGGGAGGAGGTGGGCGGTCGGTGGGATTGAGATGTACGAGGAGTGAGTGGTTTTTTTTTTTTTCGCTGTCTTTAATCTTGTCGTTGTGGTTAGGGTGCGTTCCTTGGCTGATTCTGGAACCTTTTTTTTTTTTTTTGGCAGGACGTTCGGTTGGTGAAAAATGTTACCCGTTATTCTGGGAGTCTGCGTTGTATTTTTTTGCTGTGCTAACTTAGGGGTTTGTATCTATCCAGAGCTCACTGTATGATTACCTTTTAGATCGTGATTTTCAGGCCTGTCTTGTGCATCGTGTACCGCTTGCATAGCGTTCGGGGCGGGGACAACAGATCGTCGTCCTCCCCAAGGTCAGTCTAGGTACATATAAGTTCTCGAGCACGCGATCGCATCAAGAAAGTGAGCACACGTTGCCCATCATCTTGCCAGTGAGATCTACGCTGTCAAATAGACAGTTGCTCGGTCACGAATGGAAAGTAAGATCAGCAAAGAGCCGTTTCGTTTACAGTAATGCGCAGTCATTTCTTCTTGAGGATCCTTGATATCATAAGCTCATGCCATCCAAGGATGGATTTATATACAGTATTGGACTGGCACTTGCGCCAACTCATTCCAGTGCTCGAATCTTGCGATCCACAGCCTCCACAACATCTCAAGCTAGACTCATAGCTATGTATACAGAGAGGGTTGTTGCACTATAAATTGTCTGATCTCAAATATCACTTGCGTTTTGTCAAGATTTTCCAGCTGCATAGTTGCTGACTAACTGAATAATTTTTGTGCGCACGCGCTTGAAACTCATGCGGGCAGTGACCGTAACCTCTGGCAACATTTCCATGACTTATTTAAAATACTTTTATTGAGTCGGTTTTCATCATGCCAGAGACACGCCGGAGAACAATGCATTTCATGGTCTTAGTATTACTACCTAATCTGTAATCAACAGCGCCCTGACAGTGCCCATAACTTGACAAAATCAATCGAAAGTTAGTTGAGCTCGCGCTGGGAAAGAGAAAACGACAGGCCATGCAATATCAGAGAACAAGAAGGACCAAATCCTGTCAGAGCACCAAGAGGAGGTATTCACCAATGCAGTCAAGATATACCGGGAAGAGCAGCAAAACCACAGGAGAGGTGTTTGCGATCAATTTGTCACGAGGGAAGAAGGCAAAAGAAAGTAAGGTGTACCACAGTAACCGTCAGCAGGGACACAATGGATAGATGGCTAAAGTCACTCACCAGCGACGAGTTCCACAGTCAAGTGGTTGAATGAGAAGGTGGTTGTTAAAGAAAAGAAGAATTGGCGCGTGAAGATTGGCGTAAGCAACGGGACAAGCGAACAGATTCAACAGAAGCAATGGGGCCGTGGAAGAGGCGGAAGTAGCGTGGCTTGAAAGAAAATGAGTTCGAAGACAAGCTTTCAAGAACAACTTGAAGCTTGTGACCTGGGAGGCAGAGGAGGGACTTGGAAAAGGCAGAGAAGCGCCGAACTCGATGGAATCGATGGAAGCTGGGAATGTCAGAGTCACCTTTTCCCAAGCCCGTCTTTGACAATGTCCGAGTCGAAGTGGATGGGAATGGCGACAACATTGAGGGCATGGATTTTGATGATGGTGGAAGTGAAGGCGAGGACTGATGGTCTTATCAGCTGATTTACGGAATGATAAACTAACGATCTTACTGACATACTCTTTTTGGCACTGGCGCAAGTGGTGCCAGTGTATGTGTGATAAAGCCTCAAATTCAGACTCTCTGATTCAACAACACTACCGATGCTGTTCAATTTTTTTTCTAGACTCCCTAAGTACCTAGTAAGAAGCCATTCCAAGTGTCTGATCTACAAAAAATTGAGGTGTTATGTAACACGAGACGCATGAAAAGTGCTGGCGCAAGTGCCCTTCCAATACTGTATCGCTTCCGGGGTTGCAATCGATGCGCTTGTGCCTTAGTGACAATTCCAAGACTCCAAGTTACATATAAGCCTAATAATAAGCATGAAAGGGAAAATGAAACTAAGAAAAAAACATGGGCATTCACTCTGGAAAAAAAGCCTTCGTAAGAGAAATACCCGCCCTATCAAACATTCGAACCCCCCTGCCCTTTCAATTCCCTGGTACCACTCCGGCTGGTTCCGTCTGACCCGTCCGTGCCAGCACTGTCCTGCGGCACCACCACGAGTTTCTTCTCGTTCCCGTGCTCCCGAAGTACGAGCTTTATTGCTTCATTTTCCTTCAGTCCCTTTGTAGTGAAGTCCTTGAACTCCCTCGAGCCAGTCTCTGTGGTCACGCCTCCAGCCGCACATGCAGTGACCAGATGAAGTGTGTCTGTCACATCAAACGCTTTCACGTGAGCCTGCGTAGGGCCCTTCCTTCCTTTGCCATAAAGCCCCATGAAACTGTATCCCACCGTCAGGATAGTGAGGAGAGTAATCAATCCAAGGGGCAGAACAGAGAAAAGGTAGACTGCCCCCCGATCTGCCCATCCCATGGTCAGCATCAACATAGTGCCGTTGATCGGAGTTGTCAGATCGGAAGGAATTATGTCGTTGGGAAAGATCCGGCAGCCGAGTAGCCAGATCGAAGGAACTACGTACTCATGTGAGGTTATCGGTCAACTGCGTGGAAGATGATACTTTACCGTGGCAGAGAACTCGATGGCACCACGCCAATAATTTTCCTACACATGACAAGAAACGACCGTCGATCAGAACTGTCTCCCCGAGTTGTACATAGAGGACTAACTAGTTCGGCATATACTTGTTCCGTGCCGTCTTCGATCGGAGAGGTCACGTTAGTCGTCGCGGAATAAATCGAGACGAGCGCGTCTCCGATGGAGTTGGTCAGCATCCCTTGGGCCTCACGGCCCTCATAACTAGCAATGCTCGCGAGGAATAAGAGAAGGTCGGAATTGGAGCTATCGAATGGGCGACTTTCAACGATACTGGAGGCCTCGATTATCTCCGATGAATAATTCACACGGACAGTGGTCAGAAGGGGAGTGACCTCGCACACGGTGGAATCCAAAAAGTTGTACCTGTAAAGCCCCTGCGTTGCGATGACTGTGGATTGCGCAGTTGTTAATGACCGTAGTAAATTGGCTTCTCCTCGTCAAACTCACTGAACTTCTGGAACGATTGGATGCTTTCGTTGCGCTGGCCGGGGCAGACGACGGAAGGAAGAAACCCGTTCCCTGGCAACGTAACATATTGTTGAATGGACGTGCTACCTTTATGAAGCGGTCACTAAGGTTTTCACAAAATCAAAAAACGCTCTTACTTCCGTTACAGTTTGCAGTTGAATCCCATGCCGACACATTGTAGGCTTGACCCTGCGACGGCATCGAAAATATTGGTGGAGTTGTTCACAAGGTTCAGCTGATACTGGCTTTCACTTGCGGGGATACATGTAACGTTTGCTGTAAGAGCCTTGCTGGTAGACAGAAAATTCCTTTGGACACCCAACCAGCTCGCCGCCCCAGGCCGCCGACACAACAGGGTGAAAAGAGGTGTTGGTTAAAACATGGCCACCCGCGAACGACAGTCGGGTCTCATTGAAAGCGCGATTCTGAGCTGAACCAGCGTAGTCTCGAATAGCAGGAAGGACTCCGCCTATACACAAATGGTATTAGGTATAGAGTGATATCCCTGATGAGAACTCTCTGACCTGTTGATACGTTATATTTGGCGCCGTTGAAATTGAAGGTACCGGGCAAAGCGAAGCTCGTGCCTGCAGCAGAGATTCCGCTCAAAGAACCACCAATGTTGATAATTGGAAAAGAATCATCATTGACTGTGTGTAGATCAGAACCGCCATAGAACAAATATTCAACTATTAGGATACTCACTCTGAAAAGGTGAGTAATCCAACAAATCCCCTTGCAGTAATTGAGCAAACGCCGGGCTGGAAAGATCGAGCTCTGTTCCAGACACTTGGAATCTGCAGTTCACCAGGGTTGGCATCAGGAGAGTCGTCCAACTGAAACCAATCTCAGTCAAGTCGACATGCCGACAAAGCAATATGGCCTACCCAGTGGTGAGAAGATCAAGCAGTCCGAAGATGATCCAAGTGATCAAGGAGTACATGAAGTATGTCCCACAGCCCTTCTTGGAGACCACCGAGCCTTGCGCCAGTGCTATTCCAGTACTGACTTGGATCACCGATGTGGGTTCCGACATCTTGTGCCGCATGGCGTCCTTGACTGCCAGGCCGAACAAGCTTGTAGCATCGGGTTAGCCATACAACAGTGGGCAACGTGACAAGGACATACACTGATGAAGCGAAAGTTAAGGCTGTAGCGATCAGTGTGACCACCGTCGTTGAGATCTTCGGATTTTGCTGGATGAGTCGTGTGAGCGAACTGTTAAAGCTGACACATTGGTGATACAGTTCTGCCCCAAGGAAAGCACAGGCGAAGGCGAAGATAAGGATTTGCCCAAGAAGGATTGCCACCAGCTTAAGCACATTGTAGATGAGTGTCTTGCAGATGAGTGTCATCGTGGCAGGTGGGATGAGGTAGCACCATGCTCATTAGCAGGAACTCGACCTTTTATGGGTCATATCTGCGTCCACGTTGGGAACGTTTATACTGTGCCGAATACGCGCAGCCTTGTGGATAACGAGGCAGGAAGCGAAGATTTGGATTTGGGCAACGCGTTCGCCACATGATGCATGCCAAAATGCGCAGTGCGGTTTAGCTCTGGCTACTAGTAGTAGTAATATGAGAAAGTGCACGTAATCCGATAGGACTCATCTATGATCGGTGGAAGCGAGGGCGAGGCAAGAATATGACGCTCCAAACACCAAATAAATCAGCGCGAATTTTTTGGCGATTGAACTTTTTTGTTTAGTCATCGTGTGCGCGATTTTTTTTTGTCGAGGCCTCGCACAATTTTTTTCCGAGCTTACCAATCAATTGTCTATGTGTGCAATTCAATGACATGCTTTCCCGTCGTGGGACACGCGGGCTGGGTGGGGGGATTACGTCAGCGCGTGTCCCGCCGTGTGCCGACTCCCCGAACAGTGCGCGCCCGCTGTGGCTGGCGACGTCCGGGGCAGTTTGTGGACGGATGAGCGCGCCTATTGATCGTATACTTACCTAGACGGTGGTGTGTACCTTAGCTTACGACGTTCCGGGGGGGGCCCAAAAAGGTAGTGTACTTCCGGGGTTGACCTAGAGGCAGGCTTAATGGCGTCGGGCCGGCACGTTGACATGAAGTCGATCGGGGGCTTGCCAGAGGAACTGCGGGACGGTTGCCCCGGATGAGAGGAAGGGAAAGCGCTGAGTGCTTCATGGACACGAGATCCCTATGGGCCAGCGCTGCCAGAAAGAAGACGCGTGTCTTTTGTTCCTGGGGACCACGCGTTTTTTTCGCGTTTTTTTGGCGGGGCCCATCCAGGGGGATTCGCATGTTCCCATGGAGCAGTCGAGGCTTTCCCGGATCGTGAGCACGCGGGGCGGCTGAGGGTGGGCCAGTGCGGAGCAGCGGCGTGCCCGGATTTGGAGACAGCCGCGCCGGATGGTTACGTCGAGGCGTGGCCCGCTGTCGGTGGGGACGGCGATTGACGACGCTCTAGGTCCAACCCGGACACGATGATATTTGCCGCATGTCGGTAAGGCTAAGGGTAGCAGCACCACGTTAAGCGTAGAGTAACGATCCACAGGATAGGCGCGCTCCATCGTCCGAAGAAAAGGGTTGCGCCGAAGCGCAGGGTCGCCGAAGGCCATGCGGGACCACGCGCTGACGTAGATCCCGGGCCACCAGCCGCCGCGTGCGTCACCGAAGCGGAAAACAATGGGTCAGTTGAAATTGGCACAGCAGTAGACAGATTGTTGGTAAGCTCGGAAAGGAAAACTTCGTGCAGACGGGCCTCGACAGGAAAAAAATCGCGCACACGAGGACTAGATACAAAAAGAGTTCGAGTGCCGGCCCAAAAAATTGTGCGCTGTTTGGTATGTTTGCGGTGTTTGGAGGCTGCATACCACAACCAGCCAAAAGTAACGATCAGCGGCGAATGTGTTGTGCGGGGGTGTGGAACTGTCTTTGTTTAGTAGTGTGGGGTCGGGCGATTCTTTTTTGGTCGAGAGGGGCCTCGCACGAAATTTTTTCTGGCAGGGGCTTACCGAAGTCAATTGGTGCTATGTGTGCAAATGTCAGGAACTGACGATGCGTTTCCCCGTGCGCTGGGACACCGCGGGGACCTCGGCGGGCGGCGAGGGATGTACGGGTCAGCGGGCGGTGTGGCCCGCCGTGTGCCGAGGGCTCCCCGAACAGTGCGCGGGCCGGCCGTCGCTGCACGTGGGGCCGCTGTTCGGGGCAGTGTGTTTTGGACGGCGGATGAGCGCGCCCGCGTATTGGGATCGCGGTTACGTTAGCCTAAACGTGGGTGGTGGGGGTACCGCTAGGCTTTACGACGTTTGTCGGAGACGTTATGAATTCCGGTTGACCTAAGCATGTGAAGCGTCGCGCACGGTGGCATCAATCATGGCGGTGTGCCATGAATCCGGACGTGCCCCATGACAAGAGAAAGCCTGACGTGCTTCGATGCGGACGACGACATCTACGTGGCCGACGCTTCCCGACAAAGAAGCGACGGTGTCTCTTTTTCATGCGGGACACGGCGTTTTTTCGCGTTTGTGGTTTTGGCAGGTGGCCATAGGGGTTCGTGGGGTGTCCCAGGTGGAGCAGTCGAGCTTCTGCCCCATCGTGGGACAATCTCCTGTGT
>MU123717.1:0-93556 GCA_014904935.1 Melanogaster broomeanus | reverse complement strand
CTTTTACCCGGCACCTTCAATTTCAACGGCGCCAAATACAACATATCAACAGGTCAGAGGGTTCTCATCGAGGATATCAGTCCATACGTAATACCATTTGTGCATAGGCGGAGTCCTTCCCTGCTATTCGAGACTACGCTGGTCCAGCTCAGAGTGGCGCTTCCGAGGCTATCCGACTGTCGTTCGCGGGTGGCCATGTTTTAACCAACACCTCTTTTCAGCCTGCCGTTTCGGCGGCCGGGGCGGCGAGCTGGTTGGGTGTCCAAAGAAATTTTTCCGTTGACCAGCAAGGCCTTACAGCAAACGTTACATGTATCCCCGCGAGTGAAATCCAGTATCAGCTGAACCTTACGAACCTCTACAGCAATTTTACGATACCGTCGCAGGTTCAAGCCTATAATGCGACGGCATGGGATTCAACTGCAACCTGTAACGGAAGTAAGACCGTTTCCTATTTTGTGGAAACCCTAGTGACCCCTGCATGAAGGTACCCCATCCACCAACAATATGTCACGTTGCCAGACAGCGGGTTCCTTCCTTCAGTCGTCTGTCCCGGCCAGTTCAACGATACCACCCAATCATTCCAGCAGTTCGGTGAGTTTGACGAGGAGAAGCCAATTTACGGCTACTAACTTCTGCACGCCAGTCATTGCAACGCAGGGGTATTCCAGATACAATTTCTTGCCTTCCACAGTGTGCGATGTCTCTCCCCTTCTGACTACTGTCCGCGTGAACTATTCTTCGGGGATAATCGAAGCCTCCGAAATCATTGAAAGTCGCCCCTTTTGATAGCTCCAATTCCGCGCTTCTCTTGTTCCTCGCGGGCATTGCCAGTTATGAGGCCCGTGAGGCCAAGGGATGCTGACCAACTCGATCGGAGACGCCCTCATTTCGATTTATTCCGCGACGACTAACGTGACCTCTCCGATCGAGGATGGCACGGAACAAGTATATACCGAGCTGGTTAGTACTCTATGTACAACTCGAGGGAGACAGTTCTGATTGACGGTCGTTTCTTGTCATGTGTAGGCAAATTATTGGCGTGGCGCCATCGAGTTCTCTGCCACGGTAAAGTATGATCTTCCACGCAGTTGACTGGTAGTCTCACATAAGCACGTAGTTCCTTCGGTCTGGCTACTCGGCTGTCGGATCGTTCAATAAACAATGTCATTCCTTCCGAAATGACAATCCCGATCAACGGCACTATGTTGATGCTGACCATGGGATGGGCAGATCGGGGGGCGGTCTACCTTTTCTTCCGTTATCTCTCTTCTTCGAAGCTCGTGCCTGCAGCAGAGATTCCACTCAAAGAACCGCCAATGTCAATTATTGGAAACGATTCATCATGGACTGGGTGTAGATCAGAACCGCCATAGAACAAATATTCAATCATTGGATACTCACTCTGAAGGGGTGTGTAAGCAGACAAATCCGCCTGGAGTAACTGAGTGAACGCTTGGCTGGAAAGATCGAGCTCTGTTCCGGACACTTCGAATCTGCAATTCACCAGGGTTGGCATCAGGAGTGTCGTCCAACTGAAACCAATCTCAGTCAAGTCGACATCCCGACAGAGCAATATACCTACCCAGTAGTGAGAAGCTTAAGCAGTCCATAGATGGTCCAAGTGATAGCGGTCCACATGATGTATGTCTTAGTGCGACCCTTGAGGATAGCCGACCCTTTTGCCAGTGCTATTCCAGTGCTGACTTGGATCACCGGTGTGGGTTTCCACATCTTGTGTCGCATAGCTTCCCTGACTGCCAGGGCGAAAAAGCTTGGTACATCAGTTAGCCATACAACAGTGGGCAACGTAACAAGGACATACAATGATGAAGCGAAAGTTAAGACTGTGGCGATCAGTGTGACCACCGTCGTTGAGACCTTCGGATTTTGCTGGATGAGTCGGGTGATCGCACTGTCAAAGCTAACACATTGGTGGTACAATTCTTCCCCGAGGAAACCGCAGGCGAAGACGAAGATAAGGAATTTGCCCAAGAAGGATTGCCACCAGCTTAAGCACATTGCGGACGGGTTGGGGAAACAATTTCGCAAACCAATTCGCGACAGCGCCAGCGATGAGTGCCATCGTGGCAGTTAGGATGAGGTAGCACCATTGTCATTAGCAGGGACTCGACCTTTTATGGATCATATTTGCATGCAAGGGATCATAAACTCCACGCGGTGGCATGCACGTTGGAAGCGTTTATATTGTGCCGAATACGTGCAGCATTGTGGATAACTTGCCAACTTGAAGGCAGGAAGCGAAGATCTGTGCAATGCGTTCGCCGTGCATGCCGAAATGCGCAGTGCAATGTGGCTCGACTCCAACTAGCAACTGGAATATGAGGCGAGCTTCACGCATTCGTGCCCTATATTGAATGAGCATGCATGTTTCTTCAGCTTGATTCTTGCTCTGTGATAGGACTCATCTATGATCGGTGGAAGCGAGGTAGTGGCCGCCTAAGATGAGCGGCAGAGTGAAAAAATTTCACAGCGTTAGATTGCTTTGACGCGCAGAATCGAGGCAAAATGCCGCAAGCTGCACAGGAGTTCAAGTTACGACCGGCGCCTACACGCATGTCATCAGATGATGTCCAGACTCCCAAAGTTCCGAGTCACTGGGCACTGTGACGGCTCTTTGTAGGTGGCTCCAGGAGAAGGTTGGGTTCCAGAAATGTGTCGATGACTCGATGTACCCTTGGTAATATGAGAACTTGCGAAGGATGTGGTCAAGGGCATTTCCGCATCAGATTGGTGGATTCGGTCCTCATTCAACATTCAAGCTTCAAGCTGGATGCGGTTCTGTTGCTTACGTCACATTTCGAGGTTGGCCCAGGCGAGCCCGGGAGCGGCGCTACTTCATATTCATTGCAGGACTCTGGTGCCGTGCGCAAGTATTGGGATACATGATACATACGTATCAGTACACAGTACATTCGGAAGCGCATTAATCTTGGGGCATTACAAATGACTTGATGAAACTATATATGCCTAAACGAGAAAAACTCGTTGTAACAGTCACCAGCCCACCGAGGCAACCAGAGCAAGCAGGCCTCCTGAGGCTTGCGCAGGCATACACGATATCTAACGTGAAGATGACGACAACATACACCTACTTCCTCAGTTCTCGTGATCCTCTTCTCGTTCATGGACTTGGGAGGGCTGAGTGTCCTTCCGAAGAGCACCAAACTCAGCAGTGCCAGTACTGCTAGTAGTGGATGTGGCACTCCGTCGCCCTGCTTTTCTTCTTCTCAACTTCGTTCTGGAGGCGTAAGGCTTACAATATATTCCTTCGGACGCATATTATTTGTTTCGTTATAGTTCTTCCTCAGGCTACGGTAGGTTCCATCGTGGCCTCCGCAAGTCTTGCAACATTATTCGATGCCCCCCTACATCATCGCTGAGCGGTTACGGCCTAGACCGTATCTTTCGTCTCCTCAAGACTCGCCTCTCCGACGCCCACAATCCCTCCTCTCCCTGATCTGTTCCCCCATCGGATCGAGATTCCTGAAGTGAATGCGGGTTGGCGAGTGGGACAACACGGCCGGATCCGCGTCTTATCTTCTACGATGGAGTGGACAGGATGGGCAGAAGTGCATCCCTTTACCATTTTGACCGCTGCAAAGACGCTGGAAGGGTTGACGCTGATGTGTAAGAATGTGGTGCACGAGAGCTTACGAGATGGCAAAAGTGGCTGGATATGGGTGTGAGGAAGGGGATATGAGAAGGGCGGTGCTTAGTGCGATCGAGGGGCCTTATGGTGAGTGTGATTCTTCCAGTGTTGGCGCTGCCTGATGTGATTGGAACGATCAGGTGGACCAGGACATGCGGTGTTTGCGAGTTGCTCTGCGGCGACGTTCATCGCTGGAGGAAGCGGTATTACATTTGCGCCTGCTACTGTGCAGAATCTTGTATAGGTTAGTAATGCGCTTGTGTCGGATTACAGGTTAGGGTTATTGACGGATGGCATCAGAGGGACCTTGAAGGTTCAAGTAGAGTTAAGCTCATAGATCTCATCTGGTGTATCCAGGACCCATGTACGCCTCTCTTCTTTTCTCTGCCCTCCACCCACAACAACACTAACGCCAACCAGCCTCCCTCAACCCGCTCCTCCCCCTATTCACCTCCCTCATCCAACAAAGCACGCGCGCCCCACTCAAAAATATCCGTGCACTACGAGCGTGCCGCCGACGTCCTTCCTGCAAAGGATTTCCTGCCCGGGCTCACGCTCACTGCAGGGCTGCCCGCGGATCGGGCAAAGTGTTGGATGCGGTGGATGTGAGGGCTGTGTCGTACGGGTCTGGTGATTTTCAGGCCTGTCTCGTGCATCGTATACCGCTTGTATAGCGTTCAGGGACAACAGGTCGCCATCCTCCCAAGGTCAGTCTAGCATATATAAGTTCTCGAGCACGCAATGGGCACACGTTGCCCATCATCTTGCCAGTGAGAATCTACGTTTGCAAATAGACAGTTAGTCAGTCACGAGTGGAAAGTGATATCAGCAGAGAGCCGTTTCGTTTAATGCGCACCCATTTCTTCTTGAGGATCCTTGATGAGCTCATGCCATCCAAGGATGGATCATATATCGCTTCAGGTTGCAGATGGTGTGCCTGTGACAGTTCCAAGAATACAGGTATATGAGCCTAACGATACGTATGAAAGGGAAAATGAAACTAAGGAATGAAAAACATGGGCTATTCATTCCTAGAAAAAACCAGTAACCTTCATAAGAGAAATATCCATCCCTGTCAAACACTCCGAATCCCTCTGTCCTTTCAATTCTCCCACATACCGTCCACTCACACTGGTTCGTTCTGCTTCACCCCGGCTTGCCAGCATGCAGCATCACCACGAGTTCTTCTCGTTCACTTGTCCTTGTCCTCCTGAAGCTCGAGCAGTACTGCTTCATTTTTCTTCAGTCCCTCTTTAGTGAATTCGTCTGAACTCCTCGACCGGCTCTGTGATCTGGCCTCCAGCCGCACATGCAGTGACCAGATGAAGTGTGTCTGTCACATCAAAGTTCACTCTGAGTCTGCGTGTGGGCTTTCCTCGTTCTTCCCAAAGCTCACGAAACTGTATACCACCGTCAGGATAGTGAGGAGAGTGATCAATCCAAGGGGCACAATGGAGAATAGGTAAAGCGCCCCCCGATCTGCCCATCCCATGGTCAGCATCCACATAGTGCCGTTGATCGGGGTTGTCAGATCGGAAGGAATGATGTCGTTGGAGAAAGATCCGGCAGCCGAGTAGCCAGACCGAAGGAACTACGTGCTTATGTGAGATATCGATCAACTGCGTGGAAGATGATACTTTACCGTGGCAGAGAACTCGATGGCACCACGCCAATAATTTTCCTACACATGACAAGAAACGACCGTCGATCAGAACCGTCTCCCGAGTTGTATATAGAGAACTAACCAGCTCGGTATATACTTGTTCCGTGCCGTTCTCGATCGGAGAGGTTACGTTGACCGTCGCGGAATAAATCGAAATGAGCGCGTCTCCGATGGAGTTGGTCAGCATCCCTTGGGCCTCACGGGCCTCATAACTGGCAATACCCGCGAGGAACAAGAGAAGCGCGGAATTGGAGCTATTGAAGGCGCGACTTTCAACGATTTCGGAGGCTTCGATTATCTCCGAAGAATAGTTCACGCGGACAGTAGTCAAAAGGGGAGAGACCTCGCACACTGTGGAAGGCAAAAAATTGTACCTGGAATACCCTGCGTTGCAATGACTGTGGAGCGCAGAAATCAATAACCGTAATTGGCTTTTCCTCGTCAAACTCACCGAACTTCTGGAATGATTGGTGGTATCGTTGAACTGGCCGGGACAGACGACCGAAGGAAGGAACCCGCTCGCTGGCAACGTGACATATTGTTGGAGGGATGGAGTACCTTCGTGGAGCGGTCACTAGGGTTTCCCATAAAATCAGAAAACAGTCTTACTTCCGTTACAGTTGCAGTTGAATCCCATGCCGTCGCATTGTAGGCTTGAACCTGCGACGGCATCGTAAAATTGCTGTAGACGTTCGTAAGGTTCAGCTGATACTGGCTTTCCGTCGCGGGATACATGTGACGTTTGCTGTAAGACCTTGCTGGTAGACCGAGAAATTCCTTTGGACACCCAACCAGCTCGCCGCCCAGCCGCCGACACGGCAGGTGAAAAGTGGTGTTGGTTAAAACATGGCCACCCGCGAACGACAGTCGGGTAGCTTCGGAAGCGCTATTCTGAGCTGGACCAGCGTAATCTCGAATAGTAGGAAGGACTCCGCCTATGCACAAATGATATTACGTATTGAGTGATATCCCTGATGAAAACCCTCTGACCTGTTGATATGTTGTATTTGGCGCCGTTGAAATTGAAGGTGCCGGGTAAAGCGAAGCTCGTGCCTGCAGCAGAGATTCCACTCAAAGAACCGCCAATGTCAATTATTGGAAACGATTCATCATGGACTGGGTGTAGATCAGAACCGCATAGGAACAAATATTCAATCATTGGATACTCACTCTGAGCAAGCTGCACAGGAGTTCAAGTTACGACCGGCACCTACACGCCCTGTCATCAGAGTGACGCGATGAGATAGATAGATATAACAAGTTCATCGGCCATGTGACGGGTCTTGCAGGTGTCAGGGGAAGTTGCGTTCAGCAGTGTGTCGACTGAATCGATGCACCCTTGGCTTTGGTCATATGAGAACTTGCGAAGGATGTGGTCAGGGGGCTTTCTGCTAAGACTTTGGTGATTCACTCAACATTTCAAGCTGGGTGCGGTTGTTACTTTACGCTAATTAATTTCGAGCTTTGGCGAGCGAAACTGTGGGCGTGAATTACTTCATATTCATTGCAGGATTGATCTCGCAAGTTGATTACGTATCAATACATTTCGGGAAGCGGCAGATTATTTAATCTCGGGGCTTGCAAATAGGCTTGATTGACACTAGCATAACGAGCAAAACTCGTTGCAACGAGTTCACTAGCCCACTGAGGGCTTGCGCAGGCATGCAGGTTACACGATTATCTTATTATCTAACATGAAGGACAACGCATACCTGACTTCTCAGTTCTCGTTAGTCCTCTTATGTCATGGGACTTGGGAGGGCATCGAGGTGTTCCTTCCGAACAGAGCACCAAACATCAACAGTGCCCAGTACTGCCTAGTATGTAGTCTCAACTTCGTTTCTGGAGGACGTAAGGGCTTAACAATATATTCTAGAGGACGCATATTATTTGTTTCCGTTAATAGTTCTTCCTACGGTAGGTTCCATGTTGGCTCCGCATAGTCTTGCGACATTGAGCACTCCCATGGTGTCAGGCGATTACACCAAAATTCGATGCTCTCCTAATCATCGCATGCACGGAGTGGTTACGCCTAGACCGTATCTTCGCCCCTCAAGACTCGCCTCTCCCGGAGCCGAATTCCCTCCTCTCCCTGACCTGTTCCCTCCATCGGATCGAGATTCCTGGAGTGTGAATGGGGTTGCGCGATGGACAACCACGCCGGCTCGGCGTCTCTATTCTTCTACGATGAGTGGAAGGATGGGAGAAGTGATCCCTTTGACCTTGTTGACCGCTTCAAAAACCGCTGGAGGGTTGACGCTGTATGGTAAGAATGTGGGGTGCACGAGAAGCCGTTACGAGCATGGCAAATGTGGCTGGATATGGGTGTGAAGAATGGGGATGTGGGAAGGGCGGTGCTTAGTGCGATCGAGGGGCCCTATGGTGAGTGTGATTCTTTCCGGTGTTGGCGCTGCCTGATGTGATTGGAACGATCAGGTGGACCAGGACATGCGGTGTTTGCGAGTTGCTCTGCGGCGATGTTCATCGTTAGGAGGAAGCCGGTATTACATTTGCGTTGCTGCTGTTGCAAGAATCTTGTATAGGTCAGTAATTGGCTTGTGTCGGAATTACAGGTTAGGGTTTTGACGGATGGCATCAGAGGACCTTTGAAGGTTCAAGGTGGAGTTAAGCTCATAGATCTCATCTGTGTATCCAGGACCCTATGTACTCCTCTTCTTTTCTCTGCCTCACCCACAACAACACTAACGCAACCGCAGCCTCGCCCTAAACCCGCTCCTCACCCTATTCACCTCCTCATCAACAAAGCACGGCGCCCACTCAAAATTGCCGTGCACTACGCGGCGCGCGCGCCGCGACGTCCGCGCCTGCAAAGGACTTTCCCTGTCCGGGCTCACGCTCATGCAGGGCGCCGCGCTGATCGCAAAGTGTTTGGATGCGGTGGATGTGAGCGGCTGTGTCGTACGGGTTGGTGATTTTCAGCCGCTTCTTGTTCATCGTTATACCGCTTGTTGCGTTCGGGCAACCGATCGCCACCCTCTACAACGGTCCAGTCAGGCATATATAAGTTCTCGAGCACGCAATGGGCACACGTTGCCCATCATCTTGCCAGTGAGATCTACGTTTGCAAATAGACAGTTAGTCAGTCACGAGTGGAAAGTGATATCAGCAGAGAGCCGTTTCGTTTAATGCGCACCCATTTCTTCTTGAGGATCCTTGATGAGCTCATGCCATCGAAGGATGGATCATATATCGCTTCCAGGTCGATGCGCAGATTTGTGCCTTGGTGACAGTTCCAAGAATACAGGTAATGAGCCTAACGATACGTAATGAAAGGGAAAATGAAACTAAGGAATGAAACATGGGTATTCATTCTAGAAAAAAGCCAGTAACCTTCATAAGAGAAATATCTATCCCGTCAAACACTCCAATCCCCCTGCCCTTTCAATTCCCCATACCGTCCACTCACACTGATTCGTTCTGCTTCACGGCTTGCCAGCATCGTCCTGCGATACCACGAGTTTCTTCTCGTTCACGTTGACCTTGTCCTCCTGAAGCTCGAGCATTATTGCTTCATTTTTCTTCAGTCCCTTTTTAGTGAATTCGTTGAACCCACCAGGCCTCCAGCCGCACACGCAGTGACCAGATGAAGTGTGTCTGTCACGTCAAAGTTCACTTCAGGTTCTGCGTGTGGGCCTTTTCCTCGTTCTTCCCAAAGGTCACGAAACTGTATCCCACCGTCAGGATGTGAGGAGGTGATCAATCCAAGGGCCACAATGGAGAATTATGTAAAGCGCCCCCCGATCTGCCCATCCCATGGTCAGCATCCACATAGTGCCATTGATCGGGGTTGTCAGATCGGAAGGAATGATGTCGTTGGGAGAAAGATCCGGCAGCCGAGTAGCCAGACCGAAGGAACTACGTGCTTATGTGAGCATTAACTGATCAACTGCGTGGAAGATGATACTTTACCGTGGCAGAGAACTCGATGGGCCACCAGCCCATTCTGCAGACGGTAAATACGGCTACAGTACAATATCTCATAGTAGATAGCATCATAGCGGATAAGACCTGATAATGGATGCCCAGACCTGGGAACCACATCCGTCCCTGCCAAATTATCCATAAAACATCATATTAGATAATAGATGCTGATTTGGGGGGGTTATCCACTATCATATTAGCATGATTGGGGGGGTTCCAGCATAAGTTTGACCTAGCTATACCAAACTTAGCATCAGATGTGTCAGCATAACAATCCACGTCGGGAAGGCAGCTTCGAGCCCCCTCAATGAAGGGCAAGTGGAGAGAATCAGTAAGAAGGAAAGAAATATTTGCAGCATGTATCATGACATATGATTGAAATATTATATATTAGCTTTATCCATGTCCTCCATGAGGCTCTCAGGTAGAACATGATGCCCCCAATATTTCTTCAATGCCAAGCAGCCTGTTTTCCTGACAATCCCTTTGAATAAGCATCCATAAATCAACAGGAACGTGTTGCGAACCTATACCACCGTAAATATGAGTAAAGAAAATTGCAGTGTATAACTTGAATGCACTGGCACACACCTTCACATAGTGATCAGCTGAAGTTGGCAATGCACTGGAGCATCAATGCCTTTCATTTTGGCATGTCAAGAAATGAAGTTGCGTGTGTCCGTTTTGGGAATTATGTAGTCAGGTAATTTTTTTAGGTGGGCTCGACACCAAAATTTGCACTACTTATTCTATACAACCAGTTCAAAGGATCTACGAAGAGGAGGACCTTAAGTAACATGAATGCAACATTATCCTCTTGCCAGAAACATTATTCTTGTCCTGTACAACAAGTAGATAGCTTTTTAAGTGAATATCACGAAATGTAACACTTTGTCACGCGAGGTTGGAGGACTCTGGCTAGTGTGACATTGTCGCCCACTGCACATTGCACAGTGTCACATAATGTCACATAATGTGACAATATTGTCATGGATATAACCTCGTAGTGGATGCCATGGGGTGGGGACGGACACCATCTGTTATGAGATATTGTACTGTAGTACGATTATTATGTACTGCCAGTGCACAGGAGTTACCTCAGAAAACCGAGTTTTGGGTACGACCGGCGCCTACGTCATGTCAACCGGCGCCTGATGAGTGGCTCCAGGGTGTCCGACTCAGCGGATCCTACCGCCGAGAATAACCAGAAGAAGGTTTGGTTCTAGCACTGTGTGTCGATGACTCTTGTTCATATGAGAACTTCGGATGTGGTCAAGGGCATTTCCCATCTGGTGGATCCATCCAAGCTTGTCCTTAGCTGGATGAGTCAGCCTGTTGCTTACGTTACAATTCTGGATCCTCCAGTATGGGCAAAGAGTTGGACACGATAAATATTGCGACTCGGCTGTGTCGTACGGTTCTGGAACGAACAACGGGCATGGATATCACAGGCGTCGTGGTGAATGTTCATGGACCGGTGGGGGCTTGGGGATGAAGTTTCCCGGACCATTTCGGCTGTAGAGGTGGGCGGGCGGTGGGATTGAATTGCACTAGTATGAATGGTAAGTGATGTCGCTGTCTTATCATGTGCTTAGAGTCCTTGGTCTGGAACTTTTGCAGGTCGTTCGGTTGGTGAATGTCCCCGCTATCCGTAGCTGGGAGCCTGCGTTCTATTTTGCTGTGCTAACTTAAGGCTGTATGTAAATCTATGTAAATCTACCCAAAGCTCACTGTACGGTTACCAGTAAGATAGTGATTTTCAGATAACAGGTCGTCATCGATTCATCCTCCACACTGCGAGCGTCCACAACCGTGAAAGTTCCATAGAGTACATACAAGTTCTCGAACGCAAAATCGCATCAAACAGGTGAGCAATCATTGCCCTCGTCATCTATCAGTGGGATTTGCATTTTCAAATGGATGTTTGATCGGTCACGATGGGAAAGTGGATAAGATAACAGCAAGAAGCAAGCTTGCTTCGTTTGGATACACGCCCAGATTGCCCTTGATAAGCCCATGCCATCATTCAAGTCCCGGCCGACTTACGATCAATACACAGGTCTGTAACTTACCTTCAAGTTGTGGGTACAGTATATCCTTCAAGTTGGGTACACCTTCTCGGTTCCAATTGCAAGCTATGAGCGCAACGATACGTATGAAAGGGAAAACGAAAAAAGAAAGAAAGAAAACTAGAAAAAAATCATGGCCCATTCATTCTGGAAAAACCACCGTAACCTTCGTAAGAGAAATAGAAATATCGGCCCAGTCAAACATTTGAACCCTCCTTCTCCATCAAATCCCGATCGCCGGTACAGTCCGCCGCTGCTGGTTCGTTCTGATTCACCCCATCCTCGCTGGCACCGTGCGCCACAACCAGTTTCTTCTGATTCACCTCGTCCTCTTGAAGCATGAGCTTTATTGCTTCATTTTTCTTCAGTCCATCTCTACTGAAATCGTTGAACTTTCCTGGGCCGGTCTGCAAGCCTCCAGCCGCACATGCAGTGACTAAATGAAGTGTGTCTGAGATGTCAAATGGAGTTCCCACTTGTACGTTCCTTCGCTCGTCCCAAAGCTTCGTGATACTGTATGCTGCCATCAGTATAGTGAGGATGGTAACCAAACCAAGGGGCAGAACGGAGAAAAGGTATAGCACTCCTCGATCAGCCCACCCCATGGTCAGCATCAACATAGTGCCGCTGATTTGGGTTGTCATATTAGAAGGGATGACGTCGTTCTGGAAAGCTCCGACAGCCGAGTAGCCAGATCGAAGGAACTACGTACTCATGTGTGAGATGATGGACCAACTGTGTAGAAAATGACACTTACTGTGGTAGAGAACTCGACGACGCCGCGCCAATAATCTTCCTGCACGTGACAACAAACGATCACCAATCAGAACTGTCTCTCCTGAGTTGTACATAGAGAACTAACCAGTTCGGCATACACTTGTTGCGTGTTGTCCTCGATTGGAGAGTCCACGTCAGCCGTCGCAGAATAAATGGAGAAGAGCGCGTCTCCGATTGAATTTGTCTGCGTCCCTTGGGCCTGACCGCCCTCATAATTGGCAATGCCCGCGAGAAATAAGAGAAGCTCAGAATTGGAGCTATCGAAGGTGCGACTTTCAATGATATCGGAGGCTTCGATTATCCCCGAAGAATAGCTCACGCGGACAGTAGTCAGAAGGGGAGTGACCTCGCACACAGTGAAAGGCAAAAACGTGTACTTGTAATACCCCTGCGTTGCGATGACTGCGGAGAGCAAGAGTTAATAACTGTAGGTTGGCTTCTGTTACTCGTCAAACTCACCGAACTTCTGGAATGTTTGAACCGTTGCGTTGCGTTGACCAGGGCAGACGACTGAAGGAAGAAACCCGCTCCCTTGTTCGTCTGGCTGATTGCTAGAGTTGGCCAAGGTGACGTACTGCTGAACGGATGAGCTACCTTCATCGAGCGGTCACTAGGATTTCCACAAAATCAGAAAACAGTCCTACCTCCGCTACAGTTCGCGGTTGAGTCCCATGCCCACACATAGTAACCTTGACCCTGCGACGAGATCGGAAAAGAGGTGTAGTTGTTCACGAGGTTCAGCTGATACTGGCTTTCACTTGCGGGGGTACATGTGACTTCTGCTGTAAGGCCTTGCTGGTCAACCGAAAAATTTCGTTGAACACCCAACCAGTTCGCCGCCCCGACCGCCGACACGTCCGGGTGAAAAGAAGTATTGGTTAAAACACGGCCACCCGCGAAGGACATTCGGGAAGCATAGGTGCGATTCTCAGTTGAACCAGCGTACTCTCGAATAGCAGGAAGGACTCCGCCTATGCATAAATCATACTATGAATAAGCGGATTTCCCCCAACGACAGTGGTCTGACCTGTTGATATGTTGTATTTGGCGCCGTTGAAATTGAAGATGCCGGGTACAAGCGAAGCTCGTGCCCGCAGCAGAAATTCCGCTCAGAGAACTGCCAATGTCAATGATTGGAAACGAATCATCATGGACTGCGCCTAGATCAGAACCCTCATAGAATATACATTCAGTCATTCGACTGCTCACTTTGAAGGGGTGAGTAAACAGCCAGATCCGTCTGCAGTAACTGAGTAAACCCTGGGCTGGCAAGATCGAGCTCTGTTCCATTCACATCGAATTTGCAGTTCACCAGGGTTGGCATCAGGAGTGTCGTCCAACTGAAAGCAATCTCAGTCAGTCGACATGCCGAACCAAAGCAAGTATACACCTACCCAGTGGTGAGAAGTCTAAGCAACCCAAAGATAGTCCAAGTGATAGCGGTCCACATGACGTATTTCCAGGAGCCAAGCTTGATGATGGCCGAGCCTTTAACCAGTGCTATTCCAGTACTGACTTCAATCAGCGATGTGGGTTTCCACATCCTGTGCCGCATAGCTTCCCTGACTGACAAGCCGAACAAGCTTGGTACGTCAGATTGGTCAGGAAACAGCTGGTAAGGTGACAAGGACATACATAGATGAAGCCAAAGATAACGCTGTGGCTATCAGTGTGACCACCGTCGTTGAGACCCTCGGATTTTGCTGGATGAGTTGCGTGATGGCACTGTCAAAGCTAACACACTGGTGGTATATTTCTTCTCCGAGGAAACTGCAGGCGAAGACAAAGATAAGAATTTGCCCAATAACGATTGCCTCCAGTCGAAGCACATTCCAGAAGAGTTGAGACTTTGACCATTCTACAGCGCCAGCGCCCTGTGCTGCGTGCCATGGTAGCAGGTGGGATGAGGTAGCACCGTGGTCACTGCGTAGGAGCTCGACCTTTTATGAGATCGTGGTGGCATGCACGTTGCAAATGCGCATGTTGTGCTGAAATACGTGCAGCCTTGTGAATAACTTGCCAATTGGCTGTATGCGGACAACGCGCTCGCCACAGCATGCCGAAATGAGCAGTGCAATTTCGCTCACCTCCGACTAACAAAGGGATTGTAAACATTTGAGGGGGGCCTTGGTGGATTCGTGCCCTATATTGAAAGAGCAGGCATTTTTCTTCAAATCGGTAGATCGGACTGATTAAGCATCTATGATTGGTGGAAGGGAAGTCAGAAGAGCGCCTGAATGAAAATTTTTCACAATGCAGATTGCCTTAACGCGCAGAATCGATGTGCAATACCTCTGGCACCACACAAGATTACCTCACAAAAACGAGTTTTGGGCACGATCGGCGCCTACTTTGCTCATATGAGAAGGATGCGGTGAAGAACATTTCCATCTGGTGGATTCATTCAGCTGGGAGCCTGGATACGAGGGTGCCTGGTTGCTTACTGTCACGTTACAACTCGGGTGACCCTCCCCCAACCCTATCCTGATTCCTATGTAATATTCACTGCTGGATTCTGATCTCGCAACTATTAGAATACATGATTTGAGTATACATTCGGGAGCAAATGGATCTGACATTGCAAATGACTTGATAGAACTACATAGTGCCCAAACTAGAAAAGACTCGTTGGAACATTCAATAACTCGCAAAGGTCAAGAACTCGTGCTGAAAACATGCGCTTACGTCCAACCAGACAGGCGTGTACAGGCGTACACGATATCCAACACGAAGGCAACGACAACCTATTTCCTCAGTTCTCGTGGTCCTCCCCCTCGACAACGGACCCGTAGAGTTTCGGAAAGTACCAGCTAAGTGAGTGTATAATGAAGAGGAGGACAGCTTAGAGCAACCTAAGGACTCCAGCAACAAAGGACCCCTGCCACCTCTAGCGAACCCATTACATTGGCATGCCACATGATGGATTTGCCTTGTTATAAGTATAACCATACACATGCATCAAGGAGCAAGGTGGCATTGCCAAGCGAGGGACTCTGCGGTAGCTGGTAACGATTCTGGCGAGCTGGTTGGTTAGATTTGGGCCACTGCCACTGGTGAATCAATCGCGAATACCTTGGAATGTGTCACTGATCATACGGCACGTCACGGTGAAGGAAATCTTCCCGCCACGTCTTCAACGCCAAGGGGTGAGAGAACACTCCGCAGCTAGGATATGCGCAGGAAGGCCCACTCTGGACTACTACTGCCAGTCATCTGACAGTGTGGTCATAGTCAAAAATAGTCACGAACACCAGCAGAACGAACAACTTTGGGACGTGGGGTACTGGGAAGGATCCAGAGACGAGGGAAATTAGGAGGAATTGAAGGCATCTTCATCAGACTCCTGTCACGTCTCCTGAGTCCATTAATGCGCGTTTACAGCACAATTAATCACTACTGCTGTGCATAAAAGTTCAAGTTGAATGGAATGGAATCGATCAATGGATTTGCTTTGACAAGTTACTCCTGTCAGCCTCTAGGCGCGCGAAGGTCCCTGAAGAACAGCGTAACAATCAATTGAGCGGCACTCCGGGTCGAACGTTCGAGTCTTCGGCAGTCCGAAGCGACTTCTTGTGCCTAAGTATAACTCTCTCGTCATGATGCGAGCTCAGCTGCTCAGGCTGAGCCAGTCAACTTCTGTTTGGCATCGTTGTAGCCGATTACGTCGACGGCGAACACAGTCGGGTGACAAACGAGTCGCAATTGCTTACTGGATGCATAAAGCTCCAACCATGTCGCAATCCATCATTCGTCGAGCCTCCTCCTGCCCACTGACATGTCCCAGGTGCCATCGTGCATGTTGATCTTCGAGTACGATGCTCGTCAGTGGAGCAAGTGGCGGCGATGGATGATCGCCTTCGTGATATGGAACTTGATTGCACCCATGTGAGTACGATGCTGTTCACTATCTTGGCTCAGAACTCACGATCTTCCTTGCAGTGACATCAGCCTCACTCTCTATGTGAGCTCATCATGAATATATGCCGATGCACGGAGGCTGACTCGAGCGCAGTCTGGGATGCAACAACAGATACAAGATTATTTCCAGACCACAAAATTTATCGCCACTCTTGGTGTAGGCTCTTCAACTTCGTAAGCACTCACAGGTCGCAATAACCCTTCGTTCGCTGACATATTCCACCAGGGATCAATCTTTGGACCTCTCATCGGTGCCCCCTTAAGTGAGCTTTATGGTCGCCGACCTGTCTACATCGGTTCATCTGTCGGTTTCGTCAGTAGGTGTTTTCATGGTTATCCTCGTGCATGCCATTGATTGATTTGATACAGTTTTCTCTCTGGGTGCAGCGCTGTCCCCAACAATTGTCAGCTTGTTGACTTGTCGCGCGCTTGCTGGTCTAATCGGATCAGCTGTGTTCTCCCTTTATGGTGGTTCTCTCTCGGACATGTTCAGCCCTGACGAGCGCGGTCCATTCGTTGCCCTCTTCACTAGTCGTTCTTCAGGGTGCGCCGACGATCGGCCCAGTGCCGTCTTCGCTCCTCGGCACAACTGTTCATTGGCGCTGGATGATGGGTTTCATCGCTGCTTGGGCTGCGAATCATCACGGCTGTGGTTATCTATCTTCCTGAGACCGAAGCGACCGCAATACAGAGAAGGACTTGCGAAGCAGCAAGGAGAAGTTTCGCCAAAGATTTTCCCTCCCACTCAGCAGGCAGGGAGTGTCTGGAGTAAAGCTCTTCTGACACCGATCAGTAGAGTTTCCTCCCTCGACCACGAAGACAGGCTGGCGCTGACTTCGTATAGCTATGATTCACCAGGAGCCGATCGTGTTATGGACCGCAATATACCATGCGTTTGTTTATGGACTGTTGTTTCTACTTCTCGAGGTCAGTCCATGCAAGTTCGCCCTCCATTGATCCCACTAACATTCGGTAGGCGTATCCACACGTTTACAGCTCCCATTATTCAATGTCTAGAGAAGAAGCTGGTCTGGTCTTCATTGCACCGTGGCTCGGAAATATCCTTGGAGTCCTAGTCTATTTCCGCTTCCTCAAACCCCAGTACGCCGCTCGCCAATACGCCATCCTCGTTCAGTCCGGCGGTAAGAGAGAGATTTCCCCGGAAGGACGTCTCCAGGTATCATCCTTGCGTCGCTCTTCACCCCGATTGGCATGTTCTGGTTCGCTTTCTCAGCGCATCCAGATATCCACTGGTTCCTTCCCGTGTTATCGGGCGTCCCAGGTGGGCATGGGTATGACGCTCCTCCAGCTGTCGCTGTTCAACTACTACATCGACCTCTACCCGACGCGATCCGCGTCGGTGATAGCCGCGAACTGCGCTGTCCGGAACATCGTTTCCACAATTTTCCCGAGCATCGGGGTGCCGTTGTACAGCTATCTTGGCATTCGGAATGCCAGCTTGTTGCTGGCATGCATCAGCTGTATAGGGTTCCCGAACTGGCCTCGTCCTATTGGTCTATGGCAAGCGGCTTCGCGCTGCGAGTCAGATGGGCGAAGCAGGATTCCGTTGATGTTTCCCATACGGCGTCCTGCCTGGACATCGTCACGCCGCTCTTGGGTCAATCCCCCGAAAACACTTACGGTAGCACGTCCACGTCTACGTCCTCCAACTAACATACTCCAAGGGAGTTAGTGACACTGCTTCAACAAAACCACACACTTTACGACTTCAGGGTCAACCCTCGAAAATACTCGTGGCGGCACGCCTACCTTCCCCGTCCGCACACTAAAAGACTCCAAGGGAGTCACTGGCACTGCTTCAACGAAATCTCCATGACTTGACACGATTCTCTGTTGATAATCCCTGGGACAATATCGCAATAACATTGGTAAAAGCATGGAAACATTTTTGATATCGAATGTGTACAGTACTTGTTTTTTTATCCCCTCATGTATCGGACATTCTCCACGGTTCTGAGCAGAAACGTCGCGCTTACATACCACTCAAGCGCGATTCAGATCCTCACGCACATATGTACAAAGTGTATTGTATCGTACTTACCCCAACACAAAGTTGCAAGCAATGAGAAGTATGTTGATCAGGTCGAGGTCATACGAGCTTCATTATGAACAGAAATGAGTCGACACCAAGCCAAGGAGGGCAGCAAGTCCCGGACGCGACGATCATGCGCAGTTGTTCAAAGCCGTGCTACACCACCGTGTCAACAATACAATGTTGGAAGACGGCCGGGCTGGTGAATCAGACCGATTAACCGGATACGTACAGATCTTGTTTGATGGTGGACGAAGCAATGAGATTTGGAGGCAGATGTTTCCACGACAGACTGTGATGGGTGGGGCTCGTCATGTGCATGAGTTAGATGCATCATGCATGGTTGATATCATAGCTTCGTGTTTCGAGCTCGCATTCGGCGGTGTTCGCGGTCGAATATCGATAGGACCTAATGCCTGTACACCTATAGCTCGACTGCCCGAATATATGAAGACGGTGAACGTGATCACGTGAACGGACTTGACAGTTGACCCATTCATTCTGCCAGTGGAAAACCGTCATAACCCGCGTAAGAGAAATACCCGACCAGTCAAACATTCGAACCCCCCGTCTAGTGCCCATCCCTGGTACCATCTGCCACCGCCAGTTCTTCCCCCCTGCTTCACCTCGTCCACAACCTCCAGTTTCTTCTGATTCACCTGGAAGCAGGTAAGAAAGGCGCCTGGCAAGCACCTGGGTGGAAAAATTCACAGCGCAGAATCGACGCACAAAGCTTCTTGCACTACACTAGAGTTACCTCACAAAAACCAGTTTTGGGCACGACAGGCCCATCTGCCTTGGGCATATGAAAAGGCTGCGGTCACAAGCGTTCCCCATCTGGCGGTTTCATTCAGGTCGAAGCCCGGATGCGAGGGGACCGGTTGCTCGCTGTGGCGTTACAGCTCGGGTCAATCCCCAAACCAGTATGCAATACCCATCCATTTACTGCAGGATTCTGATCTCGCAACTATTCGGGAGCGCATCCGTGTGCAAAGGCCCCCTGTCCATTCCTCGCGACCTGGCCAAGACGTACCGCGTTGTAACGGTGTTTACAACATAGCATTGGGACGCCGGGTTCTGGGAAGGATCCAGAGATGGGGGGAATTGAAGGCATCTTCATCAGACTCCTGTCACGTCTCCTGAGCCCGTTAACGCGGGTCTACAGCACAGTCAATCCCTACCACATAAAATTTGAATCGAATCGAATCGATCAGTTACATAAATTGCTTTGACAAGTTAGGTGCGTCTAGGGAAGGTGTTACATTCAATTGAGCAGCGCCCGGCTCTGGTCAGCTCCGGATTGAACTTTGGGTGTATTCGGCAGCCCAAAGCGACTTCTTCAAGTTGTAGCTATACTATGGCATAAATCTCTCATCATGGATGAAGCTCAGCTGCTTCGGGCTGAGTCAGTCAACTTCAGTCTGGCTTCGCCGTAGCCGATTACGTCGACGGCGAACACAGTCAGGTGATGAACGAGTCGCAATTGCTCACCGGAAGTATAAAGCCCCAGTCATGTCGCAATCCATCCTTCGTCGAGTCTCCTCCTGGCCCGCTCACATGTCCCAGGTTGCATCGTGCATGTTGATCTTCGAGCACGATGCCCGTCAGTGGAGCAAATGGCGGCGATGGATGATCGCCTTCGTGATATGGAACTTGATCGCACCCGTGTCAGTACCATGCTGTTAACTATCTTGGCTTAGAGCTCACGACCCTACTCGCAGTGACATCACATCCACTCTCTATGTGAGCTCACATCATCAACTTACGTCGATGTATGAAGGCTGACTCGAGCGTAGTCTGGGATGCAACAACAGATACAAGATTATTTCCAGACCACAAATTTTATCGCCACTCTTGGCGTAGGCCTCTTCAACTTTGTAAACACTCACAAGTTGAAACAATCCTTTGTTTACTGACATACCACCAGGGATCAATCTTTGGACCTCTCATCGGTGCTCCCTTAAGTGAGCTTTATGGTCGCAGACCTGTCTACATCGGTTCATCTGTCGGTTTTGTCAGTAGGTGCTTTTCATGATCATCTTCGTGCACGCCAATGAATGACTTGGTACAGTTTTCTCTCTGGGTGCAGCGCTGTCCCCAACAATTGTCAGCTTGTTGACGTGTCGGCGCTTGCTGGTCTAATCGGATCAGCTGTGTTCTCCCTTTATGGTGGTTCTCTCTCGGACATGTTCAGCCCTGACGAGCGCGGACCATTTGTTGCCCTCTTCACTATCGTCCTTCAGGGTGCGCCGACGATCGGCCCAGTGCCGTCTTCGCTCCTTGGGACAACTGTTCATTGGCGCTGCATTATGGGTTTCATCACCGCATGGGCTGCAATCATCACGGCCGTGGTTATCTGTCTTCCTGAGACTGAACCCACCGCCATACGGAGAAGGCTTGCGAAGCAGCAAGGAGAAGTTTCGCCAGAGCCTTCCACTCCCGCTCAGGATGCAGGGAGTGTCTGGAGTAAAGCTCTTCTGACGCCGATCAGTGAAGTTTCCTCCCTCAATCACGAGGATAAGGCTGGCGCTGACTTCGTATAGCTATGTTCCGCCGCGAGCCGATCGTGTTGTGGACCGCAATATATCATGCTTTTGTCTATGGACTGTTGTTTCTACTTCTCGAGGTCAGTCCATGCAATGTTGGTCCCCCGTTGATCCAACTAACACTCCGTAGGCATATCCACACGTCTACAGCTCCCATTATTCCATGTCTCGACAAGAGGCTGGGCTGGTCTTCATTGCACCGTGGCTCGGAAATCTCCTTGGAGTCCTAGTCTATTTCCGCTACCTCAAACCCCAGTACGCCGCCCGCCAACGCGCCATCCTCGTTCAGTCCGGCGGTAAAAGAGAGATTTCGCCAGAAGGACACCTCCCAGGTATCATCCTCTGCGTCGCTCTTCACCCCGATTGGCATGTTCTGGTTCGCTTTCTCAGCCCATCCAGATATCCACTGGTTCCTTCCCGTATTATCAGGTGTCCCAGTGGGCATGGGTATGACGCTCCTCCAGCTGTCGCTGTTCAACTACTACATCGACCTCTACCCGACGCGATCCGCGTCGGTGATAGCCGCGAACTGCGCCGTCCGGAATCTCGTGTCCACAATTTCCCCGAGCCTCGGGGTGCCGTTGTACAGCTATCTTGGCATTCGGAATGCCAGCTTGTTGCTGGCATGCATCAGCTGTATCGGGGTTCCCGACCGGCCTCGTCCTGCTTGGTCTATGGCAAGCGGCTTCGCGCTGCGAGTAGATGGGCGAAGCAGGACCCTGTTGACATTCCCCATACGGCGTCCTGCCTGGACAGTCGTCACGCCGCTCTTGGGTCAGCCCCCCGAAGGCGCTTATGGCGGCACGGCCACGTCTACGTCCTCCAGCTAGAAGACTCCAACGGAGTCACTGGCACTACTTCAACGAAACCGAAACCTCCACGACTCACTTTACGACTTTGATACGATTCTCTGTCGATGATCCATGGGACAATGTCGCAAGAACTTTGGTATATGTAAAAAGGAAATCGGAACATGTTTGATATTGGGTGTATCTAGTGTACTTGTTTTTCTACCCCCTCATGTATCGGACATTCTCCACAGGTCTGAGCAGAACCGTCGCACTTATATACCACTCAACCATGTTTCAGATATTCACTCACGCACACATGTACAACAGTACAAGTGTATTGTATATCGTACTTACCCCAACACAAAACCGCGGCAACGGCAATGACAAGTATGTCGGTCAAGTCGAGGCCACCACGAGCTTCATTATGAGCCATCCAGAACAGAAAATCAGTCGACACCAAGCCGAGGAGATCAAAAAAAGTCTCGGACACCGACGAATCGCGCGCAGTTTCAGTCTGAAACGGTACTGCACCGTCATGTCACGTAAGTTGACGATTGAATCGAACGCTCGGAACTTCCATACGGTGAATTGACCGTGGGGGTTGTGCGGGTATGGAGCGTGACGTCAAAGGGCGGGACCTGGTGAGAAGACTGGTAAGTACATATTAAGTTGGCAACGCGATGCATTATCTGATAAGAACCACGTCACGTTGTGGGAAAAGTCTTCCCTACGTTGCTTGGATCAGGATGCAGTCTCCTAAGCTATGACATTGATGGCGCAAACCGCAGTACATTGATATGATAGTGGACGCCCGACGTGGAAGGGGCTACTGCGTTGGTGCAACGTAGACAGTGTCTATGATCCTCGAGTGTAAACACAGCTGGCTGCTGCGCGCACGCAACGCAACGGGGACTCTTCGGCTCGACTCGGAGGGAGTGAGGGAGTAAGATTCCTCCTGGGAGTTTTGGAAGGTCTAGCGCGTGTCAAAAGGCAATGACCGCAGAAGGCTGACGACAGACCGATTAACTGGATCCGGGTACGTACAGATGATGTTTGACGAAGCGATGAGAGCTGGAGGCAGGCGTTTCCAGGACAGATGGTGATGGTTGGAGCTCGTCAATGGCAAGAGATAGATGGTTCGATGGCATAGCTGCCGGTTTCAGCGCTCGAGTTTGGCGCGCTCGCGACTGAATATGAAGATATGAAGCCGTTGAACGTGAGCTCGGACTCGTCTTGAAGGCATTGATTTTCTTATTTCATCGACTGTACTTGCAAGACAAGAAGAAATGTCCTGCCCAGGAGCTACTGCCAAGAGAGGCTGTTCTAGTATGGCAGAAAACAGGCGACTCAAAATGTTCAAATCAGAAAGTCAATGGGCTGGACGATACCCACGATGTTGAGGATCACATCACGGTGATCCATGATTGACGATCGAGCATAATCCCGCGGTCCCGCAGCGATGCATATGTCAATTTCGAGTGTACTGTGAATCGTGAGACTGCAGCGGTAGGGAGGAGGGGATGATTGAACCAGCACCACTGGCAGTATAGGATCGTACTTCATTGCCAGTGTTAATGGTTGAAATGCACTGAAGAAGAAACCTGGAGAAACCTTGTACTGTGGTTGGAATCCGTCATGTCGTGTCCATTAATGACTGGTCGACCTAGCCCACTGGCACTGTAACATAACCACCTTCACGACACAGTGTCACACTCGCTCAAACTTTTTGTCTGTCGGAGAAACAAGAGTTCCGGATTGAGCATGCTGCGGACAAAGGCACATGGGCATAACGGAACTTATGGGCGTCTCTGGATCGGGATACGGCGGTCGAGATGGAGACATGGAACGGAAATTTCGATGTGAGCAGTATTATTTATCAAGGTACAGTATATGTACTGCGCAGTGCTGCCAGCCTGGCGCAGGGTGAGCGTTGTCGTTGTCGCGGCTGGTGGGACTGGTAACATTTACGTAGGGCGCTGAGAACAATGCACCAAATTCGAACATGGTGAGTCCACTAATTTCCATTGATCAAAAAAAGTGGATTTGCCTGTTACGGATCCGGTTAGATCGAGATTCCTATACTAGGCTACTACGATGCATCACATGATTGTTCACGATTGCGACCTGCCATTATGTTTCATTTAAGGTTAGTTTGAACTGTTCAGGTCTTTAACCTCTCTCCTTCCCCCAGGTTGGACAAACGCAGGTCTCTCTCCCGACCCTATCCTTCCTTTCCCGCATTCAAAACAAGAGGCTACTGGTAGCATTTCGCTTCACTTGTCTTCGCCCACACATATCTCTCCGTCTGGCTGCCTTTCGTTTCTAGCTCAATCCTTCAACCATGCCTCTCGACCAACTCGCATCCGTCACAACCACCACCAGTGCCACCACTACCCACACTGTCCCAGACGCTACCGTTGTGAATGGCCTAGACTACTTCCTATTTGCTATCATCCTCCTCTTCGCATTGTTCAATGCCCCCAGGGCAATTGCCCGTTTTTCAAATCCTTCCGAATGGCTCCAGGGCCACCTCTTACGCTCTGTCCCCCTCACGCGCAAGTCCCGTATAAACCTCAACACCAACTCCATATATCTTAATTCCAATCCTAACAAGTCTGTTGTCAATGTTGATCGGCGAAGGCAGCGTCGAGTCACTCGAGACCTATGAAACTCTTCCTTACCTTAACGAGAAACGCCTTCCCCCACTCCCAGCCACCAAACAACCTTGGCACCTCCCTATGCTATCTTCCTTCGTTCATCCTCTAGCAAGTTTCTTGAACCGTCGCGTTCACGAGGGTTATTCAGTCGCGCAGGCGCTCTTGATGGCTGCATACACCGTCGCTCTCCTCTATGTTGGATTCTACCAATCCAACCCATTCATCGACCCTATGCGCGCGGGGTGGGTTGCTGTTTCACAAGTCCCCTTTATATATGCTCTCGCTACAAAGAACAACTTGATCGGAATCCTTGTTGGCGTCGGTTACGAGAAGGTATGTCTAACGCAAATTCAGAGACCACATGTGTGACAGACGTTTCCACCTTCTCTCTACACAGCTCAACTACCTGCATCGCCTTCTCGGCGCCTTCGCAGTTGTCGGTGCCAACGTCCACGCTCTCGGTTATAGTACGTTCTAGCCCCGAGCCACTGCGATGCTATACTTTGTCTGACACGCGACCTCACCAGTATATAAGTGGAGTATCGCAGGCAACATTCAGACGAAGCTTGCTGAACCATATGTCCGCTGGGGCTTCGTTGCGCTAGTGGCATTTGATCTCCTCGGCTTCTTCGCCACCCAGTTTGTCCGATCGAAATCGTACAACCTTTTCATCGTAACACACGTTGTGGGACTCTTCGTAGTCCTGTTCGCTGTATGTCCTTTCTCGTCCCTTTCATCGGCCCAAAATTAATAACACGTCTAATTCATGCTTGGCAGGTATGCTACCACGAAACTAAATGCATTCCCTACGTCATCGCAGCCTGCGTCTTCTATGGTCTCGATCACCTCGTTCGTGCTATCAAGACTCGCATTACCACTGCCACTCTCAGGCCCATTCCCGAACTCGGTCTCACCCGAGTCGAGATCCCCTCGCTCAACGCTGGTTGGCGCGCTGGGCAGCACGTTCGTCTACGTGTCTTGTCAACCACTATGGGTCTTTGGGGCATGACTGAGGTCCACCCATTCACGATCGCTAGCGTCACAAACACAGAGGAGGGCCTGGTTTTAATGTGTAAGAAGGCGGGAAGATGGACGAGTAAGCTGTATGAGATAGCTGGGACCGCCGCGTATGGTGAGCAAGGTCGAGAGATCGGAAGAAGTGTTCAAGGTCATGGTCGAAGGACCATATGGTGAGTACCCCGAACGGCCCACGAGGTGCTGGCGTGCATCTGAACTAACTTCGATCCGTTAGGTGGTGTTGGTAACACTGTTGTTTCCAGTTACTCAGGGGCAATGTTTGTAGTCGGCGGCAGTGGAGTGACGTTTGCGCTCTCCGCGGTCCAAGACCTTGTCCAGTCTGGCTATGCCAGCAATGTCAAAACCATTGACGTCATTTGGAGCATTCCTGATCCCAGTTCGTCTTTCGGAAATCCTTACCCTTCTTTGCTCTAACCTGAATTCCCCGTTTGTTCCTATCATCAGCCTCGTTGATCCCCATGATCCCTCTCTTCACATCACTCATTTCTGCAAGCAACGCCGCCCAGTTTCGCGTCTCTGTTTTCTACACCGGCGCTATCGCCAAAGGCGTCGAGGGCATGTACCTCCCTCCTGGGATCACCCTCACCGCCGGACGCCCCAGGCTCGGAAGGCTCCTTGGCAGCCTCGTCACAGCTACGGCCACCAACGGCGGCGCGAGCGGCGTGTTCGTGGGTGTCTGTGGCCCCGTCGCAGCTCGCCGGGAACATGGCTGAGACCGTGAGGACCTTTGATCGTGAACGCGAAGCAAGCTGTCGGCGGAATCGAATTACACGAAGAGTGCGTTTTTTTTTTCTTTCCTCCGTTCGAGAAACCAAGTGCTGACGAATTGCGAATTGTAGAGTATTCGGATGGTAGAAGACCTTGTATTTCGAGAATGCAGGAGTGATAGAGAATGTACGATAGGTTGATAGATTTTGGGTCGACGCTATTTTTTTTTCTGCTCTCTTTTTCTTATTTTTCGACGCTGGCGTTGCGGGAAACTACCTTTTTTTTGGAGGCTTTCGCTGGCGACTGGAAAGTCTGGAACATACACTGTACTATGTATTACTATTGTAACTGCTAGACGGCGCATACATGTGTACAACGACGGATACTGGTTTATTCGCTTCCAATACCAACTCGGAACTGCCGCCACAGCGCGGCAGAAACCTTGCTTGTAGTCTGACAGGAGGGAGGAAAGGAGAAGAGCATGTATATTTTCATCACAACGATAATTACATAGTAGAACTTCATCATGATGTTGCATACGGGAAATTAGGAAAGGACAAGTTTTCTCAATAGCATACTTCAGGTTTTTACGCTACATGACAAGATGACTGCAACAACGTGAGGGACCCACAATGACAAGATGACAGCGACAACGTGAGGGGCCCATAAGAGTGGGCACCCATCAACGATAGCGGGGTCACACCACCCCAGGTTTTATAGAGCGGTCGGATTGATGTTTCGAGAAGCTACAGCTTTTCATTGGGAAGAATGCAGTTATTTAGCGCCCGCAAATCATGAGCATAATCACTGGCACGCACTGCGGCGCCAATCCCGCGCGCGATAGCCCAGGTGGTGTGGGTACCAACCTGTTGTATGCTGCGTGTCGGGGCAACATGCATCCGCGGAGAAATCTACCGTCGCCAGTCCTGATCCTTCGTAAGGTGGCCATGTTATGATTGAGGATATGTGTTCTCGGAGAGTCTCAGAGGCGAGTTGTTGAGCGAAGAGCAGAGGGCCTTCTCGAATGGGGCACAGTTCGAAATTTGAAAGCCAACGAGCCTGGCGTTGTGTAACTTCGGGCCCGGTCCCGAACGATATCTGTGTGGCTTCTCATAATGGCTGTCAGTCCTTGATCGTAAATGCTGGGTGGGGAAAGATGGGACATACGGTTCGGGGTAAGAAGAAGACAACTGCAACAACGTGAGGGACCCACAAGAGTGGGTACCCATCGACGACGACAAGACGAGTGCGACAACATGAGGGGCCCACAAGAGTGGGCACCCATCAATGATGACAAGACGAGTGTGACAACATGAGGGGCCCACAAGAGTGGGCACCCATCAATGAGGACAAAACGACTGCAACAACATGAGGGGCCCACAAGAGTGGGCACCCATCAACGACGACAAGCCGACTGCGACAACATGAGGGGCCCACAAGAGTGGGCACCCATCAATGATGACAAGACGACAGCGACAACGTGAGGGGCCCACAAGAGTGGGCGCCTATCAACGACGACAAGCCGACTGCAACGACGTGAGGGGCCCACAAGAATGGGCACCCATCAACGATGACAGGACGACTGAGACAACGTGAGGGGCCCACAAGAGTGGGCACCCATCGACGATGGACAACTTTGATAGGCTTGGATGTTGTGTTGGTCCGACAGTCGAGTCTGGTGTGGGATGAATGAATGAATTTATTTGGCTAACTACGCTGACAAAGCTCAGGTACATGGGATGATGATGATGATGATAAATTTGGCTAACTACGCTGACAAAGCTGGGAAGAAGTGTCCAACAACGGAGAATCACGTGAGCCATGAAAACTGTCGCATTTATGACGCGGCAAGAAACCTTGCCAGCAAGGTAACTTGATAGCATACTGCAGATGATACTGCATCGCCTTGGGTGAGGTGATAGCAGAAACGAAAGACATTGGACGAATACTTATTACAGAGCAAGACAAGTCATTAGTACTACAAATTTTTGTACAAAGCTGTAGAACATTATCGAGAAAAGCAAGGGAACTGGAAAGGGAAGATATTTTCAGTATGAATATAGCTTGGGAACACGAAGGCAAAGAGGCTACAAGATGAATAGAACAGTAGTAGTACAAATTTTTATGTGCAAAAGACGAGAGAGATTGCCTTGATTTTCAAGTGAATCTTCACTTTGTGTTGCGTGAAGGAAGGGTAGTAGGAAGGCTACGTTTGGGAGCAGGAGTTACGTAGGGGGGAGGTTTGAGGACACGAATAGTGCGGATGTCGGTGGTGTAGGTGTCCTTGTTCCTGAACGCGCTGTGAGAAAGGTCAAAGTCGATCTCAACTATCGCTCCTTGGAGTTTTTGACGATAAGATGATGGAGGAATCAAGTGATCTTGTATGTCATAAGCAGCGAGTGGGATAGCACGGTAGTTATTCTTCATCTCGTCCAGCTCTTCCTGCGCTCCGTCGGAGTGGACAGGCCAGGTTGCGAGATCAACTGTCGCTGTTGACAACGAGGTCAGAGCTGTATAGAAAGGAAGGGGAATAGTTCTTTACCGTGAAGAGTCTGTGAATCAGGTTTTTCTGACATTCTCTGTAACATCTTTCAGTCGACATCAAAAGACTAAGAAGCAAGTATACCTCAAACAACATATGACGGAATTTTAATTCTGCAAATTGTCCTTCGCCTTTGCAGGCAAAGCCAAGATGTTCTCCCGCATTAGGAGTGGCGATCTGCTGTTGTAGCAAGTGGGCGTTTTCCACAGAGAGAAAGAAATCATCTCGGAAAACGCCAGTCAAGGGTGAGACACCAATGCAGCTAGCTTTGGCGTCACGAAGGTGAGGGGTTATGTCTGTCGGTGCCCGCCAACCTGCATCACTTGTGAGCCAGAATCCGTTGTCATTGATCCGAACTACAGTAGACAGTGTTGCAAGGTCAGCAACTGAGTCGTCCGAGGAGGGTTTTTGATCGTCGCTAGGAGACGAAGGACTTTCCTTTATGAACAAACTTTCTCTTCGTCCGTTTGGTTTCCATTCTACATGTTGCAGGATGGCACGATCTCCGAGGTATAGGCCGGAGTCGAGGAGTTCTTGATGAATGCGAGTGTTACGGTCATTTGTAGACGAAGCATTCAGGATCGACATGATGGAGCGTTGGGAAAGAGAAACGAATAGGGGCGTAAAATTTAAGTCTTGTGGAAGAAAGAGTGTCATTTTGTGTTTCATGTTGCTTTATAATCTGGAATTGTGGCGTGGATGAAATGATTCAGAGGTGTGTTTGTAAGGAAAAGTTTGAGGACTAGAAACAGATTTCACATCGATTTCGTCGACCTTCATGATGTTGGACGATATGCGAACAGCATTATCACATTTAACTGTTTCCGAAATCATCGAACAATTGCAGAGCGTTGTATCTTTTACTACGCTAGAACGATGGAGGAAGGCTGTGCTTGTGGACCACGTAATGAGGTGTGCGCCTAGTAGTCAATTGGAGGAGTTGAAGATTGCAGCCATGAAGAAAGTTGAAGAAACTAGTGCTGGACGAAAGTGGAAGAGGGAAGCCACATATGAACGAGCTCGTAACAAACGAAGAAGACAGTCCACAGAGAGTGATTTCATGCGGTTGCCAACAGAAGAGGAGCGAAGGAAGCGTTATCAATCATTTTATAACGCGACGTCAAACGACGGTTTATCCTCTGGTGTATGTGGGGTATGTGCACGGGAGTGTGGGGCCATGGAGGAGAGGTTGACAACATGGAAATTGGAGGATATTCCCAACGGATCTCGATTGGTTCCTTCCATCATTCACCCCGCACACGAGTTATTTGAAGGGAAATTGTTGGAGTCACAGGGAGTTTTTCAAGAAGGAAATGCGGTGATGGTAAAGGTGTGTACGACGTGTTTGGGGCAATTGCAGGATAGGAAGAAGACAGGGCCTCCTTGATGTGCTCTTGCAAATGGGCTGTGGATCGGAAGGACGCCATGGGAGTTGGAGGTGTTGACGTTTGCTGAACAGCTCCTCGTTGCGTTGTTGTATCCAAGGGTATATGTTTTTAAAATGTACCCAAAGAAAATAGCAGGAACTCGCAACACTGCCAATCTTCAGCGGGGACTACGCGGCAATGTTTGCACGTACCAGCTCAATATGGAGGGTATAACAGCGATGTTGGAAGGTCATCTAATGCCAAGACCACCAGCCATACTCGCTTCGTTGATCTCTTTAACGTTCATTGGGGTAGGACGGTTGCCCCGAAAGTGGATGGGGAAGATGTTTACGGTTCGACGCCATGTGGTGTGCGATGCACTACTGTGGTTGAAGGTTAACAATCCGAGGTACTACGGCGGTATTGAGATAGACGAAAGCAGGTTGGCAGGGTTGCCTGAGGACGATGTACCAGAGGAAATAAGTAGCATTGTCAGGCAATCAACAGATGAGGGAATAGTTGGGCAAGAGAGCGAGGGATATGTTCCAGAAGAAGAAGACAAAGAACAAGACAGGGATGAGGAAGTTGAAGGGAAGGATTATCATGACGACGATGACGGTAATGGTAGTGAAAGGGAGGTAAGCATGCGGTGTGACTTTGCAGCATAGTGGATTTGTAGTTAACTCCTCTAAGGGCCAGATGTCATTCCGCTCCAGGCAAGCGGAGTTGTCGACACAGACCTCACCAACGTTACAGCAAATGAATTGCTGATGTGGGGCCTTGGCAACCTGAGCGGAGTGACGGAAACGAAGGAGGCTATGCTGTGAGGCATGGCACTCAGCCTGTCAGTGACTTTGCCACTGTTGGAGAGACAGATGGTGAAAGAGATAATCTATTCGAAAAGGCATTTCCTTGTCTGTTTCCTTATGGACATGGAGGGGTGGAGAGTTTGCGAACAAAAGGGTTGGATTTCGCAGAGCATGCGAGGTGGATGTTGCGGTATCATGATCGTCGGTTTCGAACCCATGAAACTTTCTGTTACGACCTATCATAGATGATGGTCCCTACACATAAATAGGCGTCAAGCCAGTCGCTAACCCTACGATCCGGGGAGCCGTCACCCATTGCATACATCTTTAGGGATGATACAAGTGAATTAGACTGAGGACTACGGTACAACAGTCTACGTACTTATACTATAGTGGAGGCTATGCCAGAGCCCACCCTAAGGTGCTGCGTATCTAATAATAAGTAAAGCTATGTAGAATGGAAGCGTCCATGATACGCGTGTAGTATGGAAGAGAAGCATAAGAATGGAAGAATTCGTAAATAGAATGGAATGGAAGCATAATGTAAAGGAATGGAAGTGTATCGTAATGTGAATAAGTGAACATAGTGAAAGTGAAACGTATGTGAAGGAATGTGAAAGGGCATTCTCGTAACACTACCCCCCTGCTAAGATTTTAGTCTCTAAAATCGATGAGAAAACGTGAAAGAAAGAAAGAAAAAAAATAGAGTATTATCCATATAACAGTCACTTCGTTCCAGTCGTAGAACTCTTCGTCGTCTTCATGTCGTTATCTATTTCGTTAGTTGCCTCACTATTCCTGTTCGGCACCGTCTCTCATATCTATCTCTATTCGACTCCTATAGTCTACTACCCCCTTGCCAAGATTGATGTCCCGACAATCTATGGTTCGTAGCGTCGCGATGGGAGTAGAAGGTCATTGTCGACGTTCTTATCGACATGGTTGTAAAAAAATTTCGTATATTTTCATTGTCGACGTTCTTGACGACATTATTCGTTTCTTCATAAGTGCTGCCGTTGAGGGCTCACGCTGTTCGTAGTATATTCGTAGGCTACCGTTGAGGGTTTACGCCGTGACTCGTCGTCTTCTTCTTGTCGTATACGCCTAGACTTTCTTACTGGTCGTCATACGGTATACATGGCATCTCAGCATTCGGCTAGTGCTCATCATACGGGTTCGTCGTTTTGAATCATTGCGGATTATAAAGAATGAAACACGTTCCTTAGTAACCGAACACGTGTTTCAGTGTCAGCGTTGAGGTTCATGCGAGGGAAGTCGATGCGTAGTTTATAATGGTCATTGCGGACTCCACTCGGTGCTTTGCAGCTGGTCAAGTAATAAGAAACAACGTTGACAGAGCAGGCAATGGCCGTGACCTGCTAGGGCGCCATCCTCTGGTTATCGCAGTCATAAATACGTAGTCGTCACTAGTTTTAAGGTCGTTGCGGACCATGACGTTGGCATTTAGTTTAAGGTCATCGTGGACCATAACGTTGTCGTTAGTTTAAGGACATTTCGGTCCATAACGTAATCGTAGCGCCAGTCGCGCGTCGTCGTGCATCTCGGGAACATGCGTCCAGCAGCGGTTCGGGAGACGATGAAGTCTAATTCAAATGTTACGACCTATCATAGATGATGGTCCCTACACATAAATAGGCGTCAAGCCAGTCGCTAACCCTACGATCCGGGGAGCCGTCACCCATTGCATACATCTTTAGGGATGATACAAGTGAATTAGACTGAGGACTACGGTACAACAGTCTACGTACTTATACTATAGTGGAGGCTATGCCAGAGCCCACCCTAAGGTGCTGCGTATCTAATAATAAGTAAAGCTATGTAGAATGGAAGCGTCCATGATACGCGTGTAGTATGGAAGAGAAGCATAAGAATGGAAGAATTCGTAAATAGAATGGAATGGAAGCATAACGTAAAGGAATGGAAGTGTATCGTAATGTGAATAAGTGAACATAGTGAAAGTGAAACGTACGTGAAGGAATGTGAAAGGGCATTCTCGTAACACTTTCCCTTTCGTCATCTTCGGCATCTTACAGCGTCGACAGGCTCTCGCGGCAGCTCGTGTGCAGATGGAAAGGAGAAGTTTTGATCGTGAAGCACACCTTCTGTCAACGATATCCAGTGAGAGTCTCAAGCGAGCAGTACAAGAAGAAGAAGACAACAGTACACATTCGGACACTGTGGTATGGGTATTGAAGAAACTCACATATGCAGCATCGTCGAGGGTGCAAGGATCTGATCAGAGCAGGTACCATTTACGAAGTCAAATTTGGTCTACTGCGATTTCCATCGGTCCGCCGTCTTTGTGGATCACCATCAATCCTTGTGACTTGCATGACCCTATACTGCAAGTTTTTGCTGGAGAGAAAGTTGACATGAACAATTTGATGGTGACTATTGGACTGGACAAGGAGCGACGGGCGGAGAACGTAGCACGTGATCCATATGCTGCAGCCAAATTCTTCCATTTCATGATACGAACCATTCTTCAATCACTCTTCGGCATCACTGCTGGTCCGTTTAGTGTTACTAGCGAGATGGGAGTCACTGGTCGCATTGCTGCATACTTCGGTACAGTCGAATCACAAGGTCGAGGGAGTTTACACCTCCACATGCTACTGTACCTTAAGGACGCACCTTCCAGTTCGGAAATGGAGAGATCTTTACAGGAGGAAGGGTCATCAGGAAAATCCAGTGTTTACTTTCTTTGTCTAATTGAACTTATCTCACTTTTACCTTGCTTTTGCCAGTTTTATTGCTTGAAGGAAAGTAGTATAAGGAGAATCTCGTACCCACATGCAGAAGTCGTCCACAAAGTAAACTAAGCACACAAAATACATTACATAACAGTCGAGAATAAATGTGTGTTGCAAGGTTCGAACCCACAATGGTACATACCAAAAATGGATAAGCAGCTGACACATTAGACCACTACACTACGATACTTCAAATACAACTTGCAATGACATGAATATGATTGTAATATGACGACTAGTTAACAAATTTAGTTTGAAGTCCAAAACACTACACTACAGTATACACATTCCTAATAATAGTCAAGTGGAGTGGACTTTGGCATTTGGTGCTCGCTCAAGGTCACATGACTGGCCACATCAGCGTGTTCAACTTTTGTAAGCGTTCTCATTTTTCATTCTCGATCGACTGTCCTTCCTTCCCTCAGGCTGGCTCAGCCTCCCACCAAATGTCTCACATGAAATGGCCTGCCCGACTACGAAACAGCCTGCCAGTGCACGAAATGACCCACCCAACCTCAAAACCGCTCACACATGCCTGAGATGGCTCACCAGTGCCCGAAAATGCACAAAATGGCCTACTCAACATCGAAACGACTCACCCATGCCCGAGATGGCCCACCTGACGTCAAAATGGCTCACTTGCATCTGAGATGGCGCACCAGTGCCCATTTTATTCTCATCCATATTTCTTTTTCCAGCCCCACTGTTTTCGGCCGCACCCCACCCGTTTTGGACCCCACCCATGCATTTCAGTCGCATGCACCTGCCCACCCGTGGTTGACCCAGCTGGTGCGTTTTTAATCCCATCCCTGTGCCATCCGCCCACTTTCAACCCTGCTCGTGCATTTTTAGCCTTGCCCGTACGTTTCTAGTCCCGTCTGTGCATTTTCAGCCACACCCACTACTGAAACTCATTCGTTCTTCCCCAGATGAACTGCGTTGAGCGCCTCATGATCTACATCGGAGGGTCTCCCCAAGGATGATGCTCCACGTCTCAGTTCCGATCCTTCTAAGGAGGCTTGGCCCTCTCACGGGCAGATCGTTCTCTGTAACGTCGATGCTGCGTACCACTCCCGCCCCGATACGCTTGTCCTGCGCAACGTCAATGTTACCTTGAATGCAGGCGAGACCATCTTCATCATTGGGTGAACCGGTTCTGGAAAGTCTACCCTCTTGTCCCTGCTGCTCCCCATGATTGAGTCCAGCAATGGTTCCGTCGAGATTGATGGCAGAGGTAAATCTTCATCATTGTATCATCGACGTAGCATATCTAATTTTCTTGTTTCCCCACTAGATATCTGTGGTCAACCCAGCCGGTGCATTTTTTTTTGGCCCAACCCTTGCTGCCCGCCCGCTTTCAACCCTGCCTGTGTATTTTCAGCCGCACCCACTGCACCTGCCCGTTTTTGACCCCGCCCATGTGTTTTAGCCTCTCCCATACGCTAGTCCCATCCGTGCGTTTTCAGCTGCACCCACCACACCCGCCTGTTTTTGACCCTACCCATGCATTTTTAGCATCACCCATACGCTTTTAGTCCTGTCCACGCATTTTCAACTGCATCCCCACCCGTCTTCGACCCTACTGGTGCATTTTTGGCCCCATCCCTGCGTTTTCAGCTGCACCCACCTTGCCCGCCTGCGGTTGACCCACCTGGTGCGTTTTTAACCGCATCCCTGTGCCATCAGCTCACCCGTATGTTTTTAATCTCGTCCGTGCGTTTTCAGCCGCACCCATCGTGCCTGCCTGTTTTCAACCCCGCCGGTGCGTTTTTGTCTCCACCTGTACACTTTTATGTTTTTAATCCCACCCATATGTTATTAGTCCTACCCATGGAATGGCAACTCATTTTTTAATCACATCGTACTTTATGCCGAGTCTCTGCTGTACCCACTTTTGCCACTTTTTTAATATATGAAATTTGCTTAATTCTGACGGGTCATTAGATGACCTGCCCTGCAAGTAAGAAAAGGCTGAAAAGCAGAAAAATAAGTATATTAATTGATAGATCCAGAGATGGACATTGCTTATTTAAGGAGAACGTCTATCCTCCTTATTTTCCTTGTCCGAGCAGAATAAGCGAGAAAAAGACGAAAAAAGACGAAAAAAGTACACACTGGATTTTCCTGATGCGTTCAGGGAGAAAGTGGTTGCTTTTCTGAAGGAGAATGTACGATCTGATCTGCCCGGCTTGCACTGTAGGGAAGACGTCGACCGGTCAACAAACGAAATCGAAGTTGCATGGTCTCGGCCCCTGAATCCTGGGTTGCCCAAGAAAGACTATGATGTGCTTCAGAAGAAGTTTGAATACAAGGTTGTCCATGCTAAACAGGTTCACACCTGCGCCCCCCGTCGATGCCTTGTCGTTGACAAACATGGTCATTATTACTGTAAACGACATGCACCTTTCCAGTTGTCATCAGAAGACGTTGTGGAAAGCAATGGGCAGTGGAAGTCGAAGAGAACATATGGATTTTTAAACGGGTGGATGCCTGCGTTGAGCATCAACATACGATGCAACAATGATTCAAAGCTGCTCACCAATGGTGGTGATACGCGAAATGTGTCTTTCTACGTCACCAGTTATGAGATGAAGAAGCAGGGGAAAAATTACAATATGTCTGCAGTTATGGCAAAGGGTTATACAGATCACGTCGAGAGGCAGAAAAATGCACAATACCTGCAAGGTCTACGGGATCAGCAACGATTACTTCTTTTCTGCATTGTGCATGCCATCAATCGCGAGCAAGAGTTATCAGCACCCATGATAATGTCTTATTTAATGGGATGGGGAGACACGTACCGATCACATCACTATACTCCTGTGTATTGGTCAGCGTTCGTCTCCAGCTTATTAGCAGTTTATCCATCGCTGCAAGTTTTGGGGACGATGGAAAGGAGAACTGGTAAAGTAGAGAGAATTTCAGATAATGGACAAGAAGGCGCAGAGGTATGCATGTTAGCACACCATGTGAAGTTATGCAATAGTTGCTGAGAAGCCTTTTGACAGAATTCCGTGGCAGCTGTTACACTGGACATCAGTGGATCAGGCAGACTTTACGCGAAATGTCAAGTTACAGACTACAGGGAACGTGGAGATGCAGTAGAGAGCATGAATGTTGTCCAATTTTTTGCAAACACTTATGAAACACATATGGACATGAAGACATCCGCGAACACCCTCACATCCTCTTCATCCTTCACCCATCGTGGTTGGCCAAAACATCAGCAGATCACATACCGACCGTCACACCCTTGTCACAAAAACAAGGAACGCATGATGCGACCTGCTGATCACAACAACCTTTTGAATTTTATTGGTCTGTATTTTCCTTGCAACGACAACAATGATCGCATGGATTTCTACTATGCAAATATGCTTATGCTGTTCAAGCCATGGCTGCAGCCTCAGTGTCGATCTCAAGTCAAACCGCCAGACATGGAGAGAAGCGTTCGACTTCGAAGATGAGAGAACAAAAATGAACCAGAATAGTTTGAACATGCTGGATAACATTCAATATTTCTATGAATGTGAACGGTTGGCTCAGCAACATCGGACATCAAATGAAGAAGAAGTGGTGCGGGATAGGAAGAAACGAGGATGAGGAAGATAGATGATGTGGAAACTTATTGTGCAAAACGTTGCAGGACATAGCAAGTGAATGACACATCGATGCAAACACTTCCATGTTCACGAGAGGAAATTCACGGAATGCTTGCAGTTGAAGCCGGAAAGCTAGCCAAACTATTTCCGACAGATTGTGCCATACTCCCTCCCATGATAATGGATAGTGAACATGGAGGGCACAAGGCCACTGTAGCGACGACAAATTGTCGATTGCAAAGGTGGCAGGAAAGAACTGGAAGCAGAGAATGATCCTTCCCACTTCGTTGGAGCCAGACGTTTGGTCGAACGGTTTTAACATGCCAAAAGGAGACGTGATTGAAATCACAGAGGGTTTCAGAAAATAGAGGTCGAACAGACGCATGTGCCAAAAATGACTTCGACCTCCAGAGGGAGCATTACAAGCGCTAGAAGCTGACATGCTCAACATTGACCAGTTGAGGGCATATGAAATCATCACATGGCACCTCGATCAGACACTGGAAGGACGACAACCAATGCCTCTTACGCATGGTGGTGTATGAAGAACCTGGTACTGGCAAGTCGAGAGTTATTCAATCTGTAACACAATACTTCCACCAACAGGGTGTAGAAGAGCTGTTGGCGAAGGCGGCTTACACAGGAGTGGCAGCATCCCTTATCGGTGGACAAACTTGTCATAGCGCAGCAATGATTTCGTGCAGAGACGGAGCGATGTCCATGCAGACGAAGGTGAAATTACAACAGAAGTGGGGAGAGGTGATGTATGTGATAGTCGATGAATTCTCGATGCTGAGTAAGACTTTCCTGGCAAAGATGTCTTTAAACATAAGCATCGGAAAGGAAAGCAGAACAAATTCCTGCCACAAGCGCTCCTTCAGAAATATCAACGTCATCTTGAGCGGCGACATGCACCAGTTTCCCCCCGTTGCATGTGCTCAGAAAGAAGCACTGTTCTACCCCTGAAATCCAGCATGAGATATGACATTATGTCAAGTTGGACGTACAATCTACGAGGAGTTTACGATGACCATTGTCCTTCATCAGCAGATGCGAATTACAGACACAGTGTGGGCCAAGTTCCTCAGCCATCTTCATGAAGGACGAGTACAATCCGAAGACCTTGGCATACTCCATCAAATGGAATTATCACATCCAGCCTGTCCTGCAACCAATTTTTCATCTTCGCCATGGAATGAAGCTGTATTGATAACACCACGTCACGGGGTACAAAGAAAATGGAATGAAAGCGCGTTACACAAACACTGTGTAGAAGCTAAATGAATGTTGTTCGTTTCGCATGCGGAGGATCATATCAATGGATGACCATTACGACAATCAGAATGCAATGCTATCGCTCGTCATCAGACATCTCATAGAAATGATGCAGATGAGCTAGCGGACATGATTGAGCTAGCTGTGGGAATGCGAGTAATGGTTATGCAGAATTTGGACACAGACCTCGACATCATGAATGGTGCACGAGGAACGGTAGCCGACATCGTTATTGAGACAGACGAAGGTATAGCAACAGATGAAGATAATGTCGTCCATCTGCATTCGCCGCCCACCTATATCCTTGTCAAGTTAGATAAGACACGTGCAACCCAATTGGAAGGCCTGGAAAACAACATCATTCCTATAGAACCTCTTAGCAAAGCCTTTCGAATCTCGATAGAAGAGGAAAATCATGTTACTTGCAATGTGACATGACAGCAACTTCCAATCATAGCAGCCTATGCTTGCACCGATTACTGTGCACAAGGACAAACAATGCCAGCAGTCATCGTCGACATTGGCACCCCACCAACAGGGGGGCTGAGTCTGTTCAACCTGTATGTTGCATTGTCACGAAGTGCAGGAAGAAACACCATTTGCCTTCTATGAGGGTTTGAGGACAGGTTCTTCAAAATGTCACAAGTCACAGAACTCACTGCAGAAGATGAACGATTGCAAGCTCTTGACAGACAAACAAGAGTGTGGTGGGAAAAACAAAAGACAGGGATGGACACGATGACATAGGAAAGACCAGGAAGAAAGGCAAACGAGTGAGTAGAGTCGTTCACATAGTGTCGAGCACCATTAAACCGATGATTACTATGCAGGGACAGAAGACCAGAGATGAAAGAGGTGAGAACAGGAGGCTTACGTCATTTGTTGTGGCCTATGTACAAGAAACTATGAAAAGAGTCGCATTGTGACCCAGCAGAAACCTTGCAAGCAAGGTAACAGATCCAGAGTTTTGGAAGTAACTGTACGAAGGATGACAACATGCCATTGGAGACCTAGAAGCGGCCGCTCTTGAAGATAAGTGTGCTCGAACTCAAGTTCCAGTTCATCAAATCACTGCCAAGATGATACAGGGTGGGAAGCCAGCTAACACGAAGACAGAGCTGGCGGAATCATGGCTGCTGGAGAGGCCGAGTCATTGGGTTTCTGTGGAGGGGAAGTTGCGGAGGGAGAGTCATAATGACTGATACTTTGATGTACCGTCACATACTTAGTGCAAGTGCCTACTTTGCATATTTTCCTTGTACTGATCCTAATCAACCCTACTACAGTACACTTGCTCATAATGCATACGGTTGGGACTGCCAAAAGTCCTTGCATTATGATAATTATGCATCACCAACATGTACTTTTGGCTGGTAGGAGGTCATATCTCATCGGATTTTGCGCTCAAAACTTATGCATTGTCCAATATGACCGTATGCATTACGAGCAAGTGTACTGTAGTACATATTTTCATTGGCAGACAAGTTCGACAATTGTCATTGTGACGCATGACAGGCCAAAAATTTTGACAATTTGACCCCTGTGTGATGCATGACTGACGAATCGATTGAAATGGTACAGTATATGTGAAAACGATGAGAATATCATGAACCAGAGGTGAATCCCCAATGAAGAAGTCATTGTACAGTGAGTCGCATCATGTGTTGTCAGCGAGAGGCACTACTGTGGGGTACTGAAGGAGGACTGAGAATGGTTGAAATTTAATGTGACGGAAGACTGACATCAAGGAAGTCCTGTAGAGATGATGACTCGCTGGGATGCCTCTTCAATGCGGTCGCTGAAAACGCTTCTTGACCTCACACTACGTAGCACTCCTATGAGGACCCCGAAACTGTTGAGATACAACTAGTGTTTGAAAGTCCGGTCCTAGGACCAAAAAAAGACCGAGGACCAAACTGGACCGGGACCAAATTCGACCACATACTGGCTGAAATTGAGACCGGTCCCTCTTGGTTTTGGTCTCGGTCTCTTACATTTTTCATTGGCATGCAACTGGCTGAAGACTGGTTTGGACCAGTCTCAACCGGTCTTCAGAAGACCGGTTGCTTGAAAGTAAGTTAAGTTTTTATTACGCACTGTAGTCTAAATACAATTGTAATTAATATGAAATGGTGGTGCCCCCATCGCGGCTGCGTTGCGTCGTCCATGGCTCGTGGCTGTGTTGCATCGTCCGTGGCTCGTGGCTACGTTGCGTTGTCAGTGGCTCGTGGCTGCATCATTGTGATGCGTAGGCGGTGTCTGACTTGCGTCCATCGAGGCTATGGCTCCATGTCGTATTGTTAATAAAAAATGTGTTTTTTTACCTACCATGTCAGGGTGGACCCCATGCACAGCGTTTGTGCCCCGCACACATTTGGGCTTGGGATGAGGTGCAAGGGCCCAGGCTGGCTGCATCGTTGGGTGGTGTGCATACACGATGGTGTCCTTCTTGTTGTGGTTGCAGGCCTGGGCCCCAAGCATAACATTTGGGCTCGGGTGGGGTGCTTGGGCTTGAGGCGAGGTCTGTTGGTCATTGGGGAAGTGTCAGGGAACTGCTCAGGCCACGGGCAGGTATTGGTTCACTTACCATGCTGGGATATAGTCCACATGCAGCGTTTGTGTCCCACGTGCAACATTTGGGCTCGGGGTGGGGTCTGCTAGTCGTGGGTGAAGCGTTCAGGCCACGGGTGGGCATTGGTTCGCTTACTGTGCTGGGGTGTACTCCACACGCAACGTTTAGGCTCCGAGTGGGGCGCTTGGGCTCCAGGTGAGGTCTGTTGGTCACTGGTGAAGTGCTCAGGCCACGGGCGGGTATTGGTTCACTTACCGTGCTGGGGTGTACTCTACACGCAACTTTTAGGCTCTGAGCGGGGCACTTGGGCTCCAGGTGAGGTCTGTTGGTCATTGGCGAAGTGTTCAGGCCACGGGCGGGTATTGGTTCACTTACCATGCTGGGATGTGGTCCACACGCAATGTTTGTGTCCCACATGCAACATTTGGGCTCGGGGTGGGGTGCTTGGGATCGGGGTGGGGTCTGTTGGTCGTGGGTGAAGCATTCAGGCCACGGGCACGTGTTGAAGGTAGCCCAGCCTGGCTTGGCTGGGCATTGTGGTCAGTTAATAAGAATTGTGTTGGTTTTTTCCACTTACAATGCTAGGTGGGCCCTATGTGCAACATTTGCGCCCTATACACAACGTCTGTGCCCTCAGCCCTGCATGCAACGTCTGAACTCCAGGTGGGACGTTTGAGCTCCGGTTGAGGCATGTTGGGAATGCATACTAGGGCAGGGTCTTGGGTGGATGGTTGTCGAAGCCTAGTGGCACCTGGCCGCCAGCCTGAGTGAGATTGGTAGTTAATAACATACGAGTTTTTTTTGTACTTACCAAGTGAGCCCTGCGTGGAACGTTGGGGTCATTGGTGAGGCATTGCCGTCGTGTTTGAGGTCGTTGTCGCCGTTATCCAATTTTACTGTCTGTTATCATCGACGGCGTGTGGTGGTGTGGATGTGAGGCATGATTAGTAACACCATGATTAAGAACATCTTAGAAAACGAGAATAATTACCAAATAAAGCATCAAAGAATGGTCCGGACTGGTCGGGACTGGTTTGGTTGCCATCGCACTGCCACAGGGACCGGTTTGCGACAGTTTTGGTCTGGTTTTCTTAGATTTGAGGATGTTAATAGACCGGTTCCAGTCCGGTCTTGCCAAAAATAGCACAAAGACCGGACCGAACCGGACTTTTAAACACTAGATACAACGCAGCATAGACTACTTCCATATCTCCCCAGCCCCAACTAGTACCACATAAATACCAAATACCAACTGGCCTATGGACCAGAGGAACTAAAATGGCAACTGGAAAAGCCAAGCTCAATCCCACTGGAGGGGCGAAAGCGGATCAAGGGTGATCACACCCTCAACAGTCACAGCCACAAGAAAGAGCGTCAGAACCCAAGGACAAGCTCCAACATCAGAGGAAACCACCACCAAATATACCGTCAAGGATGCAACTACCGGAATGGCATATCTAGAAAAATCCCTCCTAAGCATCGAAGGCGAAGATTTTACTGCAAGTAGAATTGCTGCGATCCTTCTGCACATTTCCCAAATGGACAAACTACCACAGGCCTCAATTGAAGCAATTTGAGCTGTAGCACTCATCATGGAAGAAGAAAGTATAACAATGACAATCAATACCATCATTGCACAAATCACAGAGACAGCCTCAAAAGAAATCACAGCCCAAATAATCACCGCCATCTCACCCCACATTGCTAAAATGCTCTGTATTTCAGAATCAATGAAGACAAACGTGGAAGGACTAGAACAGCTTCAAGCATCCGAAACCCCAAACCCCATACTATCAACGATGGAAGTGACTATGGAAAGAGTCGAAGATGCTGCTGATGTGGTACTATCAAGCATAGACGACATCAAAGGAACCATCTCGTCTCTCGCCCCATCCATTGACTCTACCCAGAAATCAATTGAAGAACTGGTCAACTCAGCAGCAGCAATAACGAAAGACAACGCCCCAACATATACACCACGCTCCTACAGCGAAGCAGCTAAGTCCAACAAACAAGCACCAATCGCTGACAATTCCATAGCAACAGCAACAGCCGTAGCTAGAGCGGCGACGAAGGAATGACAGATACTAATTGAACTGCAAGAAGGAGAACAGCTCTATGCCGCCATGCAACCAGCAGAAGAAGTAGCAACTAAAGTAGAAAACACAATCACAGCAGCAAGAAGCCTTGAATCTCCCTTCGTCAGCATCAAGGCAATCATCAAGCTCAAGAATGGAGGGCTCCTAGTGGAACTAGACTCTGGAGAGCATGCCACATGGATCAAAAGGGCCGAAAATCAAACCAAATTCGTTGCAGCTCTGGAAAATGCGGCAAAAATCAAGGAACGGTCGTATCAAATACTCACCCTGTTCTTACCGATATCCTCGCTCATCCATGACTTGGAATGGTTGAGAGCAGTGGAAATGGAAAACGATATTGACGATGAATCCATAGAATCAATTCGATGGGTTAAACCAGTGGAAAGAAGATCCCCCACACAATGTGTGGCCCATGCCATCATCAACCTCAGAACCCCTCAAGCGGCAAACTCTCTAATGAAGAATGGACTCTACATATGCAAAAACAAGCTCCTACCACGAAAAGAAAAACGAGAACCCGTTTGATGCGCCCGATGGCAGAAATGGGGACATATAGCAAGAGACTGCAACACAAACCATGACACATGCGCAACCTGCGGACACGTTCACAGGAAAGAGAATTGTGACTCATTCAAAACGTCCTACTGCGTCGAATGCGATGTGAATGATCACTCCAGCAATGACCCCCACTGCCCAACATACTTGGCGAAATGCGCGGAACTGGATGCTAAACACCCAGAAAACTGCATGCCCTATTTCCCCACCGACGAACCCTGGACCCAAGTCATGTTACCGCCGAAGCCATCTCCCTCCATCCAGAAACCTCAAACATCAACGACAACCACACGTAGCACATTGCAACGATCCAACCTGCATCAGTCCACCCTAGATCATGGTTTCACCTATCATCCTGGTGCACCACCGCCATCCCCCCAGAAGAAACGTCCCCCCCCTTCTGCATAACGACACCAGCAACCCACACAAACAGGATCCCCATCTAGGAAATACCATGGGTATACCCATGGGTACCGGAGGTCAGACCCCCACCCATACCCACAAAAAATCCACACCCACAACTGTGGGTACCATACCCATGGTGGGTATACCCACATGTACCCACATGTACCCATGCCTTTTCTAGTAGGGTTGCTGAAAAAAAAGTTTAGTAATAATATTGATTACATAGAACATTAGGATTAGGATTACTGCTGGCACATCAAGATTAGAATACATTCAAGTTAGAGGGTTAAGATTAGAGTTACAGTGGCTCAAATAACTGTCCTAATGTTTAATATATATCAGACACTAGAATGCTGTAAGATAGTTAGATATGGTTGCCATTCCACCAGATCTTATCTAAATCTTTTGACCTTTGACTAGTAGAAGGCCAAGAGTAGGTACTGTATTTCATATACTCTCAGTCATAGGTTAGGGCTCAGGTTAGGGGTTATTGCAGTTATTGACTTTAGTGACAAACATGCAAACATTGGGACAGTTGTTTGAGTCACTTTAGAGGTGGATGACTAGGGGATGCAAGCATTAGCATTAGGGTTCATATTCAAATTGTAACAAAGGGCTCTGAACTTGGAAGTGAGTTGAAATTTGGCAACCCTCAAATACCCATAAGTACCCATCATATAAGCTTTTGCAGCCTTTAGATACCCATGAGATACCCACCATACCCACATGGTGGGTGTGGGTATGGGTATGGGTATGCCAAGTCTGACCCCCACCCACACCCACAGGTACCCATACCCATGGCATTGCCTATCCCCATCGCGAACACATGCCAGAAGCCACATCAAACAACTACCCCCGAGATTGAGCCGCCCCCCCTGATCATGCTGGACTCCAGCATAAGCAGTTGAAACCACTCCGTACCTCCTCCTTCGACAACAACAGCAGCAACCACTCCCAGCCCACCGATCCTGGACTAATGAATAGTACAAACCCACTATAAACAACGCAGCTCCGCATCTGGCAACAAAACCTCAACTCCTCCAAAATGGCCTAGCTCTCACTCCTCGAAGAATCCAAGTCGACGACATGGGACATCCTCACACTTCAAGAACCATACATAGACCCTAGAAAGAACACCATCTCCACTTGCCGATTCCACGTTGTCTATCCTACCACGCGCTACAATAATCACGCACCCAAATCGCGTGCCGCACTACTAATCTCAACATCCCTCGACTCTAACTCATGGTCCCAACTTCCCTTCCCTTCGCCAGATGTTGTCGTCATCCAAGTCACTGGAAACTTCAGCTGTTGCACCATATTCAATATATATAACAATTGCAACTCGCAAGACACCCTGGAAAACCTAGTCACATATTTAGAAGCTCACATACATGAACTATGCACCTCAGATAACGACCACATGCTATGGTTGGGCGACTTCAACAGGCACCATCCTCTCTGGGAAGAAGAAAGAAACGCTCATCTACTAACGAACCAGTATCTAGATGCAGCGCAACTGCTCATCGAACTACTCACCGACTTCGGAATGGTAATGACGCTGCCAAAGAACACCCCCACACTCGAAGCCCTCGCCACCAAGAATTGGACTTGTTCGGACAACGTGTTCTGCACTGACCACACAGCCCAGCTATTCAACCAATGCTACACAGAACCTTCATGGCGAGGTCCAAAGATAGACCACGTGCCAATTCTAAGCATACTGGAACTCGACGCACCGAAGGTGACGGCAATCCAAAGTAAAAACTTCAGAGACATAGACTGGGCAAAGTTTCAAAGCACGCTCGAAGCTAAGTTGACCACAATCCTGATTGACCACCCCATTATCGCTCAAGATCAATTCCATGATGCAGCAGAAAAACTCACAGCAGCAATAACTAACACCATAGAAAAGCACGTCCCTCTATCCCAACCTTGTCCCCACTCCAAGCGATGGTGGAACTGAGACCTCACGATCATGAAGAAAGAAGTAGCAAAAGCGGCAGCGCTCTCCTACCAGATGAGAGCCACTCCGGATCATCAAAGTCATGAACATCACCGCATCCTGCGAAACCGGTACTCCGAAGCGATAAAGGAAACTAAACAGCTCCACTGGACTGAATGGCTAGAAAACATGAGCAGTGAAGAACTATGGATAGCCAACAGATACCTCAATGCAGAACCAAGCGACAGGGGACCATCAAGAATCCCCACCCTCAGCATCAAGCAGCCCGACGGACGGGAGAAGAGCGCAGGAACCAATGAGGAAAAGAGCAAAGTGCTAGCGGATGCTTTCTTCCCCCCTGCCAATGACCTCGTCGGTCCCGGAAGACTATGAATACCCTGATGCCTTGCCAGACCCCAGTCCCATCACAAAGGAGCAGCTCAGTTGATGTATCGCAAAGCTTCAACCCCACAAGGCTCCTGGACCAGATGGCATCCGAAATATAGTCTTCAAAAAATGTGAAACAATGCTAACACCTTATCTGTTATGGATATTTCATGCAGTATTCCATCTCAACATCTACTACAAGCCATGGAGAGAGTTCACCACTGTAGTTCTACGCAAACCGGGATGCTCAAATTACAAAGTAACCAAAGCATTCCACCCCATAGCTCTGCTTAATACCACAGGAAAACTCCTCACCACCATCATAGCAGACCAGATCACCTTCTTACTCGAAAGCCACCACTTGCTACCAGACACACACTTTGGAGGATGCCCAAGACGATCAACAATGGATTCTCTACATCTCCTAGAAGCAATCGTCAAGGATGCCTGGAGAATGAAAAGTCGCCTCAGCTCTCTTCCTGGACATAGAAGGAGCCTTCCCAAATGCGGTAACAGACAGATTACTTCACAACATGCGCAAAAGAAGACTGCCTAACTCGCTGATCCAATTCACATCCCGAGTACTCCATGACAGAAGAACGTGACTCTCTTTCGACGGCTACATCTCAGAGTGGATGCCAGTGACAAATGGCATTGGGCAGGGAGACCCGCTATCGATGGTGCTCTACATCATCTACAACTCAGACTTGGTGGACATGGCAAAGGAGACCGAATGCACAGAGCGAACTCTGGCCTTCATCGATGATATGGTGTTCATTGCTATCAGAAAGGACTTTGAAGCCACTCACCGCATACTAACCGACATGATGACGCGACCTGAAGGAGGAATGGAATGGTCTAGGGACTATAACTTGAGATTCGAAATAACCAAGTTTGCGCTGATGAATTTCTCCAGGAACAAGGAAAAATGAAGACCCGAGTTACTAATCAATGGAATAGTCATCACACCCGCTGTCAACCATCGTTTCTTGGGAGTAATCGTGAATGAAGACCTACGATGGAACGCACATGCCAACTATGCGGTCGGTAAAGGCACAGTCTACATCCTACAGCTACGTCGTCTCTCTCTTGTCACAAAAGGTGTTCCGCTCACATTGATGAAACAGCTATACACATCGGTCGCACTCCTGAAAATGCTATATGCAGCCGACCTCTGGCTGACACCAATGTTTGTTAAAAACTCCGACACCTACCAATGGGGATCAATTGGAATCATGAAGAAGATGAACAGCATCCAGTGCACCACGGTATTATGCATCACAGGAGCAATGAGATCCACCGCTACTGACATCCTAGAAGCACACGCTAAACTAATCCCTCTAGCACATCGGATACAAAACATATGTCAACAGGCCACCCTAAGACTTGCGGCTCAACCTCCACCACACCCCCTGCACCAGCCGCTGAGGAAAGCAGCAAAACACTTCGTACAGAAGCACCGGTCTTCTCTCCATCATCTAACTTGCGCCTTCAGTACTGACCCCAACTCTATAGAAGTCATACAACACTCTCGATGCCCCCCCACAGCTAGGCAATGTCACAGGTACGGGTAACCCGCACGGGTTTTCGTACGGGTACCCAATGGGTACGGGTGCGGGTCAGCAGTGGCTGTACCCATACCCTTACCCGTACCCGCGCGTGGGTGAAGCAATCATTAGCACCGCACGCACTGCCATGCAGCCACAACAACACACCTCTCACAACACCTCCATCGCATTCTGAGTCAATCTCATCTTTTCGAGGAGCTACATACAGTTTTTCGGGTGCAACGTAAGGTTTCGGGGTGATGGGAGGAGTTGGAGCTTGAGATACATCAGTTGCCACTAGATCTTTAAGATCAATGCACTGATCGTTATCAAAACCAGCTCTTTTCTCCCCCTCAATCTGCACACCATTCATTTTTGACACAACCCGCTCATTCTCTGGACTCTGCCCACTCGTTTGTGTGATCCCACCTACTCATTTTTCATCCCACCTGCTCATTTTGGACCTCGCCCGCTTGTTTTTGACCGAAACCACTTGTTCCGTCTCAAAAATGGACCCGACGTGTTGAAAGTGTGTCATCTCGCTGTCACACACCAAGAGTGTTGGTGATGTGAGCATGAAGGACGAATGAAGAAGATACGACGCAGCATACGCCAAGTGCAGATGATGAGAACAGAACGTTGTTTTCATGCACCGCACTGGACCTATGATGACGAAGAAGACATACATCAAGTGCAGAAAGACGACTACAAGATCAGTGTAGTCATCCTTTGCACTGGAGGCAAGCAACAGTGGTCAAAGAAGAAGAAAGGCAACAAATTACGCGTTCAACGTTGCAACATTACGTCATCCCGGCCAAGATCCCAGTGATCCGATCTTCTCTCCCAAAATAGAGGATCTTCGCTTCGCTCAATCTAGAAGGCAGCAAAGCTTAAGCACCCATGCCAGCAGTGACGTATGTTTTTCATTTGCCGTTCATTTGCCATCCGACTTCTTTGCCATCACACTCGGCCTGCCATCACCATTCATTTCCCATCACACCATCACGCCAATATGTCATCATTGCCATCAAGCGCTTCCTGGATACATGAGTTCACTCAATCTAATGGTTATGCGCATGCCATCGGCCAGCCGCTTGACAACCAGTCAACACCAGCATGGCTCGTCACATCATTTTCCCCTGCTGTACCATTCCCTGTTCACACAGGGTGAAAACTCATCATTCAGAGCTCAACCGAAACGTGCATCTATTTTGGCTCTATCAAGTCAGTCATACGGCTTGATCAAAGACAGATTGTCCTCCATGTTGTCCCTCTCCATTCAGCATATGGAGAATTCCTTCCTCCATCTTGCACCGTCTACATCCCTCGCTCTCTCATCCAGTTGTCTAAATTTCGCCAGCTACAATATTCCCTCCTTTCATCATGGCTGCCAGACAACTTGCACGAACTCTCTGCTTCAATTCCACCTGTACGCTCTCCCGCACCTTCCATTCCGCAGAGACAGGACGAATGCCCTTCACCAATCACATTCCTCAATCTCAGCTCTACTCCTTCGCTTTGATTAGTGCTCAGTCATTGCACGCTCACAGAGGAGTTAGAACTGTACACAGGGGACAGCAGTGTTCATGCACACAGGGGACATAGGACGCATATGGGACACCAATGGGATACTGATGACATCATCGTGTCTATGGCAACACAGCTTGGCCTGCTTAGTCATCCATCCTGCCCTGCTCAGTCAGCACTTCATCATTCGCTCACTCATCCTCCATCATGCTCTGTCATCCTTCCCCTCTCTTACTCATCCACTTCGTCAGCACACACACAGCATGACTACATCACCTTACTCAGCCTCCCCTTGCTTACTCAGGAGCTCTACTTTGCTTACTCAGAAGCATAGCCATGCACAGTCGTGCACAGTCAAGCTGACTAATTTTCCTCTTTTGCTTACTAATATTCTTTTCTTTATTACTCATCACTCTCCTTCATTTCCATTAGTATGCATGAGCGTACAAAGTCTCCAGTAGTATATAAACCTACCTACTTTCCTTGTAGTAGTAGGTCACTCCCACTCACTCAATTCAAGTTCTAGTTCAATCTCAAGTCTAGCCTCAGTGTAGGCTTCGTCTATTCGTCTCTATTCGTCATCTGAAGTCAAGATGGACTTCACCCCTATTCATCTCCATGCTTACGTCATCGCCATCTGAAGTCAAGAGGACTTCATCGCTATTTCATTTCACTCTTACGTCATCGTCATCTGAAGTCTAGAGGACTTCACCCCTCTCAACCCCTCTCCCTCACTCCTCGACCAGGAATACTTTTACCACCCCGAACAACCAGACACCGGCTGTTCACAGACAGTTCCGCTAGGGTCTGGGCTGTTGGTTTGTGTTGGTTTTCAACATAGATCCTCAGCGCGATTCACATCGCCTCAAAAACATATTCACTACCTTGAAAATGGACCCGTTGCTTCAAGAGTGACCCCGCCATCTCACAAGTGGACCTGACGTGTTGAAACGGCGCTCCGTGCACACGTAGTATGCCACTGGGCATCAACGACCAGCCACGCCATGAGTTTTGGTCCCAGGGAGAGAGGTTGACGAATGGTACATCGTCCATCACATACCATACCCCACCTATCTCACATAGTATGACACCGATTGCACATACACTGTGACTCACCTCGTGTGGGTCCCGAGTCCTCCAACACCATCTCCTGCATCAATGCACAACGTGCCATTCCGTGCATAGCCGCAACGACGACCACATCGATGCAGCTACGACGATCATGCACCGTGACTCACCTTGCATGGGTCCCTCGTCCTCCATCACCATCTCCTGCATCAACATACAACAAGCCACTCCGTGCGCAGCCGCAACGATGAACATCAATGCAGCTACGATGATCCCACACCGTGACTTGCCTCATGTGGGTCCCTTGTCCTCCATCACCATCTCCTGCATCAATGCACAATGAGCCGTTCCGCACGCAGCCACAATGATGACCACATCGATGGGTCCCGAGTCCTCCAACACCATCTCCTGCATCAATGCACAACGCGCCACTCCGTGCGCAGCTGCAATGACGACCACATCGATGTATGCACACCATTACTATACTTTTTTTCTTTTTATTTGTATTGCTACTAACTAACTACTCTCGCAGCTAATGTAGATGTAGCTGTATAAATAAAATGACTGGTAATATTATGTTGTACCCGCGGGTATACCCTCAACGGGTGTACCCGTGGGTCTGTACCTACCTACCCGCAACTCAACCCATACCCGTGATGACAGGTACGGGTATATCACGGGTACGGGTACGGGTATGACCTCCCACACCCGTGGGTTTACCCGTGACATTGCCTACCCACAGCCAAGAAACCCTACGTCACGAAGATTGCCCACTCATGGAAGGACACCATCGAAGACCACAACACGTCCAATGCTGCGACACACATCTACTGGAATGGATCTGGCCAAGACTCAGAAGGAGGAATAGGAGCAGCAGTGGTCCTCTACATGGTGAACAGAAACCCCAGGATCCTGAGGTACCACCTAGGCATGACGGAGGAGCACACCGTCTATGAGGCAGAGGCTCTAGGTCTAGTACTGGCGGCACGTTTAATGGCGCTAGGGTAGGAATTGGAGTTTCCAGTGGAAATATACGTGGACAACCAAGCAGCAATTAAATCCGGTGATGCCTTGACCACAAAACCTGGTCACTACCTGATTGATCACTTTCGTAGGGCGATAGCAAGAATCTGCAAGAACAACCCAAATGTCAATAACACGGTCACCATATGCTGGATATCAGGACACGACGGAGTAGAAGGAAACAAGAAAGTGGATACAGAAGCCAAGAAGGCCACACAGGGCACCTGCAACAACAGCATCAAATGACGTCTACCAAGGCTCCTACGTAGCAATCCACTACCGTTAAGCATATCGGCGCTCAAGCAACATCAGAAGGTGGAATCGGTAAAGAGGTGGCTGGGACGCGAATGTGGACCAAGTCACCACACTTCCAATATCTCAACAAGATCGATCCCAAAATGCTCAAGGGATCTTTCACCAAACTCACCTCATCGCTCTCCCATAGACACACCAGTATTCTCGTCTGGCTTCGCACTCACCACACCCTACTGAATGCCCATCTCCACCGCATGTCTAGATCAGACTCTCCTAACTGCCCTCACTGCTTAGGAATAGCAGAAGACATCGGACACTTCTAAAAATTGCGGTAATTGACAGCTTGATGTGTCCGAATATTGTGTACGACGCAGCTTGAAGCACTACGTCCGCATGGTTACCTGATATGGTAATTTGCGGCGCGTCTCGCGTTTCCTGGTGATGGGGGCACGTGGTCTTCGTGTACGGCGCTCGCTATACCTTGTCTGAGGTCCTGGCTAGCCCAGGACACTCCCCCTGCATCCGTGGTGCATATCCGATGCACCCGATGAGTCCGATTGGCCCAATACAGTCCCGACGTAACCGTATCCGGCATGGGTGCACGTTTCCTCGTGCATGGGTGCTCGATGAACTCTTCTAGGTCGCATCTTGAGCTGCCCGCGACGGTGTGGTGGGTTCACGGGTGTTATGGTTTTTCTTAGATGCTCGCGTGGCGCCTATTCTTTTTCCTTGAAGAGACATCTTATCAGCCAAGTGCTCTTAACTGATAAGATAACGGATACGTTTCTTTTCTTTTGTATTACTAAAGATCGCCGATCTTCTTCAGATCTTTGAGATCGTCGATCAGCCTTGATTCATCGAACAATAGTCTTCCATTGTTCTCCCTATGCGTCTTACAAGCTACGCCCTTCGCGATCTCCATTGTTCCCCATATCTGGCGTATGCTTCTCTTCTTGATCTCCGGTGTCGATCCTATGAATAGTTTCCCATTGTGGCTAACAATACTCTACTATTGTTCGCCTCTTTAGTAGAACAATGTCTTACCATTGTTCTCCCGTTATATCACTGTCTACCTAACAGTATATAACCCTAGATAACTTGTATTAGCTGGCTCTCCAGCTTGATCTACCTATTCAACTCTTGTACCATTAACCTGCGTACTACTGAGTCTCCTATGGGTTAGAACCTACGCTTTCGCAAGCTAGGCGACGCCAGGAGTATGATCCTCGCTCCCTCGACCATGTGTGGTCGTTGTACGCTCGGATAACAAGGCAACCGAGCATCTCGTCACATGAGTAAGTTCTCACGTGACTGTTTGTTACTCATGGCATTAGGCAGCAACCGAACACATAACAACGGGGTTGTTGGGTCGCTTCGGGTGTTTCATAGGTGGTGTGCATGGCCCAGGTACGTCTTCGCATGGTCTATGCATGTACCACTGGTCTTGATGCTCTCCACCTTCAGCTAGCAGTCCCGTTTCGACTCGTCTCGAGTCGCGGCTAGTGCTGCTTGTTGCGCCAGCATCACTGTTCGCTCCACCATCTCGTCCGCTGCTTACTCCATCGCTCCGGTCCCCTATCTCTCCCTCGACCCTTCTCGACTGGCTTCGCCTGCGTAGGCTGCCGCCTGGGTCGTGTTCCTTTCGCTGCCTGTCCTCGCAGCATTGCTGTACAGGTGGCATTCCATCGTCCTCCTGCTCGATTTGCACCACTGGGGATTGCTCCCCCTCAACCTGTGCCACTGGGGATTGCTCCCCCTCGCACTTCACATGTTGTTTCCTTCCAGGTGTGCCACCCCTGTCACTTGCATTGTGCGGGATGCATACGGAGCTGCTCCATCTGCTAACTGGTTGTGCTGCTGCTGTGTCGTCCTCGCTTGACTTGGTTGCACTCAGGTTGTGCACTTCTTCGTGAGCGTGGCCGGTCGTCATCCAACTGCCTTGCTTCGCGCCCTCTCTCGACTCCTTCGTCAACTCCTTGGGCCTCGTTGTCGCTGTCCGCTATCTCGTGCAGCTCGACCAGCGGTTTGGGTGATCCGCCCGCTGGCTCTGCAGGCCCAGTGCTCATTGTGCATGGATTCGTGGCATCAGCGGATGCTTTGCCTGCTCTCCCGCTTGCTACCTGGGATTTCTGGGGCACGACGGGCGTGCAGTGGACTCCTGTGTCCCTGCCATCGTCACCCTGGCTGCTCGGCATCACTGCTTGGCCTATGCTACTAGCTCCTTGGTCCATGGCTTCTTTGCCCGGTCCTCTCGCTGTGGCTCCCTGCTCGCTAGTCCTTCTGGCTGCCCTCTCGCCCTCTCTACCCTTCCTGTCAACTCTCCCATGGCTTCTGGCATCACATTTCGTCTTGTGACATGTCGTGTCACGTGGTTCTTCGACTACAGTGCTCTCGGCCTTCTTCACGGCTTCTTCGTGGTCTTGTGCCTTGCGAGCGTGCTCACTATGCGTCTGACAGATGCTGACAGGTGTTCTGGGGTTGCACATAGCTTCCCGCTGGGTTGCATCGCTCTTCTTCGTCTCGAATAGGTTCGCAAGGTATTGGAACAGCTCGCGCACAGTCTTGAGATGCATGACATGCGTGAATAGCGCGTCTGGAAATGTGGCTGCGATGTACTGCTTCGCGATGGCGTTGCATCATTGCCATGCTTTGACTTTGTCGCTCGTCGTGTCAACTGGTCGCGTGTCAGTGCCATCGTACTGCTTGACTAAGTTTTCTTCTTCTGCTACTCGAAGGAGGTTCTTGCAGTATTTCGTCCAGTTCCGTCCGTCGACTGCAAGGATTGGTACGTGAATCGTCATGCCATCTTCGAGGTCTACTGAGATTGCCATTTCGCAGGTTTGAGTCTTGTGAGTGGTCTTCCTTTTCTTCTACTGAGCACAGGCGGGACTCATAACCTAAAGAACCTGTATAAACTCTGTAGAGTACTCAGTGTACTGTAAGTCACTATGTACAATGGTAAGTACCTGTAGAGTACTACCAATGATAAGTAAGTAAGAAGAATAGAACTACGAAGTAGTTACTCACCTCAATGTACTGTAAGTCACTGAGGTGTATGGCTACATCAGCAAACCAACCCTCACCTGGGTAGAGTTGGACAGTACTAGACAGTACTGGACAGAGCTCCAGCTCTTCCAGCTCTCCCAACAAGGTACCTAACTGGCTAGCTCTGTCCAGCTCTGTCCAGCTTTTCCCAGATGATCCCAGATGCTTCCAGATGCTCCCAGATTACTCCAAGATATATGAAAGTAAACTAAAAGTATATTGAATCAGTGTATATGCTTATCCAATCCTAATCCTACACTTATGAGTATACTTTGGGTACACTATGAATTCGAATTATAATATAATACTTGTTATTAGACTATAGTACACTTGGTACCCTACCATGGCAACAACTATACACCCTTATGGTTAACCATATAGATGGGACAACATACAAGACTTTTAAAATCATATAACCATGCTTATTATCACTAATCATAACCTGTATATAACCCATTACCCCCATCACTCACTCACTCTTTCCTCATTATTTCCTCTCCCTCCCTCCATCATTCCCTATTACTCCCTCCTTATCTACATCACCCTCTGCTTATCCCCATCACTCCATTCTTATCATCCACTCCCCCTCCCCCTCTTCATCACCCTCTTCCTCTCCCCTCTTCATCAACCCCTTCCCCTCCCCCTCTTCATCACCCCTTCCCCCTCCCCCTCCCCATCATCCCCTCCTCCTCCCCATCATCCCCTCCCCTTCCCCCTTCCCCTTCCCCTCCCCATCATCCCTCCCCTTCCCCTTCCCTTCCCCTCCCCATCATCCCCTCCCTTCCCCTCCCCTCCCCATCATCCCCTCCCCTTCCCCCTCCCCCTCCCCATCATCCCTCGCCTTCCCCTCCCTCCCCATCCATGCCCCTTCTCCCTCCCCAATCATCTCATCCTCCTCCCATCCTCCTCTGCCTCCCCATCTCATCCATCTCCTCCTCCCCATCAATCCCATCATCTCCTCCCTCCTCCCATCATCCCTCCCTCACTTCCTCCCCCTCCCAGATCATCCCCTCCTCCCTCCACCATTCATGCCCTCCCCTTCCCTCCTCCTCCCATCATCCTCCCTCCTCCTCCCCACCTTCATACCCCTCTCCTCCCCATACCCCTCCCTCTCCCCCTCCTCCTCGCCCCATTCCATCCCTCCTCTCCCCATTCACCTCACCCCCTCTCCCCATCCCATCACTCCCTCCCCCCTCCCCATCCATCAACTCCCCTCCACTCCCATTCATCCCCTCCTCTCCCATCATCCCTCCCCTCCCTCCACCCTACTCCCTCCCAACTCCCATCTCCCCTCCCCTTCCCCCTCCCCCTCCCCATCATCCCCTCCTCCCCCCCCTCCCCATCATCCCTCCCCTTCCCCCTCCCCTCCCCATCATCCCCTTCTCCTCCCCATCATCTCATCTTCCTCCCCATCCTCTCCTCCCCATCCTCATCATCTCCTCCTCCCCATCATCCCCATCATCTCCTCCTCCTCCCCATCATCCCCTCCCCCTCCTCCTCCCCCTCCCCATCATCCCCTCCTCCTCCCCCTCCCCATCATCCCCTCCTCCTCCCCATCATCCCCTCCTCCTCCCCATCATCCCCTCCCCCTCCTCCTCCCCATCATCCCCTCCTCCCCATCACCCCCCTCCCCTCCCCATCACTCCTCCCATCCCCATCACTCCCTCCCCCTCCCCATCCCCATCACTCCCTCCCCCTCCCCTCCCCATCTCCAGCATCCCCCATCACTCCCCATCCCTCCTCCCTCATCTCCAGCATCTCCCATCACTTCCCAGTCTGGCCCAATACTGTGTCAAACTGGGAGACCTGGGAGATCTGGGGCCTTAACTGTGGCAAAGGGCTGGTTTGCTGATTAGTACACTACAAAGTACGAAGTACTACGTGATTAGGTAAGCTGTGGCTATACAGCCATACTACGTTTGAATATTCCAACACTCCCCCTCAAACGGTATGGGGTTTGGAATCACAAAAGAAAAGAGAATAAACAATGAAAGAATACCTATTAAGGTAGCGCACCCCACTGGGACATAAATTGACTTAAAAAAAAAAAAAAAAAAATGCGGTCGCTCCCTCTGGGCCATCCTTCTCTTCCACGGTCTTGCCCTTCTTGTCATCCTTGGTGCTGTGCGGGTCTTGTTGTTCTGGAGGGTAGGTCAGTGGCGGTCAAGTTGTATTGGATGTAGTATGTAGGATGCACATACCTTGGAGAGATGTTGTGAATCATGATTTGCTTTGACAACCTGTATGGGGATCAACAAGTTGACAGGATGGGTGGAAAGGTGGGCACGTACTGCATCATTCAATGTAGTGGATGTGTTCATGAGGAGGGAAGAAGGAATTTTGCCTTTCAGGCTCCAGATGCGAACGTTGGCGTCGGTTGACCCACTGACGAGATGACAGCCATCAGGCGACATTGTCACAGATACCACGTGGTGGCCATGCTGAAGAGGGGGTCTGAGTTTCTGTCACGTGGTTGAGTCCCAGAGATGGACTGTGTCGTCCCACGATGCAGATGCGAAGAATTTGTCGTTGCGCGAGACTGAGACGGAGTAAACAGAGTCAGCATGGCCCTTGCACTGTGCGAGTAGTGAGCCAGAGGATGGATCAAAGATTTTGGTGGAACTGTCCCAGCACCCAGCGACGAGTCGCTGGCCATCGGTGGTCCATGCGAGAGAAGATGCATGCGCTCCGAGTCTGATCGGCGGGATGGCCAGTTCGGTGGAGTCAATTTGCCAGATTCGTATCTCATTCCAAGCACAACTGGCAATCCGGTTGCCATTTGGTGATATGCGGACTGACCAAACCACGCCTGTGTGTCCTGTGAGAGTTGCGAGTCGTTTTGCTGTTGTTGTGCTCCAAACAATCACCGTTTTGTCATACGATCCACTCACAACCATTTCCGAATCCAGGGAAAAATCAACGAGTGGACCCAATGCGAGTGCCCCTCCAACTTAACGACCCTTTCGAGGGTCGTTGCATTCCAAATGGTGACCTTGCAATCCCTTCCTCCAGTTGCTATCCATTGTCCATCACTTGAAGCAGCAACCGCCGACACCCAATTTCCCTCCTTCATCACTGTCCCCACCTCCCCACCGTCTGCTACCCTCCATGCTCGAACATTTCCATTGTCGGAGCCGCTGATGACACGGTTGCCATCGGGCAGAAATGCCACTGAGCGTATCCAATGCATATGACCACATAGCACCAATGGCGGCACTGAAAGCCCTCTAACGCGCCAGTACGCATTCCTCGCTGTTTCGTAGAGCTGATCCATGTCTATCTGCCATGTGATACGGGAACAGAACGAAGGGGACGGTGGGTGAAGGTGTGTTTCAGGACAGCCTCAATGTACGTCGTGTCTGGCATGCAGCATAATGTTCACAGCACGCCACGACCTTGCAGTCTCCTCGTGGCTTTGGCGCTAATCTTTGCCTTCTAACTCTATGCCAAGTAATGCCCACCAGCCAAGGTTTGGTATGTACTACACTCTACAACATTTGTGCATACTGCCACGCCTATTTTCACCATTATCATATATGTCAGAGCAACATGGTGAAGAGCGGCAGCGGGCAGGAAGGTTATGCACTGTCAGCAAGATTGATGTGAACCTGTCTCAGTACGGTGCCACTCCATCCAATCCCAAGTTGATAAGTCCATCTTTGATTGACTGTGACCATACTCGATCGCATGCGTTCTGTGCATCTTGACTCATAGACGTCGGTGGCGAGGAAGTTCCGGGCGTTGGTTGGTCGTTGTGAGAGATAGTCATTTTGTCGAGCAGGGACCACTGTCAAGTTGTCATGACATGACCATACTAGCAAAGCGATCTGATTTGATACCAAAGAATACAGTGTACAACGTGATTCTAGATCAAGGTTGTTCAACTGATCAAGGGATGCCATGGCTATTGGAGAAATTCATTGGATTGAGACACCTTGAGACGGTGACCCCAGTGAAAACCCATGCCATACCCTATACATGAAGGAGGTGAAAACTAGAAATGGGAACAGATAACTCAAAGCTGTACCGCGGCAATGTGAGTATAACAAAGTGACGGAAGACATCACTTCAGTCACCCCATACATGGGGCCTCTTAGGCACCACATATTTGGTGAGAGCAATATACCTAAGGGGTATCAATTCCTTGGTCCTCCCATCATTTTCCTGGGCTATCCCACTCTTCACCAAGATTTCTATTGGGTTATCCCTATATGTCTATATGGGTTAGCCCATAAAGTGACTTCTTCCCAGCAAGTCCTCATATCTATGGGTTAGCCCAGGCAGTCATTGGGCTCTCCCATGCTAAGAATGGGTGTTAGGGGTCCTCATATGCCAATTCTGTTGGGTTAGCCCACAGACCCTATATTTGTTGATAGTATCATAAATGTTATGGGCTAGCCCACCTGTTTATATGGGTTATCCCCTGGCATGTAGAGCCATCAGGGGTATCCACTGCTATCCATTCTGATCCACCCCTAATATTTTATCAAGCATAAATCAGCCCTCCCACTACCAACCCACACAACTCATCACATTACCCATAGCTAGCTATTTTGGTCATTGGGCTATCCCCCCACCAATAAATTGATCACATGGGCTACCCCTACCACATTAATTCACTATGTGGGGTTATTCCCAGTACCTCAAGCTCATCCATGAAATATCCCACATCTTTTATTTTGGTCATTGGGCTATTCAGCATCAGCCAATATACCTCATGGGCTAGCCTAGTCTATGAATTGGCTTATGTGGGCTGTCCACCATCACCACCCATCATGCATGGGATAGCCCATAGCTTCATCTTTTGGTCATTGGGCTATCCCACCACCAATCAGTATATCTCATGGGCTAGCCCTACCATATAATTTGATTATGTGGGCTGTCCCATCAACATCACCTACCATTTGATGGGATAGCCCATAGCTACATGTTTGGTTCGATGGGCTATCCCACACCCAATCAATACATCTCATGGGCTAGCCCTACCACATCATTGATTTATGTGGCTGTCCCATCACCACCACCTATCATACATGGGATAGGCCATAGCTACATGTTTGATCGTTGGGCTATCCCACACCCAATCAATACATCTCGTGGGCTAGCCCTACCACATAATTGATTATGTGGGCTGTCCCACCACCACCACCTATCATACATGGGATAGCCCATAGCCACATGTTTGGTCAGTGGGCTATCCCACCATCAATCAATATATCACGTGGGCTAGCCCTACCACATAATTGATTATGTGGGCTGTCCCACCACCCCCAGCTATCATCCATGGGATAGCCCATAGCTACATGTTTGGTCATTGGGCTATCCCACACCCAATCAATACATCTCATGGGCTAGTCCTACCACATCATTGAATATGTGGGCTGTCCCACCACTATCACCTACCATTGATGGGATAGCCCATAGCTACATGTTTGGTCATTGGGCTATCCCACCATCAATCAATATATCTCATGGGCTAGCTCTACCACATAATTTTTACTATGTGGGCTGGTCCCGCCACTATCACCTACCATTGATGGGATAGCCCATAGCCACATGTTTGGTTGTTGGGCTATCCCACACCCAGTCAATACACCTTGTGGGCTAGCCCGACACATATTGATTATGTGGGCTGTCCCATGACTATCACCTACCATTGATGGGATAGCCCATCACAACATGTTTGGTCATTGGGCTATCCCACACCCAGTCAATACATCTCATGGGCTAGCCCTACCACATACTTGATTATGTGGGCTGTCCCACCATCAATCAATATATCTCATGGGCTAGCCCTACCACATCATTGATTATGTGGGCTGTCCCACCACCACCACCTATCATACATGGGATAGCCCATAGCTACATGTTTGCTGGTTGGGCTATCCCACCCCCAATCAATACATCTCATGGGCTAGCCCTACCCCATAATTTATCATGTGGGCTGTCCCACCACTATCCCCTACCATTGATGGGATAGCCCATAGTAACATGTTTGGTCATTGGGCTATCCCACAACCAGTCAACACATCTCGTGGGCTAAACCTACCACATCATTGATTATGTGGGCTGTCCCATGATTATCACCTACCATTGATGGGATAGCCCATAGTGACATGTTTGGTCATTGGGCTATCCCACACCCTGTCAATACATCTCATGGGCTAGCCCTAATACATAACTCATTATGTGGGCTGTCCCACCACTATCACCTACTATAGATGGGATAGCCCATAGCCACATGTCTGGTCATTGGGCTATCCCACCATCGATCAATATATCTCATGGGCTAGCCCTACCACATAATTTTTACTATGTGGGCTGTCCCACCACTATCACCTACCATTGATGGGATAGCCCATAGCCCCATGTTTGGTTGTTGGGCTATCCCACACCCAGTCAATACATCTTGTGGGCACCTAAGCCTACTCGTTCTACAAGTCTTCTCACTCACAGAATCCCTTTAGGAGCAACTTACAAAGAACTAACCAGCAAACACTACCATTCAAAAACACCTATAAATTAGCAAAGTGGGGTAGACAATGTGTGACAGTAGATAGCTAATCTATTTAGAGAATCCTCTGCCATCCTTCCTATGCTTGGTACGGTGCTGCGAGGGACCATTGTGTTGCTTCCTACTCGGCTCTCAAGATGGCCCTGCAGTTTGTTGACCGACGGGTGGGGGGGAGTGACGATTGTAGCCCTTCTTGCGTTTAGCAGCAGGAGGCTCCATAACCCAGCTGTCGGACATATCACTAGCATTGTCGGCAGAGGAGGGGGGATAGCTATAACTAACACGACAAAGGCATCAGTTCAACTCAGACATAACCATGTTTAACATGCTCACCTATCATACTCCCCATCTCTGAAACCTCGCTTGTGATAGAGCTTGGGACGAAGCGCATGGTAATCAAATTGGTCATCGGGAACAGGTACACCATCCGGCCAGTTCATTATTGTGAAGTGGAGTCTGTCGGCAATCCTGGTGAGTTCCTTCCAATGGACAGCCTTCTTCATATACCCTTTCTCGACTATCAGGGATTAGAATACATCATTCATTACTGATTAAGATCTGACTCGCCTAGGAGTCTCAGTATCATTTTCGTCAGACAACGTCGGTTGCAGTCACATTCACTTTCCCCAGGTTTGCAGAGATACCACATAGGATTGACTTCCACTGTGCCATTCGGCACAAGAGGCATGGAACGGCCCCGCACTCTGACTCATGGATGCATATCTAAGGATAAAGCTGTTAGCCGTTATACAGACCACAACTTCCAAAAGAAATACATACTTGATGCATGTCGTCCACCAGTCAATCATTTTTCGTAAATCCACAGCGTGGGCTTCGATAACTCTGTGGACCACGTCCGAACCACTCCACATACCCGCAGCCTGGCGACCCCCTTCTTCATCCCCTGTGTAGATAGAGAAGCCAAAGACGTGCACCCCTTGGGTGCGTCCAATCGCCCTGGCCTGACAAACCATCCACATGAGAAGAAGAAAAAATAGCACGGGCAAAAGACTTACACTTTTCGAGAACAGATCACGAATGCGCATCACACGCCCGGCTGCAGTCTTGGGACCTGTGTCGATGGTGTTGTGCATTTCCTTCCAATACTTCAGGGCGGGTACCCACTGAGGGGCGTCATCGGGTAGATTTTTGATCAGTGTGTATTCATCCTTCTGACGCTGCTTCACATCTGCAGCATCCTCTGTTTGGGTGGTTATAAGGAGCAACGTTGACATTGCGTTAGAACTACTCACCGTCATCCTTGCTTTGAGTGGCACAGAACCACGACTGGTGAATATTCCACAAAGATTCCTTGCGCGTGAACCCGGCCACGAGTGCTGCATTCTTAAGGATGACACGAGGGCTCTTGTGGTATTTCGCTGCAAGCGCCTTGACCTTTTCCTCGATCTCCTTACCGAGTGCCTCGCACTCGGCTTGCGCATCTTGGGAGAGAGGGCCGGATCTGACTTTTTCTCCTTCGCCGCCATCGAGCTCGCCGTCTTCGTCATTATCCGGGATGATGTCGTCGCCCTCGCGCTCGGAAACATCAATGTCGCTTAAGAGAGCGGTGGACTTCCGATGCCTCTTAGCCCCTGCCTTTATGGTCTGCTTGGAAGATTTCTGAATGCATAGCAAGCAAGTCAGCGACATTGATGATCATGGCGGTGACCACGAAGCATACCTTTCTGTGCGATGGCTTGGTCAACGCCGGCCTCTCATCAACCTCCCCCTGGTCATCCTCCTCTGCTTCAAGTGAAAAGGCCCACGTCGTGGTCTGCTTGGAAGATTTCTGAATGCATAGCAAGTAAGTCAGCGACATTGATGATCGTGGCGGTGACCACGAAGCATACCTTTCTGTGCGATGGCTTGGTCAACGCCTGCCTCTCATCAACCTCCCCCTGGTCAACCTCCTCTGCTTCAAGTGAAAAGGCCCGCGTCGCACCGGCCTTCTTCTTCCGCCGTACATCTGATGAATAGTTGCTGCCGCTTGGATCCGACTCCCAACCCTCGGGTTGCGGCACGTCACTCCCTGCAGACTGTAAGCAATGGGCATAGCAGACGACAATGGGTAATAAATGTTACCTTGGTCGTCATCCATGACCTCCTCCTCTGGCCCTGAGTTGTCCAAGTCTCCAGCCACTGCGTTCTCGACCGCATCGTAGTCTTCAGTGTTGTCGCCCTCGTCTTCAGATGGAAGGGGGGGAGGGGAGGATGGCGGTAGGCGACCATCATTGTCAGACTTCTCAGATTGCTCGTCGTCAGATGGGGCTAAAGGCGGATTGTCAATGGAATGACGGATATGGTGTCGTACAAACGTACTTGTGACTTGACGGTCCTTGAACTTGGACTTGGAGGATGCACGCTTGGTGGAGACATCGCTGTCTTCATGGTGTTCCTCGCCCTCAGTTATGGCTGAAGACGGGTGAAGGGTCAGTAATGGTTCCATGGCGATGTACAGACGTACTTGTTACTGCGCGCCTCTTGGAATTGGACTTGGAGGATGGACGTTCGATGATGGCATTGGATTTGGTGATTCTGGGTGACTCCTCTTCATTGTCTTGTCGGATGGGGAAGTAAAAAGATCAGCGCTGTGGATGAAGTTAGTACATAAACAAACCTACCATTGTACGTGTGCGGGTCCTTGTCTATATCGAGATCGGCCTCCTCGTCGTCTGATTGGACTGGACAAAAATCAGGAGTTGGAGATCAAAGAAATCACGAGTCCCTCACCCGTACGTGGGCGCTTGGCGCGGTCTCGACGCGGGGCTGATCCTCATCGTTGCCGTCGTCTGGCTCGTCGTCATCGGATTGTGCTGTAGACAAAATCAGAGCTCAACGGGCATATAGACCACACAAAGTTACCTGGCCTGGACTTGTGGCCTACTTAAGGAAGGAGTCAGTGACCTGCGCACAGAAGGCTAGATGTGAGACTTACAGGTACGCTTTCTCAGGTTAAATGCATCGTCTAAGTCACGCTCGCTCCTTAGAGGGTTAGAGTCGCCTGGTTTTTTGAGAGTAGGCTTAGGCCTCCGTGTAGATTGGGTAATCTAGCGCAGATATGAACAGCTAGGTCGTTAAATTAGAGATGTGCTCACCACGACACCACTGAAAGCTCTTCCAGAGCGGGTGGTCAAGACGTTGTCCTTCGCTGAAGGGCCCGAGCTCTTGGACGTGTCGGTTTTGCGAGGCGCCATCGCGGGGGGAAAAGGCAGATGAAATCAACAAATGCAGTAAAATCAGAGATACGTAATCTCTAATGTTATCTCACAAAGACCCGTAGTCTCGAAGAGATGATTTGTGGACTCGGAGTCCCTGGATAATAAAAAAGGAACAAAGCGTTTGAGCTGAGGAGAGTAATAGCGAGACGAAGAAAAAAAAAAAAGAAGGAAGAAGACTTGGCAGCGGAGTAGGTAGTATTTTGAAGCGTAGGGTTATATACCACGCTGTGGTTCGGAGCTCGCTGGGTGGAGAACCGGGAATAATCAGTACATGATTGACGTGGATAACTGTCTGGTGCCTACCTGCCAGCTGTCAACCCTGGGTCTCCGCCCTTCCGCCGTCCTCCCGATCGCAGATCGAACAGTGATGATAGCACGATAATGTGGGCAAGTTGGATGGGACTGATATCTGGAGAGGAGTAAAACATGTAGGGTTGAAACGACCAAAGCAGAGATATTGAGGAAGAAATATTAGGACCATCCGGCAAATCCATTGAAGATGTCTAAAATGCATTGGGTGCACTTAACTTTGAAGGGGTGCGGGTAAAACTCTACTCACTCGAGGACAATGGCGAGTGCGAGTGCGTGTGGGCGGCGAGGTAAATACACTAGAGACTCGAAGTCTTGGGAAGCTCGTCACGGCACGTAGCCGTTGACAATAAGGTTGGATGGCGACGACAAGGTAGCTACATTGGACGACATCAAGCTCTCTGGTGGGTTAGATCAAAGTAGATATATCGAGGAGGAGAGTTTGGGACGCACGGGACAATGTCACGACAAAGAATTCATGGCCAAGATCGAAGTGTGCACGGAACAACTGTATGGATGGTAAACTACGTTCAGTCATCGGCATGGTGATCGATGTGGAACTCGCATCGGATCGAATAGATGGCATGGTAGCACATCGCAGCACGGGCGAGGGGAGGACAAATGGATTGACGTTGGAAGTACGGAGAGTGAAGGTTTCCGATGGATACAACGAAGTGAGGACGAAAAACCCCTAGAGACTCGAGGTCTTTTAGGCAGTTGCTCAAGACTCGAAGTCTTGGGCAGCTAGAAACGGCACGTAGCCATTGGAGAACCAAGTGGGATGAGGACGAGAACGGCGGCCAGCGACAAAAGCCAACGAAGTGAGGAGGAACAACCCCTAGAGACTCGAAGTCTTTTAGGCAGCTGCTCGAGACTCGAAGTCTTGGGCAGCTAGAAACGGCACGTAGCCGTTGGAGAACCAAGTGGGTTGAGGGCGAGAACGGCGGCCAGCGACAAAAACCAATAAAGTGAGGAGGAAATACCCCCAGAGACTCGAAGTCTTTTAGGCAGCTGCTCAAGACTCGAAGTCTTGGGCAGCTAGAAACGGCACGTAGCCGTTGGAGAACCAAGGTGGGATGAGCCAAATCGTCCAACTTCTAAATCTGGCGCTGTGCAACTTTGTCACTTCAACCACTTCACTCAACCACTTCACTCCACTTTCACTCCTCTCGTTCTCACCACAACGACTTCCCCGTTATATTTCCAATCACCATCAGAAAGGCTTCGAGCCTTCAGAACCCAGTGCATAAGACTTCGAGTCTGTGCACTTCCCGAAAGACTTCGTGTCCTTAGGGTTTCCCGTTCGTTCTCTAGTACGGTCGAGGTCGACACACCACCTTCGTCACTTGCAACCCCCAATCCTCCCCACCTTCTGAAAGGCTACGAGCCTTCCCCACCAATTGTACAAGACTTCGAGTCTGTGCACTTCCTCAAAGACTCCGTGTCTGAAGGGTTTCAGTTCGCTCACCTTCGTCATCATCGCCGTCGTTCGCTTAGGCCCCTCAACCTCAGGCTTCAAATCTCCAATGGATGCCACTGCCGCTTCCTCTGCTTCTGCTCCAAAGTTCTCGGTGGGTGTACCTAGGCGCCATGGTAAGATACAAATTATACTTTGGACATTCTGTTGTACTGATGTCTCTACGACTTGTAAAAGGTGATGCCCAGGACAGTTTGCAGCTCATCAGACCGGGCGGAGCTCACCGTGGCGGTAAGTTACAATCGTTTGGGTATACTAGTCTACTGATATGTCTGTATGACTTCTAGAATTTGATGCCCACGATGCTCGCGTACTCTGTCACATCCCTCCTCGAGTAATTACGTCCCCCAACAACGACTGGGTTCCACAGCCATTCCTGTTCGAAGACGCACCCGTCCAGGCTCGCGCTGATGGTCGATTGGGGACCGTGGACAGCTTCCAATGGCCACAACTGTATACTGCCGGTTACCCGTGGGTGGTAGCTGTCAAGCGCAACTTCAACTTTGCAGATGAACCTCTGGCGGCGGTGTGGTACACCCCATCGTACGACGACTTCGTGCAGATCCAAAATTCTGCGTTGCCTATCGGGTCTCTCCAGCCCCACAAACTTGATGCCTTAGCGAAGTTGATGGATCTAGTCAAAGTGCGTGTCAACGCTTACAAGAATGGGAAGCACCACCTGCGGGCTGGTGACCAGAGTATAAAGATGGTCCAATCGTTGCGCGTTACATTCAATCATCTCGATCGATTTCCTCTCACCTATCGCGATATCGTCGCCTCCGTCGCGGAGTTCCAGCGTGGTGTGCTGGAGTTCCATGCATACTGCGATTACTACGCCTTCATCCTCCCCCGCATCGAGCGCCCACAGTTTCCTTTCCCAGCGGTCAACACTCAGTGGATGGGCGCTTTCACTGAGAGTGTCCAGGTGGCAGAGGCGCTTTTCCGAGCAGGTGTCCCCGTGTGGTATGTTCGTCCTGAGGCTTCGGTGACTAGCAGCACCATCATCGAGGCCATCGTCACCCCCACTCAGCCCGACCACATCGTGCTTGGCGCATTCTGCGACCCCATCAAAAAATTTGCCAAGCCGTTCCCTGTACGATACGTTGGGCCTGCTGGCGTTGAGCGAGAGACCGCCTCCCGCCACTTCAACACAGAGTCCGAGATGGAGGCATACAAGATTTTGGTAGGAGAAGATGCCCCTTCTGAAGGGGGGCCATCCATGGCCAAGGAACATCGCAAGGGACGCCGCAAGGATCGGGCAGAGAGTTCCAGACCATGTCAGTACTATGTTTAGCCTAACCATCATTATCTGACATATTGATTCTTGTCATTCAGATCCCTCCCAAGGCAGTGGCAGTGGCTCAGGGCCACGTAACAAGTGGGTAGATTTGGACCACCAGCTCCTGCCCCCCCGCCATGTTACCTGGTCGACTGCCCTGGACCGCGCGACGAAGGATGAGAAGGTCGTCAAAAGCCAGCGGATGAATGCTGGTTATCGGTTTCCAGAACCCGCGGTGTTTGCTGTAGTGCTGGCGTCTGACAGCCGGAAGCGATATCTCGCTAACTGGCTTGCTCTGCGTCCGCTCTGGTTGGGTCGCATCGCCAATCAACCTCACCTGCCCGTCCCTGGCCCGAAGGTTTGGCGTGCCTTTCTGAACAGTACTCCTGCCGCCGCTACTCCATCCACCGCTACTTCCTCCACTGCTGTCGTAACGTTATCAATGGAACGCAAAAGTGCAGCAGTGCAATTCTTTGGTGAACACTTGGCTGATATGGGGACCGCGTCGACTTGGGCTGGAGACATATCCGTCAATTTCAGGGGCAACACCATCAAGCTTGCCACTCTTGCAGACCCTCCCCTGCAACTCATTCAAGGCATCCTTTGGGAGCTCGCAGAGCTATCGTTCCGCTACGACCTCCTTGCCCTTGACAAATTCCTCGTCCCACGACTTTGGGCCGATTCTCCCCATGAACGTCAAGTTGCCTATGACAGCGTGTTCCCATCGGAGGTAGTTGGAGGCACATGGGATGCTCCTTTGCCGACGGAGAGTGTGGGTCTCTGTCATTCTGACATCCGGGCCGATCAATTCCTGCCGTTCGTCAATGCGTTCCGCACCCTCATGTCTCATTGGCCGTCTGCGCCAGCGTTGATGGGTCAGCCTCTGCTCGAACCACTGGCCGATACTACTTTGAACAATAAGGTTGGAGAGGCGCTCAGGTTTTATGTGGAGAGTTTTTTCATTAACACTGGTAGGCCTCCTGTCGTCCCACGTCGTATGCCTGGCACTGCGCGCGCATGATTTGTTGACGTGTCTTTTTTTGTCATTGTGTATTTCAAATGCCCGTTCCACTCCCTCTGACTAATCTATCTCATGTATGATTGGCCGCGCTATGAATGGACATATTGGTTGGACTGATTCGTCTTGTCATCAGTGTTAGTGTTGTTGATTTGAATTCCCACTGACGAGTTACAGAAGGCCATCCACTACTAACCTTGTCAACTCGCAGCATTTACAGCGAGCGCGAGGATCCACTGGTGGCATTCGTATCTGTTCCCACCTCGTCTTACAGGGATTTCGTATCCCCTAAAGTGAGAGACTTCGAGTCTCCAGTAGTGCTGCTCTGGGTTGCGTACCCAAGACAACCTTCTCCTTTGAGCGAGCACGGCTGCCTCGATCATTTTTGGTGCCATGGCTGTTCCCCGACCTCGTATCCGCAAGTCGAAGTCATCTTCGCCTTCAAAATCACGGGACGACCGCATTCGTCCTACCATATTCCCGTCCCAGTCGTCCGCCCTTGGGGGTAATAATCCCTTCTTACCCCTTTTACCCTCCACATCCAGTGGTTCGAGTTCGGGTTCAGTGCTCTGCACCCAGAGAGTTCTCGTGCAATCTGACATGTCTACTGGATTCCGCCGTCCACGCAACAGTAGAGCTTTCTATCTCCCAAAGGAACCTCCTGTCCTTGTCCTCCCAGGTCGGCAGCATTTCGTACAGCGAGAGCAAGGTGTCCCTGTCCTAAAGCAGTCGCGCGCCGACACAGGAAGCCAGAGGGTGAAACCCCATCACAATGGCCGTGCTCCATCCTCAATCGACGATCCGTTTTCAAAGGACAACCCAGTTCCTAGCGACAATCCGTTCTCAAGTGACGATCCATTCTCAATTTTCAACGATGGTGCCGAATATTCCACCGATACAATATTCACGTTCACCGATCCTTCTCAGCAGCAACCGCGGGTCAACGGTCGCCAGAAGAGGATCAATCAATGGAACCGCTGGACCACAGAAGTAATACCGTCTCTCTTACCGTTGTTTCGGGCCCATCTGCATGAGACATCAAACATGTGTGCACCCGCAGTTGTTGAAGACGCCGGCAGGGACAAGCATAGCTGTTCATGCCTTTCCAATGGGCGCGTACTGCAAGTTGCTTGTGTGTTGTTCGACCGTAAGGGCTCCATCTGCTTAAGGTGATTGGAGTTTGCTGCTTACAATGTGTTAGGAATCGAAAATATATCGCTCCGAACCTGCAAGTGTTCCACTGCACCACATCAGCTGATGTCGATGGGGCTCTTTGCCTGCGCTCCAATCGCTCCGTCACTGGCAGTAGACCTGCGCGTATTACAGTTCGTCAAGACTCTTTTCGTATGCCAGACGCCAAATGCCACTGCTTGGTGTGAGGCCCTGGAAGTGTTTCTAGCTGAGCGTGGCCATACCTTGAAGTCAAAGGTTCGTGGTGACATACCTTGCACAGATAACATTGTTGACTTTGTGATCGCATTGGCAGGACAGCCTGAGGCGACGTTTTAACAATGCATATCACTGGTATTGCGATACTAGTCTTGCAGAATAATGATCAAGTCTCTAAGGTTATCGACGCGGCTCGCCTTGTCAATGGTTCCAGCGGAGAACATCAGCAGCCGTCGGATTATCTGCGCGCACGTTGTCCCCTTTGCTTCGGCGCACGCGACTGGCAAAAGTCTCGCACCAAAGAGCAAATGTGGGTCTTCGTGTAACTATCCCGACTTGTGCTCACATATATGGCAGGGTCGATTGCATTGTCTGTATTGATGCATGCTTCACACAGAAGCGGTCGAAGAACCCTAGGGGCGCTGAGGGTCACGACCCCTCAAATCCCTCACAAACGTTCTTCCTCCCTCCTGACTTCGTCGCGAAGATGGAAGCTCATGTTGAACAATGCCGCTCTCGAGGACAAGAGCGTGGCCGAAGAGCACCGAGGACTGCAGACGATGACATTGTGGAGGAGGGTATGCAAGTGCCGGTCTCGGTCTTAGATGGTTGTGGAGAGTCATTCAAAGCTGCCGATGAAAAAAGGGAGAAGGCGAGCACTCAGTTCTTCGCCGACACTGGACTAATGGCTTTACTTTGTCGCCATGATCGCGTACTGTGGCTGGCGAATATGACCACGGCAGGGGAGAAGCAACACTACGCACTTGCATTGATCCAACAACTATGCCTTCATATACCCGACACCATGAGAGTCGGACTGTTATACGATATCGGCTGCCAACTGGAGCGCAGTTTGCGCAAATGGAACTTTTTCGACCACCCGCTTTTATCAAGATTCCAGTTTGCGATCTCCGTGTTCCACGCATATGGCCACCAATGGCCTTGCCAAGTGGTCTACCACCCGCGCAAACGACCAGGCTTTGGTTTATCAGATGGCGAAGGCTGCGAGCGGCTTTGGAGTGCTCTGAAACCTCTCATCGCCCCCCTCAGAGTGTCTGGGGTAAGTCGCCATTGAGGACATCTCAACTACAATCTGAATGCTCATACTTAAGCAGTTTCATCAGCGCATGTTTGTCCTTGACATGCAAGTACGACATCTTGATGCGAAGTCGCTATCTGCATTTGGCATTTGGCTCAACCGCCGATGGGCTCACTGTCAAGCACGGAAGCGGGCAGCCAACACAGGATTGAGGTCTTGTGGCATCGAGGAGGGCTACTTGCGTGACCAGTGGGTATCACAGGTGGAGCATCAGACGAAGCCTGGCCCAAGTGCGTTTTTTTTGGATTGAATGTTTAAATTGCTCACCATCCTTGGATTATCCAGGGCAGTCGAAAACTAAAGTGGAGGAGGAGATTGGTCGAATCTTGGAGCTCGAGAAGCTTGTCAATGCTCGCGAAGCAACGATTCGACAACTTGAGATTCAGCTCATGTCGAACCAAATCGACAACTACCCTTCCTTCCAACTCGAGATGGCAGATGCTCGTGCACAACACGACAAGCTGTCTGAATCCCTCCGAAGACGTCGTGCAGCCTTGGGGGTAGATGCAAAGGGAAGTCTCACAAGACTGAGGCAAAATAAATACCTTCAAGTTCGAATGAATGCTCTTGCTGTCAAAACTCGCATCCGAGAGCGCCTTCGCCGCCGCAAGTTTGAGCTCGAGAGGATCGAGAGGGCTTACCGTCATACAGTAGGAGGTTAGCTTTGTTCTTTTTTTTTTCACTGGACCTTACTGAGTTCCTGTTGACCAGAGCAAAGGCTTCGCTCACATACCGAGATGGCTGTGAAACGTCGTGAACCCACTCTCCTCCGCCTTGTGTCGACCTACAATACCTTGTGTGGGATTCTTGCCACTCTCATAAGGCAACGTAAGGCAGTGCGGGGAGCAGTTGCCCCCCATCCTATTTCTCGTGATGGACTGTATGAACTTGATGTCGATGATGACATCTGGCAGGATGTTGGACTTGTAGACGATGACAGTGTAGATCCTCCACCTTGGCTTGCTGATGAAGATGTCCGTGAAGGGATTAAATACCTGCTCGAGAGGGATCGGTGTCTGGAGGAGGAGGATAGAGTGGCTCGTGAAAGATGTCACCTGCAGGAATGGCTGAAGGCTGAGTGGGATGCTGTGGTGCTGGCTCATACTCGTTGCTGTGAGTGTTAATGTTGGTAAATGCTACCATTGTTCATACTACCTTGTAGTGGAAGTCAATGACCATGACATGGTCTATCAGTTGGACCTTAAGAAGGATGAGCTCAGGTTACTATCCAGGGCCTGGGAGGTCCAAGTTCGACCCATCCATCCTGCTTGGCCAATGGCTGAAAATTGGGGACCTGACACTCATGTTGCTGCTAGTGATGTAGAAGAAGAATGTTTCAGGGAGCAGCTGGTTGATGAAGAGGATGATTGGGAGTCTGATGAAGAGAATAGGGAGGATGATGAGCTTTTAGATGCCCTGGAGGACTTGGGGTTACTGGATGAGTATCGATTTGCAACTCAGACCTGGGATGATGAGCAAGATGGTCAGTGGAATGGTGGTATGACTGAGGATGAAGAGGGTGTGCTGGAGGGGGGTGTTGATGATATGTATTTACTTTCATCATCTCCTGTTCGTCCTAGTATGTGGTAAGTGTTGTCATGTATGAACATGATACCTGGTTAGTCAGCTGAGGTCTTTGGTTCATCAACACATTACACTTTCTGGCATGAGCTAGCCTGGGCACTGAAATAACATGACTATAACACTCAACTCATACAGTCTTCACAATAAATGAATGCTTGGGCTATTGCATTGATGGTAGGTGATAGTGGTGGGACAGCCCACATAATCTATTATGTGGTAGGGCTAGCCTATGAGATATGATAACATGTGGCTATGAGCTATCCCATGTATGATAGATGGTGGTGATGGGACAGCCCACATAATCAATTATATGGTAGGGCTAGCCGATGAGATGTATTGATTAGGGGTGGGATAGCCCACTGACCAAACATGTCGCTATGGGCTATCCCAAGTATGATAGGTGATAGTGGTGGGACAGCCCACATAATCAATTATGTGGTAGGGCTAGCCCACGAGATATATTGATTGATGGTGGGATAGCCCACTGACCAAACATGTGGCTATGGGTTATCCCATGTATGATAGGTGGTGATGATGGGACAGCCCACATCACCAGTTATGTGGTAGGGCTAGCCCATGAGATGTATTGACTTGGTGTGGGATAGCCAAATGACCAACATGTGCTATGGCTATCCCATCAATGGTAGGTGATAGTAGTGGGACAGCCCACATAATAAATTATGTGGTAGGCTAGCCCATGAGATCTATTGGTTGATGGTGGGATAGCCCAATGACCAAACATGTGGCTATGGGCTATGCCATCTATGGTAGGTGATAGTGGTGGGACAGCCCACATAATCAATTATGTGGTAGGGCTAGCCCACGAGATGTATTGACTGGGTGTGGGATAGCCCAATGACCAAACATGTGGCTATGGGCTATCCCATCAATGGTAGGTGATGGTGATGGATGGCCCACATAATAAATTATGTGGTAGGGCTAGCCCATGAGATGTATTGATTGATGGTGGGATAGCCCAATGACCAAACATGTAGCTATGGGCTATCCCACCAATGGTAGGTGATAGTGGTGGGACAGCCCACATAATAAATTGTGTGGTGGGGCTAGCCACAAGATGTATTGATTGGGTGTGGGATAGCCCAATCACCAACCATGTAGCTATGGGCTATCCATGTATGATAGGTGGTGATGATGGGACAGCCCACATAATCAATTATATTGGTAGGGCTAGCCCATGAGATGTATTGATTAGGGGTGGGATAGCCCACTGACCAAACATGTCGCTATGGGCCTATCCCAAATCATGATAGGTGATAGTGGTGGGACAGCCCACATAATCAATTATGGTGGTACGGAGCTAGCCCACTGAGATGTATTGACTGGGTGTGGGATAGCCCCAATGACCAAACATCGTGGCTATGGGCTATCCCATCAATGAGTAGATGATGGGTGATGGGATGGCCCACATAATAAATTATGTGGTAGGGCTAGCCCATGAGATGTATTGATTGATGGTAGGATAGCCCAATGACCAAACATGTAGCTTATGGGGCTATCCCACCAATGGTAGGTGATATGGTGGAAGCACATAATATTGATGGTGGGGCTAGCCATGAGATGTATTGATTGGTGTGGGAGCCCACATAATCACCAATTATGTAGTGGTATGGGCTAGCCCATCGATATGTAGGTGGTGATTGAGGTGTGGGATAGCCCAATCAACCTAATCCATCATGTATGTGATATGGGGCCTCTATAGCCCATGAGATGTATTGATGTGATGGATGGACATAGCCACAATGAGCGCAAAATCAATTATATGGTAGGGCTAGCCCACGAGATGTATTGATTGAGTGGTGGGATAGCCCAATCACCAACATGTAGCTATGGGCTATCCCATCGAATGATAGGTGGTGGATGGGACAGCCCACATAATCAAATTATGTAGTAGGGCTAGCCCATGAGATGTATTGATTAGGTGTGGGATAGCCCAATGACCAAACCATGTAGCTATGGGCTATCCCAATGTATGATAGGTGTGATGATGGGACAGCCCACATAACAACTATATGGTAGGGCTAGCCCAGGAGATATACTGATTGGCAATGGGACAGCCCAAGTGATCATGGGCTATCCCATCTATTTTAGGTGATAGTGGTGTGGACAGCCACATAATCCATTGTGTGATAGGGCTAGCCCATGAGATGTGTTGATTGGTGGTGGGATAGCCCAATGACCAAACATGTAGCTATGGGCTATCCCATGTATGATAGGTGGTGGTGATGGGACAGCCCACATAATCAATTATGTGGTAGGGCTAGCCCATGAGATATGCTGATTGGCAGTGGGATAGCCCAATTTCCAAACATGTGGCTATGGGTAATCTGATGAGTTATATGGGTTTGTAGTGGGAGGGCTCATTTATGCTTGATAAAATATTAGGGGTGGATCAGAATGGATAGCAGTGGATACCCCTGATGCCTCTACATGCCAGGGGATAACCCATATAAACAGGTGGGCTAGCCCATAACATGTATGATACTATCAACAAATCTAGGGTCTGTGGGCTAACCCAACAGAATTGCCATATAAGGACCCCTGACACCCATTCTTAGCATGGGAGAGCCCAATGACTGGCTGGGCTAACCCATAGATGTGAGAACTTGCTGGGATGAAGTCACTTTATGGGCTAACCCATACAGACATACAGGGATAACCCAATAAAAATCTTTGTGGAGAGTGGGATAGCCCAGGAAAATGATGGGAGGACCAAGGAATTGATACCCCTTAGGTATATTGCTCCCACCAAATATGTGGAACCTAAGAGGCCCCAACTTGGGGGTGACTGAAGTGAAGACATGCACGAGTGATTGTAGGACATCCTGAACAAAACATGGAAGAGTTCACAAGGACGGATGAAGTCCCGCTGAACACCAATTGAAGGCAGCGTGCTTGCAAGGTGGGTCGATCTCATTCCAACTTACATTGGTGTTAACCTTTCGTGCAGCTTCGATCTTGTGTTGCATGATGTCAATCTCGCTGCCGTCCTAGTTGATATCTCCTCTTCGGCGAATTTCCTGGTGTCGAACAGTGCAATTCTTCTCTCTATCCCACGTAGGCGGATATTCTTCTCCCCCCTATGAGAAATTGGTGGACATCGCCGAATCTAGCATTTAAGTAAGTCTCCGACTTCGTTGATAGAAGGGCGCTCGTATACGTTCGTGTTTTGCAACCGAGTCTCGCTGTCCCGGCGGGTTCCTTGGAGAGCCTCATCATCCAAACTTTTGAGAATGTACAAGAAGGGGTCTGATGGAAATCGCAAGCAATATCTGCGCAGACGTGGAGTTGTAGATCAACGGGGTCTGACGATGCTGCTGGCATCGGTGCCCCCGGTTCGCCTCGTGCATCGTCGCAGAGTCGCTCGGATACAAGCTCTTTTCTCTGCTCTTCAAAGATCACTCGTTGGACGAAGCTGCACGCGACAAGGCTGTGCACGATCTCCGTCGCAATTCTCTCTTGCTTGGACAACACATGAAGATCATCAAGACAGGCAATGTCTTGTTGGTGAAAGGATCGTTTCACATTTTCACCTCTTCACTATTTCACTTTGTCATCATTTCACACCGTCACGCTTCCATTTCTATTTAATCACCGTTTCCTTCTATCATTCCTATCAAACACGTTTACATCTTCTCTTCCATTTCATCACCTCATGCTTCCCGCTTGGCGTATAGCCTTCCTCGTCATAGCCGCTCTTATCGCAACCCTGGTAATAGGGTTTTGGCTTTATATACAGCTCGAGTATCGTAGTAAGTCCTCAGTTCTGAAATAGTTTTCACTCCCAGAATCACATAGTCTTCACTTTGAGCTTTGTCTTTGGGTTGTCCCTAACATTATTTCAGAACTACTCTCTCGACTCCCTTCACTACCAACATTTGCCTGTTGACGGTACACTTCGTACCCTCACTGTTTTATCTACGTCGTCGAGTAGGCCGCGCTCCGACGTTCTCAATCATCTTTCCCGTACTTGTTCTTAACACGGTGTAACTTCGACTTTGCCGTGCTGTGCGTCTACCTCGGTAGCGTTTAGAACAAATACACTCGCCTTTTATTCTTTATGAGCAATGGACCGATTCACTCAGTATCGGAACCCAACACCAGTAGTGCCGGACGACGAGGGCGACGACAACTCCGTCTCCCTAATGCCGACCCTATGGCTTCCTCATCTCACATCCACGATACCACCAGCTCTCTAAACCTCCCCACCCCGAGCTCAGACGCAAACGAGCTGGATGCGAACAATTTTCGGATCTGGTATGGGAACTTCCAGAGGGATCCATTAACCGCAGGCCCACCTCCTGCGCCATCAACCTACAACCTGGAAATGCCAGAACGTTCGCGCAACGTGCGAGACAACGCACCAACCCACGCCCCCTTGCCTACAATCCCTTCCCGGTTCTTCAACCCAATGGTCGGTGCGACCCACCGTCCGTCGATGACTGGAAGGCCTACTGGGCGGATAACGCCAAGAGAGAACGAGAACGCAGAACAACGCCGCCCCCTACCCCCACAAGTTCGTCTTCCCAGTGCAAAGATAGGGAAGTCCTTAGCCGCAAAGCCGGAGATGTTCGACGGAAACAAGAGTCACTATGTGACTTGGATCCGACAACTCCAGACCTATTTGCTGGGCTTCGACGAGGACCCAAGCGACCGGCAGAAGATGCTGATTGCGACGTCATACATGAGGGGCTCAAACGCCGCAGGACGGTGGGCGGACTTGTTCATACAACAACCCGGAAACCTCTCATTGTCGTACGAGGAGTTTCAGGAACAACTTGATTCTGTCTTCAAACCTGTCGCCCTACAGAGGACTGCCAAGGCCAAACTCATGGGTCTCAAACAAGGAAAAGGAACGGTAGAGGATTTCTTTACCACCATGAAACAACTTGTCCTCGAAGCAAATTTTGACCTTTTCGACCAACGTCGCCTCCTCATTAACATCATGCGGAATGGTCTCCATAATGAGGTAGTTGAGTATGTCGAACGATCTCAACCCCAACTCCTCAAAAGCGAATCGTTCTCGCGTTGGGAAGAAGCACTCATCGAAGGAGCTCAAACATTGGCAGAGATCGCCGACAGAAAGAAGATGACCTTTTCCTCCCCCGCCTATATCTCTCGTCCCCGTCCTCAGCAGCCTTTTCAGACGTTCCCTGGTCGTTCTGAGGCGACCGTATCCAAGACCGACGGAGGTCAACAAGCCTCTTCCACCCCTTCCCTCTACACGCCTGGCACGTTTGGTGGCCAAGGTGTTCCGATGGACATCGCGAAAGCGAGGGCGGAAGGCAAATGTTTCCGTTGTGGCAAGCCTTGGCCGTGTGCCGAGCACTTCAAACCCCGTGGTCGTCAAATGAGAATGATGGACTACAAGGGGATCAAGATTTTCTATCAGACGTCCGAAGAACTCGCCTCGAACATGAAGGCGATAGAAGAGCGAGAGAAGGCCCTCTCTGCTACAGTCACAAATGATCAATCAGGTTTTGGAAACGGAGCGTAGCTAGTCGACTACGGCTCCCAGAACAGTCCTCATCGTGTACAGTAGGTACCTCATGTATTTCACCTTCTGTTAATAAATATGCAGTGTTACCTGTACACGATGTGGGCGAGACTACCAAGGAAAAAGTTGAAGAGCCAAAACAGATCACTATCCTGCAGCGTCCCGAGAGACCTAGGAAAAAGTCTGTTAGTAAGTCCCCTGTTGCATGTGGTGTGGCGCCTCAAGAGCAAATCCGGGAGAACGGAGCCTCTGACTGCCCAAGCAGTCATGCAATCAAAAACCACACCAGTGCAAAGGCTGACCGAAATTGGCTTAACAGCGTAGACCCTTGGTCTATCCGATGGATCAAATCTGTTGTTGACAACGCTGATGAGGAGCGTGCAATCCGTCATATCCATTCTTTTGTTCATGAATCCCGATATTCCGAAGTGGACACCTCTTTATTGTCATCCCTCAAAACTTCCTCATTATACGATGCATCCTTTGTCCTTCAAGATTTACAAAAGAAACCACGTTTCGTTCATACGTCCAAGAACAAACGAGATAGTCTCGAAATACCAGTCGACATCGTGTGCGATGATGGAATTACGTTATCCACCACGGCACTAATCGACTCAGGATGTACCGGATCATCTATCGATCAATCTTTCGTCAAAGAAAAAAATCTTTTCTGTCATCCTCTTCCTCATCCGATTCCAGTCTATAACGCAGATGGAACGACCAACTCACATGGAACCATTAAAGAGTTCATCATAATCGAAATGGTAGTTCTAGACCATCATGAACGAATCGCATTGGCAGTCACAAACCTCGGAACGAATTCAATCTTTCTTGGTCATGATTGGTTAAAGATTCACAATCCATCTATTGATTGGAAAACGGGACGGATTGAATTCCGTTGTGAGGATGATCATATTCCTGGTTTGATCGATGACGATGATGATGAAGAGGATCACGTCCGATATTCTGAAGGAGAACGTCTCTTCATGGTTGACATTCGTGCTTTCGAAAATGTTGCAACCAACATTGCAGCAGCTGAGGCCATGTCTAAGAAGAAGAAAAGTTTTGAAGAGATTGTACCAGACGTCTATCATGATTATCGAGACGTCTTTGCAAAAGAAAACTTTGACGAACTTCCTCCTCGGAAACCTTGGGATCACGCCATCGAGTTATTACCTGGTGACCATAAGATTGATTGCAAAACATACAATCTTTCACCTGACAAACAAAAAGAACTCGACGCCTTCCTTGAAGAAAATCTCACAAGTGGACGAATCAGACCCTCGAAATCCCCTTTTGCCTCAGCCTTCTTCTTTGTTAAGAAGAAGGATGGACGTCTGCGACCTATACAGGATTATCGAAAGCTCAACGACATTACTGTCAAGAATCAATATCCTTTACCCCTTATCTCGGAGCTCATCGATAAGTTAAAGTCAGCAAAACATTTCACTAAGCTCGACATCCGATGGGGATACAACAATGTCCGTATTGTTGAAGGTGACGAATGGAAGGCGGCGTTTCGTACAAATCGAGGACTATTCGAACCCCTCGTCATGTTCTTCGGTCTCACAAACTCCCCAGCAACGTTTCAAACAATGATGAACGACCTTTTCCGAGACCTCATCAATCGTGGTGTTGTTATCATCTATATGGATGACATCATGATATATACGACAACGCTTGAAGAGCATCGTCAGGTCGTGCGTGAAGTACTTACTATACTCCGTGACAACAAGTTGTTTTTGAAACCGGAGAAGTGTGACTTCGAGAAGGAAGAAACCGAATATCTTGGCCTCGTTGTCTCTCACAATTCGGTTGGCATGGACCCTCTCAAAGTCAAGGCTGTTGTTGACTGGCCGGTTCCCACGTCGCGAAAGGAAGTCCGATCATTTCTAGGTTTCCTCAATTTCTATCGTCGCTTCGTTAAGGATTTCGCCCAAAAAGCTCGCCCTCTCAATGCTTTAACCTCGGAGAAGAAGGCTTGGGATTGGACTCCGGACTGTCAAGCATCCTTTGATTTGTTGAAGTCTACTCTTACCTCCGCGCCTTTATTGGCAATGCCGAAGCCTGACTCACCCTTTCGGGTGGAAACCGATGGTTCTGGAATTGGTGTGGGTGCGGTCCTATCGCAACAACAGGATGATGGTCTTTGGCGACCAGTGGCTTTCTTTTCCCGCTCCCTCAATGACGCAGAGCGGAATTATCATGCGGCTGATCTTGAGTTGCTCGCGATCGTCTGCGCCTTCAAGGAGTGGCGTCATTATCTTTTGGGCGCATCACACCGTGTGGAGGTCTTGACCGATCATGGTAACCTTACCTTCTTTCGCCGTCCCCAGGATCTCTCTCGCCGCCAGGCTCGCTGGCAGCAATTCTTGTCTGAGTTCGATTTTTCTTTGACTCATCGTCCGGGGAAGTCTAATCCAGCGGATCCTCTGTCCCGGAGGCCAGATCTTGGAGAAGGGGTGGACCTTGACAATAAAGCTCAAACTGTCCTTCCTACCTCTCTTTTCACACGCCAAATTTACTCCGATTCAACCGAAGCAAAGGTTATTCAGTTGCAATACAAAGCTGAACGCTTCGCAAGGAAAGGATTAGAACGAGAAGGATCCTTGTGGACGAAACGAGACAACGTCATCTATTGGAGAGACCTCCTTTATATTCCAAAGGACAATGCATTACGAGAGAAAATCATCATTGACCACCATGATCATCCTTTAGCCGGACATCCTGGAATTCGTCGAACTCGCGACCTCATTATGGCAAAATACTATTGGCCAACAATTCGCCGAGATATTGACCAATATGTACGAGGATGCGATGCATGTCAAAAGACGAAAGCAAAAACGGTCACAAAGATGACTCCTCTCAATCCTTTACCCGTTCCATCAGCACCTTGGGAAGAAATTTCCATTGACCTTATCGGCCCCTTACCAGAGTCGAAAGGAAAAGATGCAGTACTCATTGTCGTCGACCGATTCACCAAGATGATTCACTTATTCCCCGTAACAACAACGATTACTTCTCAAGGAGTTGCGAACATTTATCGCGATCACGTTTTCAAATTGCATGGAACACCGAAGAGAGTCATCTCGGATCGGGGAACACAATTCGTCTCATCCTTCATGCGTGACCTTTATGCGTTATTGAAAATTGATGCAAATCCCTCGACCGCTTACCATCTGCAAACTGATGGACAAACAGAACGAATCAATCGCGAAGTGGAACAATATCTTCGCCTCTATATCAATCATCGACAAACTGATTGGATTGATTGGCTCGCTCTAGCGGAATTTGCTCATAATCAGAAAACGTTGTCGGCAACAGGCTTTTCGCCTTTCATTCTCAATTATGGTCAACAACCTCTCATCGGAACAGAAAGACGAGAAGTAAAGAATCAAGCCGCTGCCCGACTTCATTTCTACCATGAAGGAGACCCATGAACAGGCGAAAGTTGCCTTGACACGAGCTGCGAATGACATGAAACGATTCCATGATCGCCACACCAAGGATAGACAAGAGTACAAACCTGGTGATCTCGTCCTTCTTGAAGGAACAAACATTCGTTCCGACCGTCCCATGAAGAAGCTTGATGATAAACGCTATGGTCCATTCAAAATTGTCAAGAAAATTGGTACTGCAGCGTACGAGTTGAAACTCGACAAGTCATGGAAAGGAATCCATCCAGTTTTCAATGAATGTCTTCTCTGGCCGTATGTCAAGGGAATTTATCCGACGCAAAAGCAAGCTCCTCCACCTCCTCCTGAAATTGTCGCTCAATCTTTAGAACACGAAATCGAGTCTATCATTGATTCAAGAGAACGACGAGGACAAATTGACTACCTTATTCATTGGAAAGGTTTCCCAAGAGAAGAACGCGAGTGGATTAAAGCATCGGACCTTGTCAATGCTCAAGACGCCATCAAAGATTTTCATCGACTTCATCCTCTTGCTCCACGACCACAACCTCGCATGTCTCTTCGTTCTTCCACTGTCGATTCGCCTTGTTCCTGTCCAATTTGTCAACACGTTTCTCCTCCTACTCCCACTGGTGTTTTCTTGTCCGATGATTTCAAATCTTTTTGTTCTACCCTCAATCGATTTGACGACTCCTTCTTCGAATTTCCTCTTGTTGTGGACAACAAGCCTTGAAAGGGGGGTATTGAAAGGATCGTTTCACATTTTCACCTCTTCACTATTTCACTTTGTCATCATTTCACACCGTCACGCTTCCATTTCTATTTAATCACCGTTTCCTTCTATCATTTCCTATCAAACACGTTTACATCTTCTCTTCCATTTCATCACCTCATGCTTCCCGCTTGGCGTATAGCCTTCCTCGTCATAGCCGCTCTTATCGCAACCCTGGTAATAGGGTTTTGGCTTTATATACAGCTCGAGTATCGTAGTAAGTCCTCAGTTCTGAAATAGTTTTCACTCCCAGAATCACATAGTCTTCACTTTGAGCTTTGTCTTTGGGTTGTCCCTAACAGTTGGCGACTGGCCTGGCTGGCGCGTCCGATGCACTTACAGCGCATTTTCCACCCACCCCACAAGATTTCGTCATGGAGGTCCAGGTCCAGGCATTGGGCGTGTAGTCTGAAGCATCACCAAACTCTGCTGTGGCATTCGTTGGAGTATCAAGTCTCGAGGAAACTCTACTTGTCGCTTTGAGCTTGGCACTGTGGTGCGTTTTCACTGGTCGCAGGCCGTATGCAGAGCCTGATGTTTCGCTTTTAGGTCGTAGGTATTGCTTGCCAGTTCCCGTCGCTGTGATCATCGCAGTTCAAGGTGCAGTTGTTCAGTTACCCGAAGGAGGCAGCGTGACCCATGCGATGGCTTTGCCCGTCGCTTTCATTGCATCTTGGATTGGACTCATAAACCGTGGTTCCATCTAATCCACGACGGTGCCTCAGGTACTTCTCACATGAGGCTTCTGTGACTTTTACTCATCTATTATCTTCACAGCCGCTGGCGATGCCGCCCTATAGTTAGTAAATCGATTTGGCAGCAAGGGTATTCTTCATTGTGGAAAATCAAGAAGAAGCAGAAGAATTATCATTCGCCCTAGACCCGTCGATTTCCAACCTTATTCTCATCAACGATTTCTCTGTCGCTACGTTTGATTCGATTATTTGGATCCGTTCTGGTGCTGCTTCCGAATTTGATGTCATATTCAATGCTGGATGAAAGAAGGAATATCCAGGTGGGATGAAATATCTCTCTGCATTCAAGCCTTACATCCACAATCGGTCCAGCGACGACCCCTCAATTACGTCTGGACTTGCTTTTTCTGACATCCCTGATATCAGCCGTTTCGCTGCTGTATCCCCTACTTCCCTTGTCCCCACAGTCTTCGCCATGCTGCAATGTCATGCGTCCGAAGTTCCATACCCTTTAAGTTGCGTTCGCGAACTGTCTTGATGTCTGTCTATCAGGGGTCCCAAAGATGTTGACTCACTGGTCATTCCTCCCGAACCTAACCGCTCTCAGAGCTGGTCCCGGCAGGCAGCCGTTCATTCCGCATAAGTCTTATATCCTCGTCGGTGGCTGCAGTGAGCTTGGTGTTCGCATCAGCGAGTGGATGTCCCTTCATGGTGCCGTCACATATACATGACCAGCCATCGTGGGCTAATAGTCTTACCAAACTCGATCTATACGTCCCCTACCCTCATACTTAAGGTGTCCAACTTGAGGTGATCGCGGCAGACGCTCTCGATATGCAGTAGGCTTCTGCTGTGGTCGAGAATGCTAGGAAGGCTGGACCAATTGGTGGCATCATCTTCGTCACGACAGTCGTTTTACGAGACACGAAATTCACCAACTCGACACAACAATCATTCGACGAAGTCTAGCAGTCAAAGGTCGCTGTGCTGGAGTCACTTCTGCGGCTGCATTGACATCTCCGCCATCGACTTCATGTTTTTGTTCTCGACCACTGGCCCATTTCTGGCAATGCTGGTCAAGCATGTTGTGCCTCAGAATTGTATGGAGCGCCCCCTTCATTAACTGCGGTAAACTGAAGTGTTTTCAGATACTTGGATCACATTGGAGACATCATTCCAACTTGAAACACCACATGCATGTCCTTCCCCACCACACCCTGGCAGAGTTATGCATAATCTGTGGCTACTGTAGATAGGGAGTTTTGCATAATTGGTGAGGCTTATCCTTGCTTCCTTTTATCAATAATTGTGAGTAGCCTCCAGCACTGCTTCTCCTTCCCATTGGTATATTAATTTCCATTTTTTATGTTTTGAGGCACTGATCTATGTTTGAAGATCACCTATGATTAGATAGTCTATTATTATATAATTGCTCCGCTTTTTGACTACCAAAAGGGGATATCACAGCCACAACATAATAATAGACACTTCCTTTTGTCAAAACACCCAAAACATATCCAAATCAGGCTGGAGTTTTCATTATCTAATCTTCCCACACATGTTTCAAGCTCTAGCAGCTCATTTCTCCACCACATTTGATTGGTTCTTCTTCTAAGTTTGTAGATTAGGCTATGTACATGTCACAGATCATAAGCTACCACTTTTTCATATGTTATTTATTGTGTGATGAGTAGCAATGGGTTGATTGAGCTGGATGGTTGAAATTTTTTCAAACTCAGCTGGTGGCTGAGAGGTGGCTGTGGCTGCTGTGGCTGGTAGGTACTGCCACCGCTTTTTTGGGTGCTTATGTAAGCAAAAAAGCGCCACTACTCCCACTACATTACCACTTTTGGTTAATATAACATATCAGCCCCTGGCCCCCTTCCTCAGCCTTTTCTGCTTTACCACCCTTGCTCCCTTCCTTCTGGTGACAACATATGTAGTAGTTTAGTGCCCTAGTACATAATAGAACATAATTGACTGCTTATATAATTTTATTTGAACCAAATGAGCTTTCTAGGACATGATTTAGGTGTAAAACATAACAAAAAGGGTCTAGAATTTTGGTATTTTAATAGGAGAGTGTCTGGGAGGGTTCCAAACATCACTTAGAAGTTAAGTGAATGTTTTCTAGAAGAAGCTTAAGCCCCTAAAGTGTCCAGTGTAGGTAAAAAGGTCATAGCCTCCTAAAAACATAAAATTAAACATATGGACATATTCTTCAGGTAAGATACATGTGCCTATTGTATTCCCAGGTGTATATTTACTATGTAAGCAATGTATCAAAAGCCTGTGGCAACAGGATGGCTCTCTGTGACTCTACCTCTATGTCTCCTCCTACCCCCCTACCTTCTGAAACTTAAGTTTCCTGCCTATATCTCTTCAGGGCAGTATGATCCTAGTGTAGGTATGATATGATATGACTCATTCATAATGTCAGATGCATTGACAACTTTGGTCAATCAGCATGTATACAGAAGGGTATATTTCACTCTATTTCATGTATTTCCACCTACATAGTCTCTTCCAGACACATGTAGCCCTTCTAAGATATGTTCATATACCCTCCTGTGTGACTTTTACATCCAGGATCAGCTCCCTATATCCTGTAGTACTCAGCTGATCACCCAATCTCTGTTGAGTCACTGATAAGGTCCCTACATGGCCACATCTTTATATTATTTAGATCAGAAAGTTGGAGCATGTCTCTGACATCTATATAGGCATGGGCCAACAGTCCCAGAAGCATCCATAAATAATTGAGTGAGCTGTGAGCATTTTAGATAAGAAATAGAGCGTGGGAAAATTCTGATAGGTGAAGCGGAGATATGGGACAATGTATGAACACCAATAGCTAGTTCATCTATGTAGGAGATTTACTCATTTTTGCTACACCACACTTCTACATCCTTTCCACCCTTGCATAAGTATCTAGTATAGTTCTAATATAGATCATAGATTAGTACTACATAATTTTGAATCAAATCTTCCACCCAAAAATGTCCTAATGTTATGTTTTAAGATATGTTTCATATGTTTGCTTCACCTATGAAAATATTCCCACACTCCATTTCTTATCTAAAATGCTCACAGCTCACTCAATTATTTATGGATGCTTCTGGGACTGTTGGCCCATGACTATATAGATGTCAGAGACATGCTCCAACTTTCTGATCTAAATAATATAAAGATGTGGCCATGTAGGGACCTTATCAGTGACTCAACAGAGATTGGGTGATCAGCTGAGTACTACAGGATATAGGGAGCTGATCCTGGATGTAAAAGTCACACAGGAGGGTATATGAACATATCTTAGAAGGGCTACATGTGTCTGGAAGAGACTATGTAGGTGGAAATACATGAAATAGAGTGAAATATACCCTTCTGTATACATGCTGATTGACCAAAGTTGTCAATGCATCTGACATTATGAATGAGTCATATCATATCATACCTACACTAGGATCATACTGCCCTGAAGAGATATAGGCAGGAAACTTAAGTTTCAGAAGGTAGGGGGGTAGGAGGAGACATAGAGGTAGAGTCACAGAGAGCCATCCTGTTGCCACAGGCTTTTGATACATTGCTTACATAGTAAATATACACCTGGGAATACAATAGCACATGTATCTTACCTGAAGAATATGTCCATATGTTTAATTTTATGTTTTTAGGAGGCTATGACCTTTTTACCTACACTGGACACTTTAGGGGCTTAAGCTTCTTCTAGAAAACATTCACTTAACTTCTAAGTGATGTTTGGAACCCTCCCAGACACTCTCCTATTAAAATACCAAAATTCTAGACCCTTTTTGTTATGTTTTACACCTAAATCATGTCCTAGAAAGCTCATTTGGTTCAAATAAAATTATATAAGCAGTCAATTATGTTCTATTATGTACTAGGGCACTAAACTACTACATATGTTGTCACCAGAAGGAAGGGAGCAAGGGTGGTAAAGCAGAAAAGGCTGAGGAAGGGGGCCAGGGGCTGATATGTTATATTAACCAAAAGTGGTAATGTAGTGGGAGTAGTGGCGCTTTTTTGCTTACATAAGCACCCAAAAAAGCGGTGGCAGTACCTACCAGCCACAGCAGCCACAGCCACCTCTCAGCCACCAGCTGAGTTTGAAAAAATTTCAACCATCCAGCTCAATCAACCCATTGCTACTCATCACACAATAAATAACATATGAAAAAGTGGTAGCTTATGATCTGTGACATGTACATAGCCTAATCTACAAACTTAGAAGAAGAACCAATCAAATGTGGTGGAGAAATGAGCTGCTAGAGCTTGAAACATGTGTGGGAAGATTAGATAATGAAAACTCCGGCCTGATTTGGATATGTTTTGGGTGTTTTGACAAAAGGAAGTGTCTATTATTATGTTGTGGCTGTGATATCCCCTTTTGGTAGTCAAAAAGCGGAGCAATTATATAATAATAGACTATCTAATCATAGGTGATCTTCAAACATAGATCAGTGCCTCAAAACACAAAAAAATGGAAATTAATATGCAAATTGGGTAATGGCAGGGGGAAGAGAAGCACAAGAAGCAGCAAGAAGTAGCAAGAAGCATCAAGAAGCAGGTGTCCTAGCATTCTCTGAGCTTATGCATAATTATGCATAATCTCCTCACAGTGAGCAGCATCCTGAATTATGGAAAACCATCTATCTACAGTAGCCACAGTATTATTCATAATTCTGACAGGGTAGCCTGCCTTCCCCCCACCGATTCTGGCATCTTCAAGCGTCTTGTACTCTAAACTAAAGGAAGAGCCAACACCACTCAACTCACAAATACTGATATGACAGGGCAGGCATGCAACTTGATCAGAGATTGGCCCATTCGTAAGATTGGACACTATGTACCGATTCTCGATACCAACGACATCATTGGTACGTTTCCGGCATGCGAGTCCCTATTGTTTGGTCACCTCTTGCACACGCAATTCCTCGTCAATAGCACTGGTGGGAAGGACGGTAATGTCGCTGAATCCCCTGCAATACTCCTTGCTGCTCTCCTGGCCATGGAGGTTGAGCAGATCGGTGCCAACGTCTCAGCACCAGCTTCGGCTTGTATTTCCTTGGGGTGTGAGTCCAGAGACGAATTTCAGTGAGCCTTGCCAAACAATTTAATTCAGCAGCTCGATACAGCAAACCAACTCAAAGCGTGCCCTGGTATTCAAGTCAGCCAGATCGAGCCTCTTGGCTCAATGACCATCAGCACTCTGAACGAGATGTTCGCCAAAGCTGGTGCCCAGGCAGTAGAAGGACGTGGGTCAAGTAATGGATAATGGTTCAGCGAAAACGGAGGACCTCATGTTCCAATCGTCAATGATCGCCTCGGCATATGACGAACCCTACACGATCGATGCTTCCATCCAGCAATATGGCATTTGGTTGGCTCGAGTATGCCTGTGCCACTGTTCCATCATATTCCCTGCTCAACGCTTTAACACAGCACGAATATGATAATTCTTGTAAGCCGCTGTCAGCGAGATTGACGTGAACCTGTCTCAATACGGCGCCACTCCATCCAAACCCAAATTGATAAGTCCATCTTCGATTGACTGTAACCATGCTCGATCCCATGCGTTCTGCGCATCTTGCCTCGTAGGCGCCGGTGGCGACGAAGTTCCGGGCGTTGGTCGGTGGTTGTGAGAGGTAGTCATTTTGTCGAGCAGGGATTACCGTCAAGTTGTCAACTCTTGCTACAAGCGCTTAGGTCACTCATGGCACGACCGTGCTAGCAAAGCGATCTGATTTGATCCCAAAGAATACAGTGTGCAACGTGATTCTGGATCAAGGTTGTTCGACTGATCGAGGAATGCCATTGCTATTGGAGAAATTCGTTGGATTGAGACACCTTGAGACGGAAACCCCTTGAGACGGCAACCCACGGAGATGTAGAGAACAATGGTGAAAACCCATGCCATACCCCTATACACGGAGGTGAAAACTAGAAATGGAAACAAATAACTCAAAGCTATACCGAGGCAATATGAAGATAACGACGTGACGGAAGACATGCACGAGTGATTGTAGGACATCCTGAACAAAACATGGAAGAGTTCACAAGGACCGATGAAGTCCCGCTGAACACCAAAATGCTCCCACCCATCCTACTGCCAAGGGTTCTGAAACTCTGGCAGGTCAATATAAGAATTGAATGCACCAGCACCAGCCTCTGAATTCGCGATGTCATCCTGTTGTGCGTCCGAGCCGAGCTCATGTTCAATAGTGTCACCTGCGGACGTTGTCAAGTCCAGTGATTCCCTAGTACTATTGCTCAACTGTTGAGATGAGCGGGATGAATGCGAGGAAACTCGCAAGCTTGGCGTGACGGAACACTGAAACTGAGCGGGCAGCGGTGGCAACAGTCCAGAATAGGCAAAGGACTGGTGATCATCTGCTGGACAAGCGCCGAATTCAGCCGAAGTACCGTTACGTCGTCGGTGTTCGTGTATCATGCATATTTCTTCCGGAGACAACACGCTCCGCAAAGCAAGGTCATCTTCTTGCGGTGGACACGGGGGACACGGCACGGCTGCAGTTGACGATGAAGGTGCACAGCAGGCAGGCGCAGTGGACGACGCATGCATTAAAGAGGTAGCCTGTGGCTGTGGAGATGACTCCGTCAAACTCGGTGCTTGACTGGGGGCTTCTGATCGACGAACTGGCATCGTTGAGGTATCTATCGTGGGTGGAGTGATCGTAACGATCGGGGGAGGCTGGTCGGAGGTTGGGCCACCCGGCAGAGGGGTGGTGGAACACAAATCCGACGGCTGTGCGGACGCGTGCGCCGATACTGGAATAGGGGATCTAGTTGAAGAGGGAGCCACCGTAGCCGCCTCGATGCTTCCTGGATGATTAAGTGGTGCGGTAGTGGTGGCCGGCAAGATGTGGGCCGGAAGGGAACTACCTGTCTGTATGACGTGAGGTTTCGGTTCAGAGGTTTAATACGGGTGAGCAAGAATATGAACGCACGACTGAGTTGTCGTGAACCGGCGGACGCCTATATGGGCCATCTCCTGCATAAACAAGAATACCTTCAGCAACCACAAAGCGAACAGTAAGGCGACCAAGACGCACGGTGACAATAACACATCAAGTTGAAGATCACCCTGCCCAGAGAAGCTGGTACAATTTCGTCATCACGCTGCTGTAAAGCCAGTGGGTTAGACGCTGTGGCAATGCGCTTTACACAGATCATACGGGTGTCAGATGCTCAGTTAAGAGAAAGCAAGTGGAGAAATGGTGCGTACAGGAGCCATCCATCCGTATGCGACGTTAGTCACTCGAATTGGTGCTTGTGAGGTGGATGGATGGAAACGTCGCATGATTCCTTGACGAATTCGACCAACTCTATGACTTGAATGTGTGTCTGTAGCACCTGTCCCATCCAAGCCTCCCTGTGCTTGTGTAGTGGATCTCTCACGACGCCGCATGAAGGCTTTGCGCATTCGATTGACTGGACCCCGAATTTGTTGTCTGCTATGAGTTGCAGAGGCGCCAGGTTGAGCGATGGAAGTGAAAGAGGAAACACTGTCGGTGGCAGGATTTTGAAGAGAGTCCTTCTGTGTACCGCTACCCTTTGGGGTGAGCTCGTGGGCAGTGGCATCCAGCTGCGGCTTTCAACTAGCGTTAGTACGACAGCTCGTGGCGGCAAGAAGACGGCCTCTCACATCTACAGAACACTCTGCTTGCGCTCCGTGAACAGCTCGTTTACGATCAGGGCGAGATCGCGTCTACCCAGAGGTAGGTCACGACGTTAGCGAGTAACAAGAACGACGAAGCGACAAACAAACCCTGTCTTTTCTATCTTTCGTCTTGTGTGTGAATATGCTACCGAACTTGGGCACGCTGTTCTGCGGAGGTTCGTGCTGTTGTGGAAGTGGAGGCTGTACAAGTGGCATGAGCACATATATGTGAAAATGGAGAGAATGTCACGAACCGGAGGCGAATCGCCAATGAAGAAGTTGTTGTAGAGTGGGTCGCATGTATTGGCAGCGAGAGGGACTACTGCGGGGCACTGAGGGAGGATTGAGAACAAGTTGAAAGTTAACGTGACGGGAGACTGACATCGAGGAAGTCACGAAGGGACGATGACTCGCTGGGACGCCTCTTCAGTGCGGTCTCTCCCTTTGGGCCGTCCTTCTTTTCCACATTCTTGCCCTTCTTGTCGTCCTTCGTGCTTTGCGGGTCTTTCTCTGCTGGAGGGTGGAGCTGCAGGGCACGTCCGTGAGGGGAATCAGTGGTAGTCAAGTTGTAGGGGATGTAGGATGTGGCGATCGTATAGCCACTCTGGTACAGCCACACCGCGTCTAGACCAAAGGTCACTTGACTATCGTTTTATCATATTCTCGTTCTATCCCTATGATACTGATCACTTATTTCATTTTATGTCTGTCTCCTAGTGATATATTCCGATCCCTTCCCCACCGTCTCCCTCGCACGACATACTCCACGTGCTTTCCATTCCCTCGTGATTCTATGACTCGGCCTAATAGAAAACTATAAAAGACCCAGTTGTTTTAGAGTAGAAGCCCGGCGTTTCACGAATTGACTAAACTTCATCTGGTTATTTCAACGTGCGACGTCTCTTGTGCCGACACCTTCGTCTCTCAACGTTGCCAGTCGTCACATATTTTTTAACCTTCGAAGTTCATATCTTAGTTGACCTGTCTTACGGAACTACGGTCTGATCAACCTTACGTTCTACGGCAGCTGGCGTTCAACTACTCGTTATCTTATCTGCTTCACAAACAACCTATCTGCTTTATTATTGAAACCTTCGACATGTCGCAATCTCGTTATAACCTACGCAGTCGAGCAATGGATCCTGCCTTTGGTTCTCTCTCTGCTGTAATCCCGAGCACTCCGCGCACAGTGCCCTCGGTTGGCAACGAAAACAAAAGCCCTTCGGTTTCGGGTGATGAGGTGAGTATTAATTCCGTTTTGACTTCACCTCCCGGCAGTGTGGTCTCTGAACCCACGTCGGCGAAATCCGTCCGTATGACCACTCGCTCGTATAGTGATGTGGTCAGGGCGCGTAGTCCCTCGGCTCCTAGTGAGACCGAGGAGGTATCTTTTGATCTGCTGAAAAGCGGTCAAAACGTAGAGAGGAGATCTCTAGTACTCCACCTGTATCAGTCTACAGTGAGAGCAATAAAGAAATTACCTCCCCTGGATTGGGTGAGGAGTCGAGCGAAGCTCTGTCAGGGAAATCGAATGCTTCCGACGAGACCTCGACGGTAGTGGATGGTGACGACCGTCCTTGGATTGAAGTCAGACGAAAGACTTCGCGAGGGAAGCTTACCTCGGCTCAAGCGAAGGCCGTAGATGCCGCCGCGAAGACCTTGACTCCGGAGGAGAAACTCCGTATTGAGAAACGCGCAGCCACGATGAAAATCCCGCCGCTGCGCATCAGGTCTAACAGTGACTCTGTTCGTCTTGGGAGTAAGACGAAAGGAAAAGGGATAGACCCTGAAGAATGGGGAAATATTCACCTTGAGTCTGAGGAAATAGATATCGACGCTCAACGTGCCGCTTTGAAGTCCTGGAACGAAGCCAGAAGACTGGCAAGCCATGGGTGATGTGGATGATCCGCTCGCGGGAGAATTCGCAGCTCGAGAGAATAGTGCCATCCACCCCTCGCGCGCCCTCCGCCTCCCAGACCGTCCCACCTGAGCATCGGCCGCTCCCCACGCGAAACAATCATATAAGCGAGAGAAGAGAACAAACCATATATATATATATATAATATAGAAGGGAACAACCAAAATAAAGAAATATCAAGACAGAGCGATAAGAGCACAGTAAGAGAGAGACATAGAAGAGGGATATACAGAAAAAAATCTGAGTACGAGTTGAAGCCTGGCCAGACTAAACGTAGCCCTACGTCTATTGAAGTGGTTGCTGAACCGCGCGTGTCTAAAAGCAAGACGCGAAAGTCTTCGTCAGTGAAGAAAGTTCATGTTAGGAGCTCGGAACAGGAGAAGCCTATTCCTAACACACCTTTTGATGAGGTCATCGAGCGTGTTGTGTCCCGTAACTCCAAGGAGCGGACTAAGGGAAAGGCCAAACCGGCAGCGTTAGACGCAACGCAACAGATAGCTCCCAAGAGCTACTTGGGAAAAGCCTTTGAGCGAATTGCTAAGTCCTCTCGGGGTACCTCGAAGGACGCAGTGGGAGACTCACCTAGTGACTCTGAAGATTCTTCGTCTTCGTCGTCGTCGGACTCGACTCCAGACCCAGGGAATGGTGATGAATCACTTCCGTCGGGCTCGAGTTCGTCTGATACTCCTAGCTCGAGTGAGAGCGGGAAGCGTAAGCATCGAAAGCGTAAGGGCAAGTCTAAACAGACTTTGAAGCCCATCGCGCCTCATACCTATGACGGTAGTGCTGACTCGGCGGTGTTCCATCGCTTCATGACTGAAGGGACAGCCTATGTTGAGGACGGTCACGTCGCTCAACGGAAGCAGGTGTTTATCCTGTCTCATTACCTGAAAGGGCGGGCGTATGACTTTTATACGCGCGAGGTCGCATTAGACCCTTACCGGTGGAGGTTGAAGGAATTCTTCTCGGAGCTATTCAGCTACTGTTTTCCTATTGATTTCCGTCTTCAGCAGCGAGAG
>MU123716.1:368962-411002 GCA_014904935.1 Melanogaster broomeanus | reverse complement strand
TCGACACGAGTGGGTTCTTCGGTGGTACGAAGAGGGCATAGTTGGGAGAGGTGTCCCGGACGAGAGGAGTGACATATGGGACATTGGTACCAACGACAGTTGATGCGAATGTGTCCAGGGGAGAAGCACTCGAAACATGAGCCGGTGCGAAGGAGTGTAGCACGGGCAGGACGAGGACGAGGGGTCCCTTCATCGTTAGTGTCTTCTAACACAACGGGGTGAGCTCTTCGTCTAGAAGAAGAGACGGTTGTCGGCTGAGCAGTAGGCGAGGTCATCGGGATTCTGGTGATAGCTTCGCTAAGACCGACGAGGGCGAGGAGATCTCTTTCAAGGAGCTGAGTGACATCAGCTAGGACGGTGCTAATATCTTGAGCACGACAGTTTCGGAGTTGACGGAGGATAGGGATGAGTTCTTCTATCCGGAGGTTCTGCATCAAGGCGGAGGTTGTTGTCTGGACAACCAGTTCAAATAAATCATCACGGTTAGACGGCAGGTCATTTCGTGGAAGGAATCGTCTTGCTCTAGGCAAGTTCATGGGGTTATCGGACTGCGGGCGAGCAGTCGGGGTTCTTCGAGGGGCGCGACGACGGTTCATGGTTGTCGAGGCGAGTCTAGGTGGGGTCAGAAGGACGTCGTTGAGGGATCGTCCACGGGGAGAGGGGTTCTGGTCTCGACTCATCAAAGAGAGGAGGTTCTTCTAGTTCGTCGAATGATATCGACAATAAGATACTCTGCAAAAGCAGGAGTGGATCTGAGAGTGCTTTCGTTGGGCAGTCTCGTGTCGGATGGCTCCGGGGACGAAGTGTGGTAGCCGTAAAGGAGGGATCGTCTGAGGGCATGTCGTCCTCAGGTTTCATCAATTGAGTTTATAAGCCTTCGAGGCTTCGGGTCATTCCTCAAGCGGTGAGGAGTTCGTTTCAAATCTTCTGACAGCGGGCGTCCGTTCAGTTGGTAGCTGTTGTTGGCGGCGATCATCCTTAGGACGAGTCAGGGTCCTAGGGAAGGGGAACAATGGTCGGGTCGAGCATTGTTCGATGAATCGGGTAGATCTTCAGAAGCATCGTTGCTTCGTCTTCTTCCATGATCGACGGATCGATGGATCTTCATCAAGCTTCCTTTCTTCTATTATGGAAGCGTCGGGAGTTCATTAATCTCCACCGGGGTGGAGTTCTTCATAAGTCTGCGAGCTTTCGGGACAAGCGGGGTCATGTCACGAGCTTTCAGAGCACGTGAGTCTGGGGTCGTGTCGCAGGCTTGCTGGGCGAGCGAGGTCGAGTCGTTAATCCACAAGCTTTCAGGGCAAGCGGAGTCGTTCATAAGTCATCCCGCGGGTTTTCAGGACGGGCGGGTTGGAGTCGCGAGCGCGATATGGCAAGCGAGGGTTCGGGATCGGTTTCGCGGGCTTTCGGGGCGAGCGAAGGTCAAAAAGAGGGAAATTACCCCCTTCTTAAGGCAATTGGTGTTCCATGACCAATACCTAAATCAAGATTCAAGTAAACGCCGCAGCGTCTACAGGTGTCGATTATCAAATGATAGTTTTAAGACATCTCGGTCTATCAAGCTCGTCCGGTCCGGAGGACGAGTATCAAATTAATTATGCCCGGGTGTCGGGGCCCGGGGTCGAGGATGTGTTGGTTCAAAGACCGCAGTCGATGAGTCAGTAACACAGGGAATGTCGAGGTCAAAGGAGAAGTATAGACATAGGAGCCGCAGCTCATTGCCATCATATACTTCGGCAGGGAGTCGAATCGCAATCCAAAGGTGCAAGCTATCCGGGTTAGGGATGCGGCGGTCCTCGGGGGTCGAATCGAGGGGTCAACAAACGAAGGTATGCAGTTATAGTCTGCGCGACTGTTGCAGGTTCGAGGGGAATAGGATGGCCAAGTCCTATGGTACACGTGCCTGACGTGCGGCGGGTTCGCGGGGATTAAGGGAGTTGCGCTTTATCGTCTGCGAACGGTTATTTTAAGGTCTCACCATTGACCGTTGGGGTGAACAGTCGTCGGATTTCAGGGCCGAGACAGGGGAGAAGTACTGCTGGGAGTTCATCCCCAGTGACAGGAAGTCGTCATAGCGGATAGTTAGTCCGTTTCTGAGACAGGTGGCGGTGAAGCCAGTCGTCGAGTACGGGCTCGAGACAGAGAGGTAGGAGTGAGACAAAAGACATATGTCCGGTTGCGTTAAGGAGGGCGGCTCCCCCTATGGAAATGTAGCCGTCTTATTGCCGTGGTAATGAGCCGAGGGTGCGTCTACGGGGATCATCGTTCAAGCTGGAGGAAACAGACAGAGGGGTTCAAGTGTCCCATTGCCATCGTATGTTTTTCCAGGTTCTATTCTTCCACCAGACAGAGGGGTTCAAAGGTCCCATTGCCATCGTGTAGCGGTTGAATTGCGAATTTATTCAGGTCTCAGAGAGTCCGAATACGATTTTCGACCAATGAAGGTCACGACCTCCGCAGAGATCGTTCTTGGAGTTTGTCGGGGTTCGAGAATGTCATTTCGACCTTTCAAGGGGTCGGGTCTATGACGGTGGGGTTTCGGTTGTTCTGGGCTGATCGAGGGTCAGTCCGCTTGGAGCGGGAGCCTTCCTTCATGTGACGGATATCGCCCCCATGAATGCCAGTAGGGGAGTTGCTGTTCCGAGGGATGGTCTAGTCCATCGGGTCTATAGCGAGGGGTCATGCAGTTTAAAGTCATGCCGGACTCGGTCATGTGGTTCCACGGATGTGGGTCTATCACAAAGTCGTGCAGTTTAAAGTCATGCCGGACTCAGGAGGGGTTTGTTTGAGACAAGCCGCAGCTGTGTAGTCGTCAAACAAAGGGGTGTCGGGATCAAGGATGACCAGATTGACCGTCTTTTCAGACGTCAGGGTCCCTGGTCAGGGTTTCAGTGTTCTGTCCTTCTTTCGCGTCGAATGATTACGACCCCGAGGGAGAAGGGGTTCGAGTCGTCCTTTACGCCGAATGGATACGGCCCCAAGTGGGATTCATCTGGTTCACGGGCTAATCGCGGGTCAGTCCTCGAGTAGAGGGAACCTTCCTTCATGTATTTTTGTCGTTACATGAATGCCGTTGTCTTGGTGAGTTTATAGACTTTCCGGGTCTATTCTTTCTTCGCACCGAATGGTTACGGTCTCGATAGGAAAGAACTTTGGTTGGATCTGTATTTTCCGGCTCGTACTTTCCCAGGTTCTTGGGTCAAGTGTTCCGGGTCACACGTCTGCGAGATCTTTGACCAATGAAGGTCACGACCTCCATGGAAGCCGTTCTTGTGTTTCTCGGGTCTATACATTCCTTTCGGGTCTATGTATTCCGAGGTCCTCCTTTGCACCGAATGGTTACGGTCCCAATTGGGAAGAGATCTACGTCCCTTTCTATGAAAGGTTTCGTAGCCACTTCAAGCCGTCGGTTTGGCGGGTTCGTAGAAGTTGGGCATCTTTATGGATACGCGAGTTCAATAGGGGTTCGCGTTCCTTCGACACATGGGTGGTGTCAGGACTATTAGGCCCTTCTCAATGTGCTGGGGCAGGTTTCCCAAACACGCTCCTTGGATCCGGGTAATCCGGGTTCTTCCAAAGGAGTCCTAGGGGTTCGCCTTAAGTCACCTGGGTAAAGGTGGGTTCAAAAAGTCGAGTTCGTCCTAGGGGATTCTTCTTTAACGACGTGGGTCTCCAACCGTCGGAGGGAGTTCTCTAGGATTATGGAGATACCCGGAGGGTTCGGTGGTATCAGTCCTAGGGAGGATCATCATCGTCCTTCGTAAGTCCTTCCCGAAGATGGGAAGAGGGAACGTTTTAACGTCACGAGGGACGTTAGTGAGTCCGGTCGGTTCCGGTGTCGATGTTGAAGAGAGGGGTCAAGGGGTCCTCTCTATCAGGTTCATGTAGGATGGTCTAGTCCTACATTCATAGTTTTCCTGTCTTTGCGGACGTCTTCTACCAGGTATGCATCTAGTCCGGTCGGTTCCGGTGTCGTCATCTCCGTCGAGTGCATCTGTTGATTGCGTGTCCACTCGGGTAGACAGAGGCTCTGTTCTCCCAGATTTGCTCTTGTGGCAATGCACTCCGACGTGAGGGTCGTTCTGTAAAAATCTGTAAAGAAAACTCTTCGTTTCCTCTACTTCAGGTCCTCCGGGTCACATGGTTATGTGAGTCGTCCGGGGATGTCGTTAGTTTTAATGTCATCCCGGACATCTTCGTCATCGTTAGTTTAATGTCATCACGGACATCTGGTCATCCCGGGCGGGTTATAAGGTCGCCAGGGTTCATCTCGAGTGCGATACGAGAGAGGGGGTGAGGGGTTCGTCCAGTGAGTGGGGTCCCTCGTCGAGTCATCCGCTAGGTCTTACTGACTCACGAAGAGTACGCCTAGGGTCCTCTAGTTTAGAGTCGTCCCGGACTTCTTCGAGTCGTTGCTAGTTTAAAGTCGTCCCGGACTTCTTCGAGTCGTTGCTAGTTTAAAGTCGTCCCGGACTTCTTCGAGTCGTTGCTAGTTTAAAGTCGTCCCGGACTTCTTCGGGTTCTGCTAGTTTAACGTCGTCCCGGACGTCTTCTTCATAACTCGTCGAGGAGGTTCTGTCCGGGTCACTCGCGCTTGAAGGCGGTGGTGACCGGGGTCCTAGTTTAATGTCGTCTCGGACATCTTCAAGTCTTCTGTTAGTTTAGAGTCGTTCCGGACTTCTTCAGGTTCCGTTAGTTTAATGTCGTTCCGGACATCTTCGAGTTCCGCTAGTTTAATGTCGTTCCGGACATCTTCGAGTTCCGCTAGTTTAATGTCGTTCCGGACATCTGGGTTCGGCCGCAAGTGACGGCGGGAGTCTACCCTCTAGATAATACTAGGGGTGTTGGGTAGAGCTTGATCTTTTGTTACGCGTTCGGTTGCTGCCTAACGCCGTGAGTAACAAACTGTCACCTGAGATCTTACTCGTGTGACGAATGGCTCGGTTGCCTTGTTATCCGAGCGTACAATGACCACGCGTGGTCAAGGGAGCGAGGGTCGATACTCTGTGGCGTCGCCTAGCTTACGAAGCGTAGGTTCTAACCAAGAGGAGACTCTTGAGTACGCAAGTTAATGGTACAGGAGTATATTGGTAGATCAAGCTGGAGAGCCAGCAATACAAGTTAGTCTAAGGTTATATACTGTAAGGTAGGCAGTGATATAACGGGAGAACAATGGTAGGGCATTGTTCTACAAAAGAGGCGAACAATAGTAAAGTATTGTTAGCCCAAAAGGGAACGAGTCATATAGAAGCGATCGACAGAAGGCTGATATATGAAAGAAGAGAAGCGTACGCCAGATATGGGGGACAATGGAGATCGCGAAGGGCGTAGCTTGTAAGACAGATAAGGAGAACAATAGAGAGCTATTGTTCTACAAACGTGGACTTGATCGACGGCGGAAGACGTATCTGTTATCTTATCACTTAAGAGCGCTTGGGTGATAAGATGCAACGAAGGCACGTGGGAGCACGTGACTGAGTTTTTAGGCGCCACGCGAGCGTCAAAAGAGAAAAACCGTAACAAAGAAGCTGCGAAAGACATCGCCGCATTCGTGGCTATTTTCTTCGAGAACTTCAGCCAGTTCAAGGGCCGACCTTTTCATATGGCCGGCGAATCATACGGGGTAAGCCTCCTCACTAGCCTTATAGTTGCCTAGAAACCGGAACGAATTCCTTGTAGGGTCGTTATCTCCCTGTGTTCGCAGCGGAAATTTACGACCAGAATGCTAAATTGGTGGAGGCAGGTTCGACACCTATCAATCTGCAATCGGTTATGATTGGTGAGTCGTACTATCACGAATCCCTTCCTCATGATTGACCACACCTGAGAATAGGCAATGGTATGACCGACTACTATACAATGACACCCTCGTATATCGACATGCAGTGCACTGCCATATCTGTCTTCCCGTTTACGAGCATAAGGTAAGTCCATTTTGCTTGACTCGGTCACTGTGAGCTCAACTGCCATAAGCTCATGTATGTAGGCAATCGCACGGGTATGGGTAACCCGCACGGGTCGCGGGTACGGGTACCTGCCGGGTACGGGTACGGGTTAGGATTCCGAGACCCGCACAAAAACCCGTACCCGGGGGTACCTGTCCCCTAATCGGGGAATTTGTGGTGGTGTGATTGCCATATTGGGCTCAATCACACCCAAACACACACGCGTGCGCAGTAGTCCAACACCACGTCCACTCAACGATGTTCAAAACACAAGACCTCAAACTACGGGAACACTATGGACCGGCCTACCTACGACATTTCGGGTGCGATATAGGTTTCAGGGTGATGGGAGGACCTGGGGCTTGAGACACGTCAGTTGCAACTGGATCTTTAAGATCAGTGCACTGATCGTTATCAGAACCAGTTCTTTTCCCCCCTTGAGCTCACTTTTGATCTCACCCCCTCGTTTTGGGCCCCACCCCCTCGGTTTTGAGCAAGTCTACTTGTTTTTGACCTCACCCACTCGTTTTGGGCCCAACTCACTCATTCTGTGCACCCCACCTGCTCGTTTTTCCGCTCGTTTTTGACCTCACCCCGTCGTTTTGACCCCATCCACCCGTTTTGGGCCCAATCCATTCTTTTTGGATGCCACCCACTTGTCCTGCCAGTGGACCCAGCCTGCTTGCGTTTTGTCCCCGCCTACTCGTTTTGGATGCCACCCGCTCGTTTTTTCCCCCAGCTGCTCATCTTAGACGCCGCCCACTTGTCTTAGGTGCCACTCACTCATCTTTGACCTCACCCACTCGTTTTGGACGCCACCTGCTCACTTTGGATGCCACTTGCTCACTTTGGACGCCACCCACTCGTCTTCGACCTCACCCGCTAGTCTTTGACCCCACTCACTCGTCTCGCCCATAGGTGTTTATTTTGATTTTGATTTGCTAATAACTAACTATACTGGCCAGCTGCTCCTCACGCACGTGCGCTCACGTCTCGCAACTCAGTCGACATGTGCTCTCCTCTGCCTAGGCTATTGGAGATGTCGTTGGTGGCGAGCCGCTTGCGAAGGGTTGGGATGCAATCAATTTCAACAAGTAGTAGTCTACATCTATAGTACACCATGACCGCTCTGCAATATACCCAGACCCGCGGGTACACCCTCAATGGGTGTATCTGCGGGTATTAGATCGCAAACCCATAGACTTACCCGTACCCTTGGGGGTGGGTGTCAACCCATGCCGGGTACGGGTATGGGTATCATCACTGGCACCCGGGGGTATACCCGTGCGACTGCCTACATGTATGCGCATGAAGCAAGCGGTGAGGCTATTTTGATGCATGTGGCCATTGTCACCTGCTAAGGTTTTGTATAGCTGCCTAGATGCCAGAAATGGACCCGAGGGTCGTGCATCGACCAGTACGACGCAATGAACTGTGGTGTAGCTCGTGATTTCTGTGGCAAGGAACTCGTGGAAACATTCCTTGAGACAGGTATGTCCAGCTTGGGTCCCGGCTACGCGGACCGTGTTTGACTTGCGTTTCTAAGGCAAGAGCCCATACGATGTCAGCAAGAAATGCGAGGGTGATCTTGACACCCTGTGCTACCGGTTACGAAGTGGTCTCTGACCTTGGGACCCTGTATCCGGATTAACAAATGTACTTCAGACACATCAGGAATTACCTCGACCGCCCCTCCACTCGTACCTTGCTCGGTGTCGACCCTTCTATCACCTCAAACTTCACCTTGTACAGCGACAAGGTCGGGATTGCCTTCCACAATGCCCAAGACGAATATCACGAGACTTATACCCACATCTCTGCACTCCTGGAACGCGGCGTACGCGCGCTTATCTACGTTGGAACGTATGACTGGATCTGTAACTGGGTCTGGAAACGAGCGTTGGACACTTCAGATGCCATGGATCTGGACAGGAGGCATTTGCGAGCCAGGCTCTGAAGAGATTGGGAGGTCGATGGACATGTCGCGGGTAAGGTGAGGAGTGCTGGTGGGTTGACGTTTGCTACGATTGATGGAGCTGGACATATGGTGGGTACCGATGATCACAGTTTACCCTTGACATGGTACTGACAAAAGGATGATAGGTTCCGTATGACAAGCCAAAGGAGGCTCTTGCACTCGTTCAGAGATGGTTGGCAAAGACGAAGCTCTAATCACACAAAGGTGATATGCGTTTGAGCTATTATAATTCTGCAAGGAAGGCATGGAAGTACCACCTGGAATGAGCTTACGCTGTGCAGAATCGGTCAGGAGTTTTCAAGTTCTTCAAACCTATTCGGTGAGCTCCGAGTGTTCAATTAATCTGCCATGTCAGGTGCAGTTGAAGGTTGGAGATGTTGACGTGACGTCAGATCAGCGCTCAGTTCAGCGGATCATTTAAATGTCCTGGAACATTAGTGCTGACTTGTTCAAAGCAACCCTTGGGTGGATTTCCGACTTCGGACAAGGCACCCATTGGGAGGTTTTTAGCTCAGCGGTGGCCCCTTGGTATAACCAATTTTCCGACTCCATGTTGCATGCCATGGCAGGATGTGGCGGTGGTGGCATGCCACTAGACCGAGTCCTATGGTGTCACACACTGGTGCTTTAATTAATTACCGAACACCATGTGGACAATCAGGGAAATCCGACCTCACCACGAATAAGAAGCGACCTACTCAAGGCTTGCAGAGTGTTCTCTTTCTGTTTCCATGATGTTTCTCTCACTAAGAGCTCAGGGATTGAGCCTGCTGTCGTTGGGCAATTATTAGTAGCGCGTCGGCCCAGGCATTTCTAGGCTTGAAGCCGCCAACCGTAAAGCCTTTGGCGCCGTCGGACCCATACGCCGCACGATACGACGATGGGTTGTTTAGGCCGGTCGAGCACCTGAGCACCCTCTCGGTCGACAGCTTCATTGCCCTCAGTCATCCAGTGTTCCCCCATTACAGCGTCAGGATCAAGAAATCGAACTTCTGTGATGGAACGGTCAAGTCAGTTCTCGGGTCTAGCTGTCCTTCGTTGCTTTATTCACACGCGCATGTTCCAGTGCTTACACAGGATATATCGACATCCAGGCTAGACACCTGTTCTTCTACTTCTTCGAGAGTCGCAATGATCCTGCCACGGATGACGTCATTTTCTGGACCAACGGAGGTTCGTCCAGATGGGCGCTCGGAAGGCTCATGACAATACTCATGACTCTCACAGGTCCTGGCGGATCTTCTAGTTTGGGTCTCTTCATGGAGCTTGGTCCATGCAGAGCTCTGACCGAGAATGGTACTACCTATCACCCCGAATCGTGGAACACCAATGCGAACATTTTCTTCATTGATCAGCCCATTGGTGTCGGCTTCTCATATGCCGACTACGGCGAGAGTGTTGTAGGTGATATCGCCAGTTACATGTCGCATGTGCCTCACGTGCTGGCAGAGCACGACCGAAGAAGCTGCGAAAGACGTCGCCGCATTTGTGGCTATTTTCTTCGAGAACTTCAGCCAGTTCAAGGGCCGACCTTTCCATATGGCCGGCCAATCATATGGTGTAAGCCCTCTCACTTGGTCTTCCAGTTGCCTAGAAACCGAAACGAATTTCTTGTAGGGTCGTTATCTCCCTGTTTTCGCAGCGGAAGTTTACGACCAGAATGCTAAAGTGGTGGAGGCAGGTTTGACACCTATCAATCTGCAATCGGTTATGATTGGTGAGTCGTACTATCGCGAATTCCTTCCTCGTGATTGACCACACTCGAGAATAGGCGATGGTATGACCGACTACTATACGATGACACCCTCGTACATCGACATGCAGTGCACTGCCGCCTCTGTCTTCCCGATTGCGAGCATCAGGTAAGTCCATTTTTCTTGACTCGTCCACTGTGAGCTCAACTGCCATAAGCTCATGTTTGCGCATGAAGCAAGCGGTGAGGCTGCTTTGGATGCATGAACCCATTGTGACTTGCTAAGGTTTTGTATAGCTGCCTAGATGCCAAAAATGGACCCTAGAGTCATGTATCGACCAGTATGACGCAATGAACTGTGGTGCAGCCCGTGATTTCTGTGACAAGGAACTCCTGGAGCCATTCTTTGAGACGGGTAAGTTCAGTCTGCGTCCCGAAAACGCAGATGGTATTCGACCTGCATTTCTAAGGGATGAACCCATATGATATCAGCAAGAAATGCGAGGATCTTGACAGCCTGTGTTACCCTGTTACAAAGTCAGTCTCTGACGTTGGGACCCTTCTGTCTGGATTAACAGGTGTACTTCAGACACATCAGGAATTACCTCGACCGCCCCTCCACTCGTACCTTGCTCGGTGTCGACCCTTCTATAACCTCAAACTTCACCTTGGACAGCGAGAAGATCGGCATTGCCTTCCACAATGCCCAAGACATGTACCACCAGACCTATTCTCACATCTCTGAACTCCTGGAACGCGGCGTACGCGTGCTTATCTACGTCGGAACGTACGACCTGGGCTGTAACTGGATCGGCAATGAGCGTTGGACGCTCCAGATGCCGTGGACTGGACAAGAGGCGTCTCTGAGCCAGCCTCTGAGGGAGTGGGAGGTCGATGGACACGTCGCGGGTAAGGTGAGGAGTGCTGTGTTAAGGAATAGTTGAGCGTTGACTGAGTCTTGGTGCACAGATAACGGCAGCCTGGACAAGGTGATAATCGATGGAAGCGTCCATCGATCCTTGTCCAGTATATATATAATGTAACTAGTATACATATACAACACATATATACGTACGATACAGATAAGACTGATCGCGATCTACAGGAGACCAGGTGGACGCTATATTACACATGCTGGTGGGTTGACGTTTGCTACGATTGATGGAGCTGGACATATGGTGGGTACCGAGGACCACAGTTTGTCCTTAGCATGGTACTTACAAGAGGATGATAGGTTCCCTATGACAAGCCAAAGGAGGCTCTGGCACTCGTACAAAGGTGGTTGGCCAAGACAGAGCTCTAATCCATACAGTGGTAATATGCGGTTGGGGTAGCTAAGTGATCCTCGGAAGAAGGTACGGAAATACAACCTGGAATGTGAGCTTAAGCCCTGCGGACTCGGTCAGGAGGTGTTCATGCAGTGCCTTAAACGTATTGGGCGAGCATCGGAGTGTTCGATTGACAGGACTATGTCAGGTGCCGTTGAAGGCTGAGAATACTGACGTGACGTCAGAGATCGAGTCACACCATGAGTGCTCAGTCAGCTAGTCAATCACAGTAAAGGTCCATGCGTTGTCGCTGAAACATTGGTGCTATTAACTTGTTCTTCTCTCCTGGTCTCATTCGTCGTTGCTCCGCTCCAGAGAGAGGACTGCGGGTGTGGAGGGCGGATTGGAAGAAGATCCTGTGGTGGCTTGGCTTTATTTGCGATAGCTATGGGGGTTTGATTATCACCCTGCTGATCATGCAGGATCAACTGAGTCTGGAACTTCATAACCTGAAGAAATGTAGATAGGCGTTTTATTCGCGGTACAAATACAGCGGGTATAGCAGCTCAGGAGGGCAGGAGAGACTTAGGGGTTGGAGTAAAAAACGTAGCGACAAACGAACGAGCAAGCAGGAAAGTAGACGATGAAGCCCCTCGAGTCAACTAGCGGTTGTACATGTTCGACCATGCTCGCATTATTGAAGCAGACTTGCCGAGTGTAAATAGTATCTCAAACCCTTCTCAAACCTTCATTCTCGACCCAGCACGTAGTAGCCTCGCAGACGAACACTAATGAATACAGAATATGCATAAACACAACTGCTGCAGCTAGTAGCGGACGATACAGGAGTTGTGCTCATCCCGGCGTGTGCATTTCACAAGATGTGTACTATTTTCCCGTCACTCTATGGCCCCTGGTAACAGTTTCGTGAGTGTGCGACATATTGGAGAGAAAGGTCGATGACTTACCTCACTTGAAAGGACAATTCGAGAACTTCTCTTCGTCCCCAGAAAACATCTCCAACCACTTATCAAGTACACCTACGAATTCACGATGCTTGACTTGCGTCCGACGCGCGAGCAGCAAGGTAGCTGATCTGCTCTCCGCAAACAACTTCCATGACCAGAGCAGAATGACCTGGATACTTCTGTGCAGACCAGTATCCCAGTTGTCCTTGAGACAATTTCTGACCTCGGCGCTGCGAATGAGTTCTTTGGGGCTGTCTGTGCTTGTAAGAGCAGAATTTTTCCTGTCGGCAATGACTGCGAATGCGCCACCTGCCCACATTGCATATGTGTCCGGCCACTTTGTGATGTGTGAGAGGCGCCCAGACCCAAGAACTTGGACAAACCCTCGACTGTCAGCAGCGCGCAGTTCGTCTTTGGGGAGCGGTCCTGCATAGGAGAAGAAGAAAAGGAGAAGGACATAAAGGAACGACTCCATATCATCGAAGTAAGTGTGCTTCCGGCCGAAGAGAACATTGAATGACATGTACGGAGTAGTACCCTTGATTTCAGATGAGCAGGAGACCAAGCTGAACTGCTGATTCAGATGTCACTCACCGTCCGCAGTGCCTTTAATGGCTCCGATCCATCCGGTTGGATGGGCGAGGAAGCCCTTAACACGGCATCAATGTCGGCTGGATCGCCGTCTTCGGTTGTCACTATCTCCGTGGCTGGCTCCTCAGGTTCTGGTAGTATGGCCATGTCGAAATCAATCAAGTAGCCCCTCTCCTCTCCAGGACGGCGTGCAAGGACGACATTGTTCTCGCTGATATCCCGGTGCAGAATTCCCGATTTGAGTAAGATATTCATGTCCTTGCGTGACGTTACGTGAGCATGAGCTAAAACCTTGCAGCGCGATAACGAAGCATACCCAGTATTGCACCTCGCAATCCTCTAACAAAGTCGTGTACGCCCCAGAAATATTTCACCGGCCGCTTTAGCTCAGAGAGGCTGACACTCAGCACCCGGTTTTCCACAAGGAATCCATGCAACTGGTCACCAAGGAAAGCTCTGAATTGTTCCAAGAGTGGTGCAATCATCGTTCTTCGTACTTGCTTTGAAGTTCCTGAACGACAATCAGCCCATGATTGCATATAAAATGTTAAATCAGACGTACTGCAATCGGAACAATCAGGTTGGGATGCGGCGGTTTCTCCTTTAATCGTTCCAATACATCGTCCTGCTCCTCCTCCCGCTGTAGATCCTGCCAGGATGTCTTCAAGGCCAAGCGCTTGCTGTCGTCGTCGAGATCTACCACGCAGAATACTACAGTACCCCGTCCGCGAATAGAACCGGCAGTGAACAATATCCCGATGCATTCGTGACCATACACTCTGATAGGGATAAACGCGATTCGCTCCACATTTCTTCACTTTCTTTGGCAGGTTTGGTTGGTCGTCGGCTCCATCGGCACCGTCGTCCACCTCGGAGTACTTCCTCTTGGAAGACGAGGATACGCCAGCGCTCGACCTCGAATGAGAGGGAACCGAAGCATCACTCGTATACGATGCTTGGCCCGAACTCAAGACCGCGCCTTCGCTGCTTGGTTCCACAGATAGGGATGCGGGTATGGAGGGAGGATTAGAAGAAGAGACTGTGGCATGGTTGTTGCGATAGCCATGTGTTTGGGAGGTTTTGGGAGGGGGAGACCATTTCGAGATAATGCAAGACCGCTCTTCACGTCGAAGCTCTACGTCTGGGTTTTGTCCCAAGTCAATTCCTTCCGCCAATGCTAGGCCCAGCAGAATTCGAATGAACTCGATGCAACCGCGCCCGTCGGATAGGACCAATTCGAGGCGCTCCGTCCCACTGCCGTCCCCACCATCAGCAAATCCTCGAGCCCATTTTTTTTACTTAAAGTTCATTTTCATAAGCATTAATGTGACAAAATGCAATTTTTAATGCCCACTTGTACCCATGAGAATAAGGCCACGCATATTACGATCCTGAGTTTCCATGGCTTACAGCACATGGACACTCATTAACATCATTGACGTGCCATTAAACAGATCAGGGTAAATGCAAATAATGGTATCTTAAAAGCATTGCGCTACCAATTAATGAACATAAATTGCGTGACAATGAGAGGTCAATGGTACATCAAAGGAGTGACTATTTGGAGGGGAGGACAGGGATGGGAATAATGGCATGACGGGTCCACTTTCGAGATGGCAGGGTCGTTTTTGGGTCCATTTTCGACATGCCGGGTCTGCTGTACAGACGGCAGGGTCATGTTTGAGATGACAGTATTTGTTTCGAGGTGGTGGGTCCATTTTCGACACGTCAGGTCTGCCTTTGAGAACAGCGGGACGATTTTTGATGGACGAGCGGATGGGGCCGAAGACAAGCGGGTGGGGCCAAAGACAAGCGGGTGGGGCCAAAGACAAGCGGGTGGGGCCAAAGACAAGCGGGTGAGGCCAGAAACGAGTGGGTGAGCTCAAAGACGAGCAGACGAGCTCACAAACAAGTAGGTGGGGCCATAAATGAGCGGATGGGCTCAAAGACAAGCCAGCGGTCGAAAAAGAGAGGGTGAGGCCAGAAACGACGGGACCATAAACGAGTGGGTGGGTTCAAAGACAAGGAGATGGGGCCAAAGGTGGATCTGAAATGAGCAGGTGGGGCTGAAAACAAGTGGATGCGGCTGAAAACGCACCAGTACAGCTAAAATGTGCAGGTAGGTGGCACTGAAAACGAGCGGGTGCGGCTGAGAATGAGCAGGTGCGGCTGAAAACGAGCGGGTCGGCTGAAAACGAATGGGTGTGGCTGAAAACGAGCGGGTGCGGCTGAAAACAAGCAGGTGTGGCTGAGAACGGGCGGGTGCGGCTGAGAACGGGCGGGTGCGGCTGAAAACGAGCGGGTGCGGCTGAGAACGAGCGGTGTGGCTGAAAACGAGCGGGTGCGGCTGAAAACACACGGGCACAGCTAAAATGTGTGGGTGGCACTGAATATAAGTCAGAGGGACTGAAAACGAGTGGACGCGGCTGAAACGCACGAGCACAGCCGAAAACACATGAGTGGGCCTGAATTAAGTGAATGGGGGCTGAATACGTGTAGGTGTAGCTGAAAATGAGGAAGTGACACTGAAAACAAGCGGGTGCGGCCAAATACGCACAGGTGGGGTCAAAAACCATGGGTTGGGGTGCAGCAGAAAATGCACGGGTGGGCCTGAAACAAGCAGGAGGACTGAAAGTGAGTGGGAGGGACTGAAAATGAGCAAGTGCGGCCGAAGACGCATTGACAGGGGCCTGAAATGAGTGAGTACAGCTGAAATTGAGTGGGAGGGACTGAAAACAAGCAGGTGCAGCTGAAAATGCACTGGTGGGCCTGAAACGAGTGAGCAGGGCTGAATACATGGGTGCAGATGAATACGAGTAGGTGGAACTGAATACGAGTAGGTGTGGCTGAAAGCGCACGGGTGCAGCTGAAAACGTGCCAGTGGAGTGAAGAACCATGGGTTGGACTGAATACGAGCAGGTGGGTGGTAGCTGCAAGAGTCATGGAGTTAGCTATTAAACAAAACAAAGAAAAAGAAAACCTATGGTCATGGTGTGTGTGTAGAATTATTGTCATTGTCGTTGTCGTTGCGTGTAGCGTGCCCGATGTGTGGTCGCTGCGGTGTAGTACGCTTACTAAGTTAATGCTTGAATGTTGAACACTGACGTGGCTAGTCACATCACATGACCTCGTATTTTGAAAATTTGACGAAGTTCATGCCATTAGCCAAAACACATACTACGCTGCGACTTGGCTACAACTGCCTCAAAGCAGACCCGACGCCTCAAATGTGGACCCAACATTAATGTGCCGAAAGTGGACCCAACAAGTCGAAAATGCCAGTGGACCCGCCACCTCAAGAGTCAAAATGGATCCTGTCGCCTCAAAAATGACCCCACCATCTCAACAGCAGACTCGGCGAGTTTAAAATGGACCTGTCACCTCAAAAACGACCCCGCCATCTCAAACGTGGAACCGACGTGTCGAAAATAGACCCGTCACCTCAACAACGACCCCACCATCTCATAGTGGACCCAGCATGTCGAAAATAGATCCGTCATCTCGAAAACAACCCCGTCGCCTCGGAGAGCGGGCATTCCGTGTTTTAGCCTTCCTAGTACTGTATTATGAACTTAGAGAATCTGTTGAAAGAGAACCACCATGGCAATCCTATTGTCACTCATTAATCTCATTAGTCTCATTGTACAACTTGCTGGGATTTTGTATGGAAGTTACCATGTTGTTTAAGTGAGATAATTGGAATAATGGACTTTGAGTTTTGCTGATGACGCACGAGAGACATCCTGTCGTTCGTCATCGTCATCGCCAGTACGAAGTGCACCCAAGGCTGCGCACGCCTCATGCCTCTGGCATAGCGATGCACCTGTTTCAGCCCTAGCCTGAACTCCTTGTTCTTCGATTCCCCGACTGCACGCAGCGCAGTGAAGTTTACGTATTTCTCGTCGACGGTCTTCATATCTGACGAGAACGCCTCGATAGGCAAGACCAAGAAGTCGGGCCGCATGTCCTCCCCGTCCGCTTCATATGCCAACGGAACGGCATGATGCTTGTCCTCTGGAGCGGCGAAGCGGTTTCGCACTGTGGACTTCGCGTCACCGAGCTGGGGTTCCGCGATTCTTCGTGCACTGTCGGTGATTTTGTTGAGGAAGTTGACGAGGGCATCTTCGCCGAGGGGCGCTTTGGGAAAGTCTTTCCAGCGCCAAAAATGCGGCTGCACTTTAGAGGCCTTTCCCGCTTTCTCCCCCGTATCCGCCTGAGCTGGCGGGGTCTTGGCTAGGCCAGCGTCAGAATGCGAGCGGATGCAACCATAGACTTTGGCAGCCTTGAAGGCAGCGTCAAGTGCCCTCTGCACGGCCTCCGACTTTTTGTCCAAGACCGTGGCGGACGCGCCGACAGAAGGTTTGCCCTCGCAAACCTCCACGGTACCTTCAGCGACGAATTTCTTCAGAATATCCCTTGCCATGTCAGTTGGCACCAAATGCCCAAACATGTGATCTGCCAGGTCATCTGCGATGAAGCGAGCATCCGCAAGTTCACGTTGAATGGTGGCGTCAACCGGTGCGCGCGTGTGAGGTTGGCCGGGATGATGATTTGAGGCGCTTTGTTTGGCAGGAGATGGGTGATTTTTGGTCCGGATGCTACTAGGCTCGTTTTCATACGCACACAATCTGATAACGTCCATGTTTCGCTTGCACTGTGAATCAGGTTAGTGGCGTGAAAACAACACCAGTGCACAACGGACGCACGACAGTTTTAACGACTCTTCCACGGGCTGTTTCGCCAGTGGCAGGGATGGCCTTCGTGGCGGCAGATGTCACTGTAACCATTATTGCGATGGGGATGCCAGTGCAGTACCAAAGTGTGGCGGGGTGAGCGGATGAAGGGTGAGAGCAATATGAGTTTCACCTCACCTCAAGACACGCCGCCTTTTAAACAAATCCGACGCGTTGTGGACCTTGATCTGTTGGGAACTGATTGACCACGATGGGAAGACAACAATGGCAGAAATGGTGTGGAATCTTACCACCAGTGACAAGTTTGATAGATGTGGCATGCAAACGCAGGGTGTTGTTGTGTTGTTCCGAGTCCGAAGTCGGCACGTGTTCTAATCACACGGAAGCAATGTCCACTCAGCGCCCACACGACTTGACCAAATTTCGATGCAACCACTTCCAAGGAATTATTCAAGAATTATCAGATCGTTTCATGACTAGGAATATAATATGAGTCGAGTGACATGATTCCAACGATCGATGTCTATGATATCGCTCGCGGTCGGCGGGCAATCGAGAGCCAGATCGATCAACATAACCTTGGTGCTAACACGTTCCAAACAACTTGAAACCACATATTTCCCCTACATATGGGCTCTACATAAGTTATCTGCTCTGCATCCTCACTAGGCCTCACTTTTCAGCAGTGTGGCTCGCTATCGACAACCTCACTGTCATGTGACTGAAGTTACTGTTAGACAGGGCGTAGCGCTATAATTAACTTCAATTACCACCACATACTACATGCAGGAGAGTCGCAGCAATCACACGAGAATAAGAAGCTTGTAAGTAGGAGCCCACGCGCTCGTAGAGCATCACCCCAGTCCTTGTTGTCTTTTCGCACTGGCCATGTTTCTCTCTCTAAGAGCTCAGGGACTGAGCCTGCTATCGTTGGCGATTGTTAGTAGCGCGTCGACCCAGGCATTTCTAGGCTCGAAGCAGCCAACCACCGTGACAAAGCCTTTCGCGTCGTCGAACCCATACGCTGCACGATACGACGATGGGTTATTCACCCCAGTCGAGCACCTGAGCACCCTCTCGGTCGACGCCTTCACCGCCCTCAGTCACCCAGTGTTCCCAAATTACAGCGTCAGGATCAAGAAATCGGACTTCTGTGATGGAACAGTCAAGTCAGTCCTCGGCTCTAGTTCTAGCCGTCCTTCGTTGCTTCATTCACACGCGTATATGATGTTCCAGTGCTTACACAGGATATATCGACATCCAGGCGAGACACCTGTTCTTCTACTTCTTCGAGAGCCGCAATGATCCTGCCACGGATGATGTGATTTTCTGGACCAACGGAGGTATCTTGAGATGACTGCTCGGAAGGCTCGTGACCAGTATTCATGGATTCTCACAGGCCCTGGCTGCTCTTCTAGCTTGGGTCTCTTCATGGAGCTTGGTCCATGCAGAGCTCTGACCGAGAATGGTACTACCTATCACCCCGAATCGTGGAACACCAATGCGAACCTCTTCTTCATCGATCAACCCATTGGCGTCGGCTTCTCATACGCTGACTACGGCGAGACGGTGGTGGGTAACGTATGTACTCAGTAACATAGTGCATGTCCCTCACGTCCTGGCAGAGCACGACCGAAGAGGCTGCGAAAGACATCGCCGCATTCGTGGCTATTTTCTTCGAGAACTTCAGTCAGTTCAAGGGCCGACCTTTCCATATGGCCGGCGAATCATACGGTGTGAGCCCCCTCACTCGCCTTTCAGTTGCCTAGAAACCAAAACGAATCTCCCGTAGGGTCGTTATCTCCCTGTTTTCGCAGCGGAAGTTTACGACCAGAATGCCAAGTTGGTCGAGGCAGGTTTGACGCCTATCAATTTGCAATCAGTTATGATTGGTGGGTCCGGATTTTGAAGCTCTCCATCATGTTTTTGACTACAGCTCGTGAACAGGTAATGGTATGACCGACTACAACACAATGATACCCTCGTACATCGACATGCAGTGCACTGCCGCCTCTGTGTTCCCGATTTCCAGCATTGGGTAAGTCGATTTTCCGTCACTGGTCGACTGCGAGCTGAGCTGGCACAAGCACGTGTGTGCGCATGAAGCAAGCTGTAAGAATGTTTTGAGGCATGGACGTCTCACTTGCTGAAACTAGGTATAGCTGCCTAGATGTCAGAAATGGACCCTAGAGTCGTGCATCAACCAGTACGACACAATGAGCTGTGGTGCAGCCCGTGATTTCTGCAACCAGGAACTCCAGCGACCGTTCTCTCAGACTGGTGGGTCCAACTGAAATCCAAGCTACCTGTATTGTGTTTCACCTGCATCTATAAGGCATGAACCCCTACGATATCAGCAAGAAGTGCGAGGGAGATCCCGACAGCCTGTGCTACCCCGTTACAAAGTAAGCCTATGACTTCGAGACACCCTATCCGTGTTAACAGATCTTCTCCAGACACATCAGGAACTACCTTCGACCGTCCCTCCACTCGCACTTTGCTCGGTGTAGACGCGTCTGTTACCACAAACTTCACCTCCTGCAGCCAAGACGTCGGCCGTGCCTTCCGCAACGCCCAAGACATGAACCACGAAACTTATACCCACATCGTCTGGACTCCTGGAACGCGGCGTACGTGCGCTTCATCTACATCGGAACGTATGATTGGATCTGTAACTGGGTCGGAAACGAGCGTTGGACGTTCCTTATGCCGTGGACTGGACAGGAGGCGTTTGTGAGCCAGCCTCTGAGGGAGTGGGAGGTTGATGGACACGTCGCGGGTAAGGTGAGGAGTGCTGGTGGGTTGACGTTTGCCACGATCGATGGAGCTGGACATATGGTGAGCGTCGACGGACTGCGAGGACTCTTAACATGGTGCTGAAGAGACGATGCTAGGTTCCCTATGACAAGCCTAAGGAGGCTCTGGCACTCGTACAGAGGTGGTTGGCGAAGACAGACCTCTAAGGTCATACCCATGGGATGTAGAGTGCGTTTGAGCTATAAAAATTTGTAAGCTATGCAGTATCAGTCAGGAGGGTGTTGCGTTATTGCTTCGAGCCTATGTGCACCCGCACGCTTGCATCGTTGCCGGCTGATGAATGCTCAGAGGTACTTCTCGAGCTGTGTTTCGGAAGTATATCGAGTAAGTAAGTAGTGGAACGCACTAAATGCAACATTACTCGACGCCCACTAGCGGACCCGTCTATAGCCCCTAAGATGCATGTAACTTGTCCTCGGCCCCGTCTGCTAACCTGGCGATCAGCGGAATCTATAGCACGATCAACAGGGTATAATGGCTCCTGGCTTCTGGCTCCTTCTGACGCCCACTGTCACTATCCACTCCCCATTCACGATCGCAAGATCATCCAATAAGAAACGGTTTTTGCAGTTGTCATCGAGGAAGCAATCATGATGCAATATGGTTGGCACAGTGTATGCTCAGTGCAGTCATCATCAGAGTTCGCGAACAATGTGCTGATAGATGGCCATCGATCGACAAAGTGCAGCCTGGAGCACCATCCAGCAGAAGCAGCTTGGGCTTCGAACAGTCGGCAGAATTGGCGCAGCGGAAGGTATAACAGCCAGAATCTCACATGACGGCACTAGCATGGGCGAAGGGTTTGTTTCACGGGCTACCGTGCAGGCCTGCGGGCACTGGGAAGCAGGAAATTGGCATCGGCACTTGGACCCGATCGGACTCTTCAGCAACGGGGATACAGTACAGCCTTCCACAGGGTCCCTTGGTTTCCTGCACCGGACATGTCGTAAAGCCCTAGAATTTTCGCAGGAACCCTGTATTCCTTTCCTCATGAGGTGCAGAGGCTTACCAGGAGAAAAGCATGTCGCCACGAAAGCGCAGAAGGTTCGTGTTGCGAAGCTAAGGCGTAACGAAGCGAAATCGACCGGTAGTTGCGGATCATGACCACGTGTCGGCCTAGGGCAGAGGGTAACGCGAGAGGCAGGATGTGGGCACCCTTGAAAGGCGTGTTGTGCGATCTCTAGATCACAGATAAGCTACACGGAGAGTAGAAGATGAGATCCTCACTGCATCTTCGAAAGGCCGAGTTGCCCAACCTGGATGTGTTCTGAAAGTGGGTATGACGAACTGGGTTTCGTGTTCCTTCGCAATGTAGATGCTGGGAATGCCTTGCGGAAGATGGACGCCCGTTGCGTCTGTCCCGGAAAGTGTAAGTGTGAGCCCGAGCCCGCTTTAACTACCCCTCGTTATCGGCAATCAGGCTGGAGGTCGTGTGACCTTGGTATCCAGCCAAGAGACAAAGAGATCTTCCGGACTTGGGCCGGTCCTACTACTAACGCAACGTTACCTATCGGCTGTAATCCTGTAAGCGGTGGGGGTGGAGAGTCTCCGAGTCGTATTTGGAGTTCGGGTCGGCCTTGAAGGGAGCTTCATTTTCCAGCTGAGGAATGGCTGGCTCCACTGATGCGGCTGGCTGTCATGTCACTGATCTAAGCGATAAGGGACCCTCTGCAATAATACTAATACTGTACATACATACTTCCAAGTATGTCCGGCGTCTGTGAAGGTGTATATCTCCGAGTGACCCCGCCACGTGTATTCCCAGAGCCGCACCGGAACTACAGCACCCTAGTCTCTATAAAGGCCAAAGTAGTCTCTGTAAAGGCCAAGTTGTATCGTGTAAATTCGACTTGTTACATCAAAGCTAGTCGGTAAGTCTCCGTGTGCTCGAGTCGCCAGCGCTCTCCTTGACATATACTCCATCGAGTTGCTGACGTAACAACTCGCTGACATCGCCGCTTACATACATTTCAGACCCTCTCCATTGAAAGTGCCTGGCTTGGAATACTACATAGTAAAGTATAACCACAGACTCATCGTAGCTTTTAGTCCTACGGTTTCTTGGTTCCCCACCAAACTGAAACGACAACGTTGGCGTACAAAGTACCCAACTTCACGACGGCGACGTTACTTGTAATTACAGAACACCGAGACGTAGCTTGACGTCCTGCCATGTCGTTCCATCCAGTAAGCACTCACCATCCTCACCATCGCATCCACTCACTGCTCCCATTTACCAATGTAGCTAAGCCTGACAATTCCCCACATCGCGTATGCATGTCTAGGTGGTTTCGTGGTACTGGTACGTTCATTCGTCCTCTAATTTCCACCCCCAATGACCTCTTCGTGATTCTGCAGTTTGGCATGTTTTCCCTCTTCATACGTGAAAAGGTGAGGGAGTGACCCTTACCAGTTTCACATTGGCGCTTACAACCATTGTAGCTGTACATAGGAGAGGCTTGCTGGGCATTCCTCTTCGGCGTCATCATTGGTACGCATGCTTCTATCCGACATTCTTCCTTGCCAAGATTACCTTAACCTCCTAACCCAGGTCCCTACGGTGCCGGAGTATTCGATCCTCGTAGTTGGGCCAATAACAACGAGCAAGTCTCGAACGCTATTACTTTGGAGGTTACCCGCGTCGTGCTTGCTATCGGCGTCTTTGCCATCGGAGTCGAGCTTCCAAAGGCATATGTCGCTCGTCATTGGAAGAGTCTCTTCTTTCTTCTTGTTCCAGTGATGACTTGGGTACGTGGTGTGTCTCCGTGGACCAGTGGATATCACATGCTGAACCTACAATTAACAGGGGTGGTTCGTTTCCGCAGGGTTCATTTACGCGTTCATTCCAGGCCTTAATTTCCTGTCCAGCCTCGCTGTCGCAGCGTGTTTAACACCCACGGACCCAATCCTCGCTGCGGCTGTCGTGGGTGGCAAGTACGCTGATAAGCATGTGCCCGCACATATCCGCCACTTGCTGTCCGCAGAATGTGGATGCAACGACGGGGCAGCCTACCCTTTCCTGTTCTTAGCGCTCTATCTTATCTTGGATACCACACCAGCCAGCGCCATGGAACACTGGTTTTTATATCTATGGCTTTGTGAGTGCTCCGCTAATACATCCTCACAACATACTGACACACCACTTCAGACGAAATCGTTCTGAGCGTAGTCTTCGGGTCAACCCTTGGCTTTGCATTCCGACATCTCATGAAGTTTTGCGAGCGTAATGACCTAATCGATCGTCAATCTTACGTTGCGCAATACGTCTCCCTTGCGTTCCTTACCATCGGCATCATGACGATGGTCGGCTCCGATGACCTTCTTGCGGCGTTTTGTTGCGGCACGGCATTTGCCTGGGACGGTTTCTTCAACCGACAGACGGAGGAAGCGGTGTTCAGTTCGGTCATTGACTTGCTCTTCAACGTTGCTTCATTTGTGTACGTGGGCGCATGGATGCCTTTCGAAAGCTTCAGCAACGAGACCTTGACGCTGAGCGTCCGGCGGCTAATCGCCATCGCGATTCTCATCTTGATTTTTAAGCGACTCCCTATCATGATTGCCCTGTACAAATTCATACCCGACGTGAAGACATTCCGCGAGGCTCTCTTCAGTGGTCATTTTGGTCCCATCGGTATCGGTGAGTCAAGCGCACAACCCGCCATCACATCACCTGGGTTGAGTACTGACCTGTCTCTTGCGGCACCTATAGGGGCTATCTACATCGCTACCTTCGCAGTTGGATATCTCCCAACGGCCTCGAACCCTCCTGCCAACCAAGCAGAGTTCGTCGCAGCTACCATCCAGCCCATCGTCGCGTTCATCGTCCTCTGCAGTGTCGCAATACACGGATTATCGATTCCGTTCTTCTCTCTCGGACGGCGTGTTCATTCCGTATCGTCACGTACGTGGTCGCGGCATGCTGCTCCTGATTGGGCCACGCAAATGCGGCACATTACGCGTGGAGAAGATGTCGTTATCAATCGGGATCCTGATGCCAGCGCAATGGAGAAGGGAGAAGGCGGACTTACCGAGGAAGAGAAATCGATCATGGACAGCAAGCTGGCAAGTATCGCTGGCAGTTCGACACCCTCTCCGCAAAGGGAAGATAGCGGTAACTCTGACACGAGAACCGATGCTACCCTGAGAGATGAAGAGGCTATGAAGGAGGAAAGCCCTCCTGATGGCTCGGAAACAATCCTCGAATGGAGGGAAGGTCCTCATAAGGTTATCGAGAGGCGGGCAGGACCAGGAGAAGAGGTGAGCAGCTCGAGTTGTTGACCTGTTATATTGCTGACTTCGATATCAGGTTAACGTCGAGATTATTCGCAACGCTTTTGAACCAACGAAAAAGGATAGCTCCGTCCATCTCAAAGCAGCAGCAGGCACTGCGATACGAACATCGCGTGACTACCTTCAGCAATTCCGTCATGCCGCAGAACAGGTCCAGAAGCGTGCAGAGCAGGCCGGAGAGACCATTGAACACGATTTGCAGGTCGCTGGAGCCAGGGCGCGCGAAGTCGTATCTGCCACGAGGGCGTCTACTGGTGACAATTTTGATAGATCGACAGAAGGCGAGCCCGGTTACGAGGATGACTGGGCATCTGACCTGAGCGGAGACGATGTCAGTGTAAAACCTTCTGGGGACCGGAGGAAGCGTCCAAGGCAGGGAAAGGGGAAAGCAGTGCCCAAACAGATTGGCGTTGGGCTGAGCAGAAAAGGTCGCCGGCGATCGTCCATGAGCGAGCAGAGCTCACTCTCAGCCCACACTCGACCCTCACTTGTGGATCAATCGCAGTTGCAGTCACCACCACCCTCCGGGGGGGATGTTCAGGATCCAAGCGATGTACCAGAGGCCACCGATTGGCGCGGTCGCAGTTCGCCCCCCGAACGCCAGGGCAGTGACCTCTCAGCTCCCCAATCGATCAAACATCGCCGCCTAGAATCCCTCCGCCTCCATCGACATTCTCGGGACGAATCACCATCCCGTTCCGTCCGCTTCGCTGACGAAGAAAGATCTGGCATGAGCACCCAGCGCAACAGCATGTTACAAAATGAGCCTTGGTTTGCCAGCAACCAAGTTGGTGACTCTCCTGTAGACGAGGATGAGGGGTCTATGAAAGAAAGAGTCACCTCCGAGCTGCCTCCGCCGAAGCGGTGATTTGTATTCTTTGGAAGGGTTTTGCTCACCTCATCATCATCATTTCGTCCCCCATCCCTCACAATAATGGTCGTGTTTTTCCTGGGTTTATTGATACCAATCCATGCCGTTCCACAAACTCATTTTCAGGTGCCGCCTTGTATCGCATTATTCGCATAGCATTGGTTTGGGCTCGATCTCTTGTAGTCATATCTTATCGTGCATCTACATTATACCATTCCGATGTTGCATTTATGTGAGTTTGCAAAGTAAGAAGAGAGGTGAACGACAGGACCTTTGCGGGCACACTACGCAGTCTGCTGATGCGATCTCAAATGGAAGGCGGATAGACGCGAACCCGTGTGTGTGGCAACCATACCTTAGCCATGCGCCCTCGGCCTTGTATTCGGGGATATTTGTTTTTATGATAGGAGGGTCATGATCGGGGGGCCGTTGGGGTGATATATGGACGGTGACCACTTGCCTGCGTTGATGGTATGGAAACAGTGCTGCAACGGTGCCAGCGCGTCGAACAAATTCTATACGAGGAACCAGGGTTACAAGGAGTGGGCCACTGCCTTCAAGTTGTCCGCGGTGCTGCAGGTCGTTCATATCATCTACGATCGTGCCAGTGAGTGCCAGTAAGCAAGCAACCGCGCTTGCTGGGTGTGGTGATGACAGCTCCATACATGTCCTGCATGTGATGGCGTGAATGGCATTTTGTTATCGCCTGTGGGGAGGAACTTGACTCACAAAGCAATGTTGCCAACGTTGATCTTGCCACGTTGACGAATACCGAAGAACGCTGGGTTGCTCAAGCAGCTGGTCGGTTTTCGGCAGTGAGGTTCAGTGATCCAAGTTAGCCCGGAAAACCCGCATGGACCCACCTTGATAGTGGTGCGTAGGACGGCTCTTTGGTTGCCCGTAAAGTACGCTAATATCTTGTTCCTTGTTCATTGAATCGCACTTGCTTCGTGGGGAGTAATAGAGAGAGAGTATGTATTCGAATTGCAAGCCAATACACCCTTCTCGAAAGAGATAATATTCACTGAAGCAATGTCGGAGAGTTAGTACACTGGTTAGGAAAACACACTGGTTAGCTTATCGCTTGCCAATAAACCAAGGAAATCTGGCTATGTGATTTATCTGTTCCAAAGTAAATTTCTTACGACTCGGGATTTAAAAAAAAAGACAAACTTACGAAGCTCCTAAAGACACTGCAAAATCATATCTAAACGGATGAGACGAGGGCAGCCCACGCCAACGAACTCCGAGTTATCAACAAGGAGATAATGCACGGTATTTGGGTGGCCCCCAGTTCGATCGTCAGCTCGAAGAGATGGGTATCTGTGTTGGTTCAGAAGCCATATGATTGTTGAAAATCGAGTGTGATTGGGGGGAACTTGCGCTCACCCTCCAGTGACTCCAGCCTTGAAAGGGACGATTCGAGTTCGAACAAGAGAGCGCCGGAAGCAAGTTCAATACGTTGATGCTTCCATATGCCCAAACAGATCCGCTAGTTCAAAAGCAGAACTAGTCTTCCCTGGACAGACTGTAGTGGCGAAGGAAGGTGGGTCGTTCCTTCTAGGGCAGACTTGGGGACGTACTGGAAGACACTCACTGGTACTATTACTCACTACTCATCATTGAAAGTAGTATGGTGGTGTTCACCCAAACGGCAGCGAACAGCATAATACGCTCACTCCCACGCTACACTGACCACACCAGGGGCAATTCGACCGCAACTTATTATTATTAATCAACATCCGACTGATCTGGATTCTACAGCACTCGCGGCTAAGTTACAATATACATGTATCTTACATGCGTGTGGATGTGGATGGCGTCGCTCGATCCCTACCCTCAGCTGACCAGCCAGGATTATTCACCTCAATACCTCCAACACCTCCTTCGTACACATTGTCAACCGTCAATTGCAAGGTCGGCGAGACGGTAATCGGTTCCATAGCCCACAACGCCACTGCGACAGTACTGGGGGATAATTAGCGCCGGGACCGGACGAAAAAAAGCAGATGATTTTAGCATACTTGCACCATTATAATTCAAAATCCCTTCGTGTACTGGGAACTTATACTGGGGCCTACAGAACAGATCCATGAATGCATCTCCTAAGCCTCGACGTCTGAGCGAACTTACCCGAGGTTTGCTACTCTCTTGCCCATCATCCACCCGTTGACGTAGAGCTGCGCGCGGTATGGTTGGGACCATTGATCGAAGTTAAATGATATGGGAATATCATATCCTTCCGGGATGTTGAGGTCAAATGTGGTCACGAAGAATCCCACTCCGGCAGCAGCATTAGGAAGACCTTCGGAAATGTCTCTTGATACCCAGGATGAAGTATCATACCCTGGAAGATGCCAGCCCATACGCTCGCCGTACAGACCACCTTCATTAAGAACGCCTCTAACTCTTGTCTGGGTAGCTATTCAGGAGTGTCAGAGGATGGCTGAGACACGTGGAACACGGAACAAACTTTGTGTAGCCTCCAACCTTGCCTTGCACTTTCCATTCGCCGAAGTCACCGGTATTGAGCATGAATCCACGGACTCCACGAGGCGACTTCTCCTCGTCAATCACCGCTTGAGACCGCTGTCAGCCAGCATTCCAAGTCAGCACTATAGCAGTATCCTTACGTCCAGACTGGTTCAACCCCATGTTGTCCTAATCACCAATGTCAACACCTTGTTCGGAAGCTTTCTCACTGATTTGACTCGCCTGAAGGATAGTGATAACATTGTCCTGATTATACAACAAGGAGCCAATCGGGAAGTAAAACTTGTCGTCGGTTTCTTCCAAGATATTTCTGTTGTTCGTCGAACTATATCTTGGTGAGGTGGCCGCACCACTCTGATAGACGCAGTGGTAACTTACTTTCCGTAAGATGTATTCAAGAAGACGTTATTCACCCAGACACTCGCGGCGAATGCTGGTGTTAGTGAGAACGGGATAGGTGCTATATTCTGCCAAGAGAGTGGGAGACAAACCTTCACCGCCGTTGATGGAAAGGTTGACGGACTTCGTATCCTCGGTGGCGTTGAAGTGCCCCCGCCAGAGGACGGTGTTTTCACAACTGTTGCAGTGCTAAGCTCAGGCGGTACAACTCGTTAGGAGTACGGGAGCGGAACTACTCACAACTCATAATCACACCCATAAAGAACTCGACCATCACCATAGTGAGGCTTGAAGGGTATGTTGGTCGTCGTGTGGTTCGCAATTGTCCAGTCCGCATCTGAGAAGCTGGCTTGAACTTCCGGCAAGCTATCCGCATACTTCCAGCCGGTCAGCGGAGGTGCAACAATTCCCGATGCCAAGACCGAGGGCGATATTTGTGCAGAAAATAGACCCTGTGATATGAGAGTCGGAGCGGCAGCAACGTCCGAAGACGTCGGTATTCCATTCCAATGTTACCGCCCTCACAGTTTCCGGAGCGATCACGATCAACCTAACGCCCTCGTAAGAGGTCACCACGGAGGGCGAGCGTTGAACCGGAGATCGTGGCGTTGCGTACGAGGTAAGGGCCACCCACAAGTATTGACATATTGGTACCAAATTGCCAGTAATTTGCGAAATCACCTGATTCACTCGAAGGAATTTCCGGAGACCAGAAGGTACCGGCCGTGGCTGTGTCACTATAGAGAATCAACTGCTCGCTGGAGTCCCAGATAGTCACGAGGCCTTCTATGCCAGCGAGTAATGTTACGGTTGTGACACCGTCAGCCGAGGTACGATGAAATACTCGCACTCTGGGCCTGAAAGCGGGGTGTCCCTGTGAGCGCAAGAGCAGCCTCGTGCTCCTGACTGTGATCACCGTAGAGGAATAGGACATCCCTGCCACCGATCTGGCCCGCATAGAAGGACCTGAGCCGTCGAATAAAGGATCTTTGACGAACCAAAGGAGTAATCCGTAACAATGACTTTGGACTGTCGACCACTCAGAGTAATCGCCGAAGCAATTCTCGGGATCTGGAACGAACCACCTGACGTGGTGACGTTCAGCTTGAAGTTCGTCCTGGCCCTGCAACCCATTCAAACTGATTTAGTTGCTTCCCAACTAACGAGTTCCTGCTCACGTCAAGGTAGAATCATTTTGCCTCGCAATGTAGAACGACGTGCTGGTGTCAGGGTTGGTCAACAGAGTCACGAATGCAGAAGCATTTGTGACAGTGACAGCACCATCGGTACTGTTGCCGATGTGGTCTGTCTTGTAGAATTCGGGAGAGCTGCGCAAGAAAAGTCCTTCCCGCTTGAGCTCGGCATACTTCGCGGTTAGCTCTCGGTTCTCGGCAATCGCACTTCCGTAGTCATATGATGCTAGGGAGAACTTGTTAGACTATTTCGAGCGAATGTATCGTCGAAAACTCACTGTAAACACCCGGGAAAGGCAGGGCCACCCCATGATGTCCCTCTACAAGGTCATAGTGAGCGTTGGTCATGAGTGACAAACTGTTCATACCCATAGAGCATGTAGTAGTTAATGAGCTTTGCATTCGACGCCCAAAGGTCGAGATAAAAGACATTCTCGAAGTCAGTGCCAGTGAGTGCACGACATTTGTCATAACCTGAGAAAGTCCGTTAGATACCTAAGTGGTGCATAGTTGGGTATTCATACCCGGTGCGGTTGGGCCCCAGGCATCAAATGCGCCACCTTGGAACTAAGCCATGGTCACCATACGTCTCGGAAAGGAATCTGGACATACAACCAACTTCGGGGAAATATAATCGGTTTATTGAGAACGGTGCCTAGTGGACGAATCAGTGCTGTCGTATGCGATCAGCGGGATGGGGTTGTTGACGTACTCTCATGGTAACTATGGTAAGTGGTGACCACTGGATTCCAGACCGTGGGGTTGGAGCAATCAAACCGTTGCGGATATGAATCCAGACTGCGAATCAAAAATAAGTATTCTGGTTGCCCGGCGATGGTCACCCCATTACCCATAGACGTCCACGGCGCCCTGTACAATGGAGATCAGTAAGTAAGTGATGCTGAAAACGGAATTAGCCTACAGTGCCGTTGAGCCAATTGCTTTCCTCTCCAGGATCGTTTGCTGTCAACGGCACGACAATACTGGAATTATGGTAAACAGTCTCGAGCGCTGCGAAATACTCGGCATGCGTAACTGGAGATTGAGAGTATTCGTTGTCTATGGAAGACCGACATCAGGTGACGATCCCATCCGAAAAAACGAACTACGCTACATACCGATTTGGATTGCTGAAGACAGCTATGTCAGAACTCGTTCAAGGTAACGAAACGAGGTGAGCTCACCAATCACTGGTCCCCCTTGGCTGACTTGGTACTGGACAGTTTCCGTGACGACTCCCTGAATGTAGTCCTGCCACGCTGCCTCCCAGTCCGTGGCATTCGTCCTGAGCTCACCGGCAACTTCTGACGTCGCCCAGTGCGCGATCCTCCAGCAGTAGTCTCCGCGTTGATGTAGGGGCCTGCAAAGAGTCAGGTCGCGTCCATCTCCAGTAAGGACTGTGCTTACCAGGCCGAAGGACAACCCAAATTCCCGTCTGTTTCGCTGCTTCGTAGAGAGGTTCTAAAGCGCGATAGTCATTGAAATCGATTACTCCAGGTGAAGGATTGATCAGAGCCATATGAGTGTAGACACTAATGGCGTTGAATCCTGCGGCTTTTATCTTCTGAAGAATGTCGAGCCACAGGCCTGGCACTGGCAAGCGGAAAGTGTGAAACTCTCCAGAGCTGAGAAAACATGAGGTCCGATACGCATGATTGCGACGCCTGTTCATAGCTGCACATACTGTATGAAGACGCGCTGTCCTTTGATTACTAGACTGTACTTGTCCCACATAACATCCGTCGTACGTCCATTTCCAGTGAGGCTCGTGACTGTAGTAGATTCTACGTCTTGCGGTCCATAGACATCCATAGCATCGGAGAGGTATGAGGGCCAAACAATCGAGGGCTTGACATGTAATACTAGAACGCATATGACCCACAGGAGCGCGACAAGCAGCCATGACGATCCACGTCTCTTTCTCGCGACATTGGCGGCGCCGCCTAGAGGTAGTGTGTTCGTCCTCAGCCTTCGAGTACACTGCGCTACGCGTCGTCCCCTCCTTCACTCCAGGCTCACTTGCACCCGCCGAAAACAAGTTCAAGTTCATGATGCAGCACTCCACGTCTTCTGTCGCCTCCGACTGCCTGATGGTCACCCACAAGAAGTTGTGAAGCGCTGTAGAAGCCGATTCTCTTTCCGGCGGTTCGCCCACCGCAACTTGACGGCTCTGAGAAGACCGAGAGAAAGCGAATGCAAGGTTATTTTAGTGTCCTCATTAATATCTGCCACACACCTGCGTTTCCACTGCTAGGAGTCGCTTTGCCACGGAAGAGATCTGCTGTTACTGTGTCAAAATGATAGCGTCGAAAACTTTGCTTTTAGCTGCAAACGGTCTCTTGTCTAATTAGCTAGAGTCTGCACTGCGGTTAAACAAAAGTCAGGCAGCAGTTGAGAAGCAGTACACGCGTCATTTCGTCACCTGAACCCGCACGCGAGTAAGTTATGTATTGAATTTGGTAATAAGCGGAATCATGATGGCCATAGTCAATGGGTTCATCTTCACGTGTCATCCTGGTCGATGGAGAGTTACAAATGTATAAACAGTAATCTTACAGATATGACTTCCACAGATGAGCCTCTAAATGCAGTATATTCTACTCCAGGAAGAAATAACGTGGAGGCGCTACCCTGGAGACATACGAAAACTAGACAAGGAAACCATCCTGAGAATACCGGAGGATGATGAACTAGCGGCGTAGAAGATGGACAGGTCGATAACGAACGTGATTTCCTCCATATGATATTTACCACCCAATAGTATAATCTGGTTTCTGGAGTTTAGATGGGGTCAGAGCTCCAAACAACGGTACTTTTGTGTATTACCACTGAGTCTTGACTTGGCTTCTGAGCATGACAAGGACGCTATAATAGAATATGTGAATAAGGAGGACGGAGTGAGGAGGGCCATTTGCAAACCTTCTGCCATCCCACAGTGCTATCAGAATCCTCCTGGATTGTTGGCATCGGCACTTGTATTGGGAGGCCGATTGATCGAACTGCGCTCTCTCTGTCCGTGACCATCTGGAAGGACGTGCTTCTGGCATGCTCACGGTCGGTGCCACGACCCCTTATAATTTTACGCGTATTGAGTCTGCACAGTAGTGAGTGGCTTCTCGACGCTGCATAGAAGGCAGAGAACATCGTACGTTGCTAGGAATGATATCGCATACACTGACACGCGGATCAATCAGCATGCACCACCCTACACGAGGAATCTCCTTACATTTGCTCAAGACGAAATAGCAACCAACGAAGATGAGATTCCTCGGCATGAGATTATACTGAAGCCAGAGTACGGAATGCGTGAGTTGCCTATCCTCAAGTCGCAGGGAATACATACGATGACCATTGTGGCGAAGCTCATTGCACTATGGTGGAGGTATGAACGGGGCGAAAAACGACGCGGATCGAATGATAATATACCTTGTCAGGACACCCGTATTAATTGCATAAATGGTCAAGGTCCTAATCATGGAGTCGGCGCTGCGACGAACCGACTATTAGCGAACCTACGTCAAGCGCCGACAGAATGCAAACATACTGCGTAAAGCTCGACCGCATATTTTGAAGGTAGTAGCACAAAGAAATAGCGATGGCTATGTCATTGACCACACCAAGACCGAGCGAGATGCTTCCCAGAACCTGACGCAAGCAAGCTTTGAGTTTAAGATTCAGAGGGGATAGACGGTGGACAAACCCGAAGGTTTATAAGATCGGGTAGTGCAGGGAGCTCGAAACTGAAGCAACGGCATGCGCAGTCAGCCTGCTATTCGCGACATCGTAATTTAAAAAAAAAAAAGAGAAACTGCACCTTTTTACTGTAAAAGCTACACTTATGTGAACATCCAAGAGGGGCGACACAGTGTAGCAAGTAAAACTTACCTGCAGCGATACCTATAAAAGTAACCATAGGAACATGTTGTCAGGTTAGAAATGGGAATTAGAACCATGACAAAGGCGCCGAACCCATTTCTCCAAAGGTCAATACCATCTTCGTTAATAGAATCAATCATATGAACTAGTTCACATGGGACGCAGGACTTACAAGGAGGGTTGTGAGCCACCAGTTGCCATAGCTAACTGAAGAGGACAAATCAGTGTTCAAATTTCCCTGATCTTTTAATAATCAATCTTTACATCGCCAGACACGTAGTGAGAAGCAGCTAAGAGGGGCAACGCACACTCAGAAATCTTGGATGATCTCCGAAAACAATGAATACGTACAACTTGACCACAGTTCCAGTAGCTGCCTAGATAGCGAGCGAAGTTCTGAGACGAGTCAGTTCGGAGAAGGAGCGGTACTCACGCCTATAGTCATTTGCACCTAGGGAGCGGAAGCACAAGTCAATGAGCTTCGAAATTCAGAAATAACAGAAGTGTATGCGCACGATTATAGACCTAAGTACCGGTCAGTCTCTGAGGAATGGAGGACGAATCTACTAAACGCACCAAATGAGCTCGGAAAGAAGTGCCTCCACGTTCATGGAAATTTCTGAGTTGGATTTTAGATTAACAGCTAACGGATACCACATCGACTCACGTTATCGTATAATAGTACACAGAATGCCCCAGGAGAGCCTGATGAGCTGTCTCCATGATCCTGCGAAATAGTTAAATTGCCAGCTCGATGAGGACGGTCAGAGTTCCAAACCATAACAGTGCGACCTAAGAGATTGAGGATCAGACTTAACGTACGACACTACATGTGAACAAGAGACTCACAAGTGCTTTGTAGGTTATTTTATCCGACGGATACTGACGATAGTATGTGTACACCTGCATGGTGAGCATACCATACACCCTGCTGGATGATCAATACGACCACCCTGACTGCCGAACAGCTGTGCAAGACTCACACTGCGGAGACACCGAAGCCAACGAACAGAGCACCGAGCGTATTGTCAAAAGCGGGAAGGGAAGGGATCTGAACAGCCATGGCAGTGGTTCAATCGCTCGAAACCAAAAAACGAGTGGGTGGTGATAGAGATTGGGAGACTACACGAGGCCGGTCGAACGATCCGCTGCACGAGAGCCCTCTATTAATCGCGACCCTAAGAAGTTGACTCTACTACAAGCGAGTCGAACGCAAGAGTAATCGCTGTGTGGGGAGTGCTCCAGGAACGGTTCGGGCACAGTACTGCGAGTCAACTGCGAGAGGCTTTAGTAGTCGGGAATACGGTCATATGTTATGGCTTGCTCGAGTGGCAACGGCACATCCGAAATTGTGAAGTTCTTCCCTAGGCCCCACTGCGTGATCAGAAGGATCATCATTGGATCATCATCCATTTGGCAATAAGTTATGACAGTCCCACTAGATCTCACCATCGTGGCTTTGACAGCATTATTACGCCCGAGGTTACCCGTTCTGTATTGGTATTCCAGTATCATCAAGAAGATTTGGATTGTCTTCAATATCCAGATACCTACCTGAACACGAAATGAGCGCACCGGTGTTCTGCGGCCTGCCTAGTAGTATCAGCATTGGGTCCAGGAAAAGTCGGTGCTTGCGACCCTACTTCAGTGCCACAAATAGCGCTATAGAATCACATTCTTAGGAACGGTTAGTGTCATTTGAATTCCGAACTGCAGCCGTCATTGCAACAAACCCGCCATACATACATAGGTCAGCAAAACAAGTCTCGGTGAGAATACTGTACTCAAACTGTACTACAGTTAGATGTTCAAATTGGACGGTGACGTAAACAGAGTGATCCATCATCCTAGTAGGTGAGACTACACCAATGCGAGAGTGCCACAGAAATGCCATTGGAAGCGAGAACTTCTCTGGCGGTGGTAATTAGGCCTATAGGTTGGTCGGTGGCGTGGCACATGCAGGTTGGATACACGCAAGGGATATAGATAAGACGGAGGATAGGGACGTCACTGCTATCCGAAATGTACCACTGGCCAGCTAGCTGGTGACAACATCACTCTCAGATTGTGACACAGCACGAGTGGTAGTAGGTGGCTATGTATAACAATCCAAGTAACCATCATGTATGCACATCGCAAGCGCAAGTCGGGCGTTCATAAAGCACGTCACCTTGCACATATCAGCACCTCCCCCCCCGTAGCACACCAGAGTTTCAATACAGACTTTTTGCGACAATCGGGGACACGCAATTATCGATTATCTATAGCAAGTTAACATACGAAAGCACGACCACGATTGAGTATATGAATACACCATGTCAAAAGTTGAAACACTCCAACGTCTCAATCAACACTTTCCACGATCCCTGCAGCCCATGCGCGGTCGCCGCGGCTAACCACCTTCTGCGTGAAGAACTCTCCGAGCAAGTTATTTAACTGCCCAATCAACTTGGCGTCTTCTTCCTGCATAGGATCGAGCGATTCCGCCATATCGGAAGGCGGCGAGAGGGTTTGAAGGGCAGTCTATCGAACGGCGTTAACGGAGAGAAATCGATAAATAACTTCCGAGAGGTACCATGACTCCGTCAACGACTCCATCCACCCCCTCGCCTCCCAGAGTGGCACATTCCTCTCCTACAATGCGTGCGCCTCCACCCTCGAGTACACCTTTGCGCACTGCCTCTTTTCCAATACCGACAAGTCCACGGATCGCACCTTCCCGCGTGCCGAGCGGCTTCGGAGCGCCTCGTATTTCTGCACTTGGTGATCCATTTACGTGGGCGAGGGCTGATTCGAAACCGTTTACGGCTCCTGACCTAGGAGCAGGCTGGGGTGCTGAACCGCCCAAGAGCGCGACCAAGAGGGTCTTCATAATCCGTGGGGAAAGCGAGGGATATGTCGTCGAGTGTTGCGTTAATAAGCGGCCCAGCGTTTGTGCAGCCGCTGTGCGGAGGTGGGTCGCGTGAGATCGCGGCAGAGTGGAATGGAGCAAGATGGAGAGGATTGCAGGAAGAAGTTGGTGGAGCTAATAAGATGGAAACGCAATGAGAAAGATGTCATGACAGAAGAAGATGGAGACGCACATAAGGCTCAATAAATAGTGTCCCATTCTCGAGTATCGCACCTACAGCATCCAACAGAACTTCAAGCGTCTCACCGTCCTGTTCACCGGGCGTTGCTTCCCTGAGTACACTGACAACGCCTTCTCCAACCCATCGCACAAGGTAGGGCAAGAGGGCCTGCAAACCGGCGTCTGCACGGAGGCTTGCGAGTGCCGCGGTGCGCTTGGCCGAGTCAGATACAGAAGATGAGGGAGGAAGCAGCGAAGAGGCGAGTCTAGTGTAGTATAACTGGAGTTCTCTTGAAAGAACTTGCTTGACGAGCTGGGTTTGCTGATTCTGTTGACCGGCTTGCTGTTGCTGTCTACCTGGTGCAGGTGCACCGCCTGGCAGTGATGGTTTTCCATTCGTAGCGGTAGTTGCGGGACTGGGTTCTTCTCTCGGGACAGCTGGCGGATTCTCTGGTACAAGGGGTTGCACCCCTTCCACGGCAAGCCAATGTGCTGTCCAGTTCACCCCTCTAGGCACGGTGATCTTCTCCTCCCTTAGAACTTTATCGAAATCGATCTCTTCATCTTCCACGAAATATACGGCGCCAGCTGAGGCAAGATGCGGGAACGGAAGTGCGCGTCGAAATGTGAAGGGGGCGTGGGGGGTGTGGCCATACAGAGGCTCTATGTTTAGGGTTCGCAGAGCGAGATCGATGTCGGCGGTGGTGAGTGTCGTTCTGCGTGCATGCCGCATATAGCGAGAAGCTTCCTGGGTAGAATATAGTTGTCAGTTGCAATAGTGACAAGAAGTTGATAATAGAACGTGCCTCGACAACTTGATGTATTCTGTACTCTACGTCGCTAGCTAGGGAGGAAGCGACAGTGTCAGCAAGATTTGTGATTCCTAATGACTCTGCCACATCCTACAAATCAACTCAGTCAAAATCACGACAAGAGATTAGTAGCGTACCTTGACTGAGTCTGCCTTGTAAAGGCCTGTATGGTGTGTCTGGGCAGACTTGGACTTTGGTCCTGGTTTGCTCATAACGGTGAGCAATAGTTGCGGATCGCACCACAGGAGACGAGGATTTTAGGGCGTGCACGATGTCAGTGGAAGTTGAACGTTGAACGTTGAACGTCGAAGGTCGTGGTCAATAGCCAGGGAGTGACCTCGGCAAATTATTATCTGAACATCCGTCATCGTTACATCGATGCCACAGTTATTACTCCCCAGCTTCAACTTGAAGTTCATACATACATGTTAGTTGATTTTTCCATCCATGATTCTCCCACTGAGTCCTACATAATATTGTCCTTGCCAGTCCTCACCGGGCAGTTATAGCATCGCCAACTCCTTCTCGGGTCCTCTTCGGGGTACACTTGTTACCGCTTGTTTGGATTCCGCCAATGGGCGCCTCTCGAGTCTCGACCTGACTCGGACCAACAATGGATGCCGACGATCTCACTTTTGTCTACAAGACCGTTGACAACAAACCCATACTTTTAGATGTATATCTTCCTGACCCCAGTCCCGCCGCCGATACCAGAGATCTCAGACCCGCGATTCTCTACTTCCACGGCGGAGGGTTAACCGTAGGAAGTAGACAAAGCTGGTTTCCCTCCTGGCTGCAAAGTCAGTAGCAAGATAATTAACCTCACATTTCCTCATTGTCTCAGCGTGGTTTCGCATGATTACTGACTTGGATCCATCAAGAGCGGCTGTCTCGCCATGGGTGTATCTTCATCAGCGTCGACTACAGGCTCATACCCCCGTCTCACGGCCATGACATCGTAGACGACATTCGAGATGCATTTACGTTCGTTAGAAACACGCTGAATAGCCTGCTTGACCGTGAAGCGGCGGAGGCAGAAACTAATGGTACTCAGTGCTCCACCAGGCGATGTCGCGTGGATCCAGATGCAATTGGAGTGGCCGGCACCAGTGCGGGTGGGCTATGTGCATACTTAGCTGCCATACATATCTCACCAAAGCCAAGGGTGGTGTTAAGCATGTATGGGGTGGGCGGCGACGTCTTCGTTCGTCATCACGTCGCCTGACCTCTCTATCATTTGCTCATTGTTGCATCCGTTAGACTTCTCACTACCTCACGCCGAAACATGAACCTTTCTTTCGTGGCAGAGAGCTGCTGGACCCAACGGACTTTCTTACCTTCCTTCATCCAGGCAGCGCTGCCTTACACCCAGTTTCTGCCTCTGCGCTTGCCTACCACGGCCCCTCCTATCACATCCCTGGATATCCAAGCAACCCGCGCATGCTTCTCGCCAGGTTATACTTGCAACTTGGAACGTTCCTCGACTATTACACAGGTCAGCACGAGCCAAGTCTGAGCGCGAGTTTGCGCGAGGGCATGGCTTCGGACGGTGGTCTCGGAGACAAGCAAGCCATCTGTTCTCGCGTTCCCGTCAACCATCAGGATCTCTTCCCTCAGCTAAGGGTGACCTGCAACTGGCCTCCGACATGCATGGTACACGCAACCTCTGACACCGCTGTGCTCGTTCACGAGTCTCGGAACATGCTCAGGATGCTTCGCGAAAACGGAGTAGATGCAGAACTTCTGGAGGTAGAGGGCAAAGAACACTCGTTCGACTATGAACCGGGGGCTGAGGATCTCCACGGAGTCCTTTTTGACCATGTTGTGGAGTTTTTATTGAAGCACCTCGGCTCGTCGGGATCATCTGATATCAAAGGGTAGAATATGCTAGAAGTTGATGTTTACTTTGTGAGCACGGCTGTGCATATGTACGTCAATTCTACCCTAGGTAATACCGGTCTAAGAAGATAGCCGTTCCTTGAACTTCCTTCTCCACCACAACCACGCCGGCTTAGTGTCTGGGAGGCACGTGAAAGGTCCTGAATCATGATGAAACATGATTGATTGATCGTGCGCTTGATTAAGAGATGACCGTCAGACTTGTCCAGGGCCTATAAAATCCACATGGTATGTAGAGGTCAGATAAGTATCTCCTCCTGTGGTTAGAAGCAAAAACCTTGGCCAGAGTCAATCCGTTTGGCAGTACGTCTTAGAGACCAAGTCGAATTATATCATCACCATTCCCCCATACTAACACCATGCCAGTGCAATACGTCAAGGACTCTGCCATGTACAGAATATTCTCGATAGAACCACCTGCATCCCCACCCACTGTCGCAGCATTCAAGGAACTCAGGCTCACCTGTCTTCAAACCGATCCAGCCAGCTTTGTGTCTAACTACGCGCTCGAGGTCGCCTTCACAGATGACGTCTGGCAAGCGCAGCTCAACTCGTCCTTCCAGCGAACATTCATCGCCTCCATACACGCCGCATCACCTAAAGATGCCGGTCACGATGGTGGTGGTCCCCGCACTACAAACGAAGAGCGCGAGGACGACGGAATGGACGCCTGGATAGGCACAGTCACCATTTTGGGGCCATCCGAGGTGTGGCCTTCGCCCCTCGCTCCATTCTTCGATGCAGGAGTAGGTGCAAATTGGGAAATGTACCTCCTATCAGTGATGTGGGTACACCCAGCACACAGGGGTAAAGGAGTTGGAATCGACTTAGTGAGGGCAGGTCTGGAATGGGCACGAACAAACGTCGACCCAAAGTTCTCGGATGAAAAGGTGGAGAGAGAAAAGGTGATGGTTCTGGTGGCCTGCGAAAATAACACTGGCGGACGTGCCTTCTACTCCAAAGCGGGGTTCAGTGACCTCGTAGGGGTGACAACTAAAGATGGGGAGCGCCGGATCATGATGTCGGTAAAGATATAGACCAACTTGGCGGAGGGATTGATTGGGACACCAGGTTGTGCTGATACCATCCCTGTATATTCGTACACCACACCAACACCACCTCGCCTGTGTAAAACCGGAGGCAGTCCTTACAAGCTTTCTCCTATTACATTTCGTCTCCGCAGGAGCGACCGTCGGTCACCCAAAGGCCGCAAAGTATGCATATAGGGGTATATCCATCGGAGTCACAATGGTCTGAACCATAGCCCCTCGACGATGCGTATCGCACCATATCCTGAGTCGTTCGAAAGATTCTACCCACGACATGACGTGGAGGTTTCTTGTATACTTGCAGTACCCGAAGCCGCCAACTGATGTTTAAGGTTCATCGCTACCTGTTCCGGAGTGAAGTGAGACAATTCGCTCTCGAGTTAGAGACCGTGCAAGGTTTACCAGTTCCCCAGCTATCACGTCGATCTGACGCTGTAGAGTGTCAATCTTTGAGTGTGCTCTTTCAATTTCGGGGTCTCTTGTCACGTCGTTTAGACCGTCTACTAAAGGGATTGGCCGTCAACGACTACGAATGAAGAACGTGAGTCGTACTTTTTGGGACATCATCGGGTAGCTCAACAACAGCAGGAAGGTCCAAGATGTTTTGCGAGGACGCTCTATGCGAGGAGACAGCGACAGGATGGGTTGCATTGGAAGATCGTGCAGTATGCCCAGTGAGTTGGACGGCACGCGGAGCGGAAGCAGGACGGTCCAAGAAGTTTTGCGATGACGCCCAGGTGAGGATGCAACGACAGGATGGGTTGCGTTGGAAGGTGGTGCAGCGTGTTCAGTGGGCTCAACGGCAGGCGGAGCGGGAGCAGTGCTAGAGCGGCCTCGTCGGCGACGGAAGAGTCCGCAGCAAGATACCTCCACATAGTCTGAATTGTGCTGTGGCACGGGAGTCACCTCACTCGCCTGACCGCCCTCAGCATCGTCGAGCGAGTCTGATGGGTCTAGTGGAATAACCGTATAGGGCGCATCAGCACCTGTGGCTGTTGATGTTGAATCTGGAACTGTTTGGGTCGTTGTGTGGGCTGGCTTTGGGCGTGCGTATGTACTAGTACGCTATCGAAAAAATGGTTAGCGTCAGGGAGTGATGGATAAACGGTCCTGCCTACGTATGGTGCATATCCTGGATAAATTGGCGTCCGACTCACGGACGGGTGATTGGAGCGTATGAACGACACACGAGATAATGCCTTCCATGACTTCCAAGAGAAAGCCAAATTTTGTGTGGGAGAAGAGTCTGCAGTCGCGTGAGTGTTTCGCACACGGTTATGTCGTGATGATGGGTGACTGGCGGAGGTGGAAGGAAGCTAGTAGGAACTACTGATTAGGAGGCAAACAGTATCCACCTTACGTGAACTCACGTTTGGACAGTCAAGTTCAAGTCGATGACTGCCGGTTGCGAGTGGTAGGGGCACGGCAGGGAGCTACAGATGATGCCGTGAGAAGGACACTGACTCGGAGGTAGCGCATGAGTGTGCACGCACGTCTAGGAGTGAATCATGGTCCTGCGGTTGTGAGAAGTGAAATATGAGCTTTGGAAGACATTTACAATAAAACATGTAGATCATCACCAAATTTGCAGGACACTGAGATTCGGATATAGTCGGATATATGAGTCATAGACACCAGCGTAAGTCAGTATAACTGTAGAGAAAAGCCTATGTAGATATTCATATCTCAGTAATCGATTTTTTCGTTCGATTCAGCATCGTGTCGATATCTCTCGAACGTCTTGTGCTTTCTCGATAATCCTTTTCTTCGAGATGTGCCGCGATATTTCCTATATTCACTTCATTGCATCAATTTTTTGAGATATGCCACGATATTACAAGTATTGCAATATATTGCACGGTATTGTTAATCTGTCCAAATACATGCGTCTAGCGAGGAGGTAATACAACTTGGGATCTACGAGTGAGTGATGCGCAGGAACAGGTGATGGTGCAAACAGCGTGAGGCCGATTAGAATGGGCTTGGAGTGACGTCCAAACAACTTGAACTGGAATTTAACGGACGGACGGGATCTTCAACGGGAAACGAACCGACTGCCGAAATTGAAACGCTGGCAAGCGAGAAAAAGTGAAAGATCCTAGGAAGACATGATGATCAGTAAGAAAAACAAAAT